>OX155980.1:43167829-43201714 GCA_944548615.1 Micropterix aruncella | reverse complement strand
GGAAATGTGTAGCAACCTCTGTTGCATTTCATACTGTGTTGCGAAAATAACGCAGCCTTAGCAGCTTAATATGACCACAAAAATATCTAAATCAGAAATTTCTCAATATTAGCAACATTCTTATTATGGCTCTGAAAATGCGCAGTTGCGAAAGTATGCCTATCCACTAACATGTTCAAAATGCCATGTAAAATTGCCCTACTTACTTCTAACACCTCGCGCGGAATAAAAAATATCCACCTAGTTAGGAAAGGAAGATGAAAATGTGTAGGTGGATGGGGCCAGAGAGTTGAATATATTTATAGCGTACAGTATGATATCCGAAGATTTTTTCAGTACGAGCAAATAAATAATTATGTCTCATAACGGCCATAAATAGAATATACAGAATACAATAGAATATACTATATTGTAGATTGTGGTGCGATTTTTATTTACGTCAACTTTAAAATAAGTTATCTTATTACCGAAATCCCAGAAAACAAATTTATTTTTTCATTGATACATGCGGAAAAACCAAAAAAAACTGTTGTTTGTATCACCCAAAGACTTTCCAGGCAAGTAGCCAAGGACTGTTTCATCTGAAATCCCCCACCCCCGATAGCGAATATGTTTTGTCCGATACTTTATACATCTTGAGTACTTGGGTATCTATTAAAGCATTTTAGATATGTTGAGAAACCTACTAAGGTTTCTATCCCAACTAGTAAAAGAATATCGGATAAAGAAGAATATTTTCGTCCGAAACTTCATACATTATTAGTACTTAGTACATTATCTTTTTGGTGATTTCCCTAAAATTTGTTATTATAATTTACGTTCTTTTGTGGTCTTTTTTATTCCGTGTTTTGTACAAAACACTTCAACTTAATACACAACTTACTGATTCCAGGAACGGGATATTAATATTTATTATACGTTTATCCTTCCAGACTTTTTGTTCTGAATACTATCATATTAAACGTATCATTGATTTTTACTATGACAATGCTAGGTATTAAAAGATGCCAAGATGATATAATGATGACATTGTTTTTATTTATATCTATGAAATTGCTTAATTAATGAGTGACCATAATTTCTCCACCAGCCGATTACGTCCGGTCCCGAATAGTAAGAAAAATGCTCCTAAAACTTTGGGATATTTGCAAAAGCAAATTCATTTTTTAAGAATATCATCATCAAATTCATTTTTATTATTTTTATTCTGCATTTACAGTAAATTTGCTTGTAATTTTAATTTTTAGGGTATTTTTTTATAGGGATTTATTTTCTTTCTTTTTCTATAGATTATCTTAGAGATTTTTCTTTCTTTCTCTATTTGCCTACTGAATTGTTATTATTATTTTTTATTAATTTCCTATCACTATGCACATTTTTAAAGATGTATTTATTCAGGAAACACACAAAAATTGCCTAAGAATACACGATACATAAATAGAAAAAAGTAACTCATAGCGAAATTTACCCATAGTCGTGCATTTATAAATATGATGTAGTATGTCGCTCCACTAAGCTAAGCTTGTGCTAGAGCGGATATTATACTGCATTCGATCTATTTACAATCCAAATCACAGTCAATTTTATATTAAAATTTGTTTAATAATATGTTATATAATAGGTACAGGAAAACATATCATTTTTTAAATAATGTTAATTGATTTGAATATTTTAAATATTAATAGTTTTTTATATTAAAACTTTTAAAATGAATCTTTGGTTCGCGGCACATACTTATGCAATAATTAATTTATCACGTGGAGTACACATAGAATATTATGGTCTAATAAGAAATGATTGGAACATATTGGTCATAACTAACGTATTTGTGTTGGTGTACCTATTATTTTAAATAAAATAAATTAATGATATAATATTTCAGTTCTTCAATGCAGCTGCTCAGACCGAACTCCTTTTAGTAAGTGGGTTGCGATGTGAAGTTTGCGTCGCTGACCTAAGTTTAGCACGGAGGCCCTGAAAAAGATAGAAGATTTTTAGCGAGATGGATTGTTTATAAATCTATAGTTTAGAAGAAATTTAGTTTTTAGACTGATTGGCTGTTTTTGAAGTATAAATATTTATTAGGCCTTAATTCAACCATTTATAGTGGATCAATATTCTAAGTACTAACGATCAAGTAGTTAAGGTAAACGACTTAATTCTATCGAATATCAATGCACCGCCGCAAACATACTACACTGTAGACACTGTGCTTGACCTGGAAGAGACTACATTTCCCAACAGAATTTTTCAATTCCTTTCAGCTCTCTGGATTGCCCCCACATAAATTAGTTTTAAACGTAGGGTGTCCTATCCTTTTCTTAAGAAACCTTAATCCACCCAAATTTTGTAATGGTACACGTTTAAAGGTAAAATCTTCAAACACTTTTATAATAGAGTGCATACTTACCGGATGAGGAACTGGAGAAACAGTGTTAATTTTACGGATTCCATTATTACCAACGGCTTTACCTTTCTAATATAAACGGCTGCAGTTTCCCATAAAATTGTGATTTTCAATGACGATCAATAAATCACATGGTCAAATATTCAACATTGCGGTCTCAGATCTGAGCGTTGAGTTTTTTCCCATGGAGAGCTATAATGTAGCCCTTTCGCGCGTCACTACCAAACAAAATTTCTTCGTATTGAGTAAAAATCGGTTGTGTCACCCCAAGACTTTCCTGACTAGTATCCGGGGAGGTGCGAAAAAACAGCGACATTTTTTACTCTAGTACCCCAAATTTGTATGGCAGGTACCCCAAACGTTGGTCGTAAGTACCCCAAAAACTAATAGGTTCTTCCGATGGTTAACAGAAGCTTCTATGCCAAATTTTAAATTAGACAGATTAAGCGTCTGGGCGCTATCGCGGAAACAATTTTTTCGCCGGGAACCCCAAATTTGTATGGGAGGTACCACAACCGTAGGGCGTAGGGACTCCAAAAACTAATGGGTTCCTCCGACGGTTAACAGAAGCTTATATACCAAATTTCAGCTCAATCCGATTAAGCGTCTGGGCGCTATCGTGGAAGAATACATACATACAGACATACAGACATACAGACATACAGACAGACAGAGATCGGTCTGGAAATAGTCTCAATCGTCTCAGGGAGTCTCAAAATATATATTCCCATCTTCATCTCAAATTTTTTTTTAGCGCGATCACAATACTTTCCTTTCCGATAGGTCGTCAGGAAAGTAATAAAAAATCAGCTGCAAACATTGTAAAAAAAGGCATATCATAACTGGCAGTAAAAAAATACACTGACAGTTAAATCAACAAATTTCAATCTGTAGGCCGTGGAAAAATGTTGATCTATGCTTCACGATAAAATTACGACACTAACCAATTTTGATATTATTCAAATTTATAATTTCTGACATACTTATATACTTATAAATAAATAAATAAACGTTTTAAAATAGATATGCCTAATATTTTCTTGCCAAGCGCACTGCTCATTTTCTTTGTTAGTAAATTGCACACATGCGAAGCCGTATTATATAAAATGGGTCGCTAGTATTATATAAAAAAAAATACTTGTGGCACTCGGGGACTGCCGCGGTAAAGCTATTGCATAGCATTTTTAACAACTTATTCAATTATAATTATTTATTTATTAATTTTTTTCTGATATCAGATAACTGCGCTCTATCGGAAAACGTTGAAATTATTCCGAATCATTTGCGGCTGCGGAAAAATGATTCGGAATAATTTAAACGTCTTCCGATAGATCGCCGCGCACGAATTTTATTCGATAAAGCAAAAAAAACGGATATCATTCTTTTCTTTGACTATTGAAAAAATCGTAGATAAAAGGATAGAAAATTAAATTATCTTTAAAATGGTGCAGGTTTCATATTAATACGCCAGATAATATTTGCGTTGTAGTCGTTTTTGTGTTCGGTTAGACCTAATTTCACAAATTAATTACACTATGTAATATAAACAAAATCTAAAATATTCAAAGCTAAGAATATTAGGAAAATGTTCTTGTTTAACATATATTTTTTTCGAATCGTAAGCAGTACTCGTTTAGACGTAATTATCAGTTTAAAATCATTAATTTTCGTTAAGAAATTTCTTCATTCGGTCGCCGCGCTGGCCCTAGGCCCGCGATAAAAGCTATGCAATAGCTTAATAAATAATATAAAATAAAATAAGATAAGATAAAATAAGAGCACTGTTTTGGTAAGGCCTATTAATCGATTCATATTAGGTTCGAACTATATTAGGTTCCTTTGGCTAAATTTAGCAAAATGAAGCTAAATATTTATACTTATTATTTTAAATATTATTATGATTAATTGTTGGCAGGTCTGGCGCCGGCAGCCGGACTATGGAACGGTACGAGAAATTGGCCAAGCTAGGCGAGGGCTCTTACGGGCTGGTGTACAAGTGCCGCAACCGCGACACAGGCAACATAGTCGCTATTAAGAAATTCGTCGAGAACGAGGACGACCCCCTCATCAGAAAGATAGCATTGCGAGAAATCCGAATGCTTAAGGTGATATAGAACCTAATATAATAAAATCTTCCTTTCTGTGTGTATTATTTCAACTAAATATATCCAGAAATCTTAGTCATTCATAGATGACAACTAATGTAATTTAGATAGATAATCTAGTTAGTTTGATAATCTTCAATAAGGTACCTATCGTCACCGTAATGACAATGGGGGTTATTTCTGTTGGGAAACATGCGAAAAGCAAGCGTTTTACGATATTTTTAATTCGCGATTACGCTTCAACTCTTACAGAAACAAGAACAAATGTACGATAGATACAAGTTTATGACGAACACTATCTACATAAACTTTATAATGTGTGCACTAGTTTTCGAGTCATCAACAATTTAAAATCGCACAAGAAAACGATCGCGATAGGCCTAAATTCTTCCAGCGATTTGTAACCGCTATAATGCACGTCACACAACTTTGCGACCATCGACATTTTTTTGTGTGTATGTATAGTACTGTGGTGAAAAATTATGTGTATATGGATTATGGAATATTCATAAAATATGTATTACGCTTCCTTTCCCATCTCGAGAGTGGGTCGGTTTACAAGATATTTAAATCTTTATTTTAATCCATTTGGCGGAATCAAATAATTAGCTTTGTTTTATATAAATAGATACTAGATTTTTTGTAAATGCTGTTTGCTTCCCAAATTATATTAAAACTAAATAAAATTGTCTAGTGCATAGTTTTTGGTTTACATTCATGTAACTACTTAAAAAGTATAGAAGTTCTTCAAATTAAATTATATTTTCTACTAAACCCTCCACAATATCTCCAGTACGCTGAGTTCATATGAAAGTAGAAATGCGCACTGAATCAAAAATACAAATGTTGTATATTCTCTCGATCTTCTGCGTGGGAAATTATTTTAAAGGGCAGATAACTCTGCATCTTCTCGAATGAAACCAGGAAAATGAAAATGTTTCCATAATTTTATTATCACTGCTTGGTAAACAATAAACATGAGGATGAATAAAGACGTGAAGAAAACCGTTGTCTATGGTAACTGAATCAACATGAAACCGGTTATCCGATGATGAGTAATAGATATCGCGTTCGATATTAAAGCTTATCGTACTTTCATTTTCAAACTTTTCCCATATGTTTGGAATACATTAATTACAAGTATTAGTTGATTGCTAAAAAAGTCAAAAAGAATAGCTTTCAGCGAATCCTGTTTCATATACCAGCTGTATTTCGAATTTTGTCAAGAAATTTGCTATTTTTGCAGGTGAAAAAAAGCGTTTTCCAAAAGACACGAGTATATATGTAATTAGATTAGTGGCAAGTTATTTTTTGTAGATTTTTTAGTACTCAGCAAATACGCAACATTATTATAGAGTATATATTTAAAACGCGTGTGTCAAGAAAAAACATTTCTAACTACTTTAAGATGCTGATCCACCAACATCGTGTGCGACGCATGCGTGTACGTGCATCGTGTGCACGAGTGTTTTGTGCTGCACATTTAGTTTTTCTAAATCTCCACCGCCAGTGTGGTGCCTGTTTATTGTGAGGAAGCTGTGCAGTATTTCACCCTTAAATAAAGTTCATTTAGTCAAAATTAGAGAGTTGTTTTTTTATTTTTATTAAGGAAATTATCTTTCAAATTGCAGCCAAGGTAAATAATGTTATCAATTTCTCCAGTCGAATACCGTAAGCTGTAACTGTGGGTAGATGTTTACTGCCATATTACTGACTATCATGTACTCAGTCTTTGTGATGTTCAGCTTCAATCCATAGTTGTCATATACTCTTGATAAATTATGAATGATCTTCTCTGCTATTTAGCTAAAGTGGCGAACAAAAAACAATAATGGATATAATGAGGAGCTGCCTTCAGAAAAGGCAACATTCTTTAATCTTCGGATAAGCTATTCTCTTTAGAAATTAGAAATTTAGATTCATTTATCTGAAAAGACATCGTAACAGGTATGTAAGTATATGTATCATTTTATAGGGAATTATAGAATCCATCACAAAGCGAAATAATTTTTATGGCACAAATAACAGTAGAATGTAAAATAAATAATATAGAATGTGCATATTAAAATTAGGTATACATAACATGCGATTTGTAGATGCGATTGTGATGCGATTGTGATGCGATTGCGATTTCATTGCAATGCGATTACAATACCTTTTCTTGGCGGAAACTACATACTATTGCTTGAGCGATTATTTAATTCGAATGGACAATTCTTATATTAACATTGAAACACTTGAGAATACTTCAATGGCGTTTTATCTTACTAATTAAAAGGGTATTTTCAGAATTTGAAGCATCCCAACTTAGTAAATTTAATAGAAGTATTCAGGAGGAAAAGAAAACTTCACCTGGTTTTTGAGTTCTGCGATCAAACTGTACTGAACGAGCTGGAGAAGTACCCTCAGGTATGTTAGAAAATTACGTGTTCGCTTTTTGATATAGATTGGTGTAATGTCTTTACCCTTTCTAGGCTCAATGATAAAAATATTTAAAAATAGACCATCTATGAAATTATAATTTTTCTCGACGTTGTATTCATCACCTGAAACAAAACGATTGTGTGGGGATAATACCTAAACATGATGGAAATGCTAAAGCTTTTATATTTAAAATAGTGTTTTACGTTGCAATAAATATTTTAAGACATTTGATCATAATGCATTTTTATTATAATACTTGTGTAAAAACCTCTCACAATAAATTGTTAATTTCAGGGTTGTCCAGAGTTGCTGACAAAGCAGATTATTTGGCAGACGTTGCAGGCGGTAGCCTACTGCCATAGCCACAACTGTATCCATCGCGATGTCAAACCGGAGAACATTCTCCTCACCGCGGACGGAGTAGTCAAACTGTGCGACTTCGGCTTCGCCAGGATGATAAGTAAGGAAACTTGGAAAGCATCGTAGTCAAACTTGGAAGGCATTATAATGCCAACTCTGCAGTTGGCATTATAATGCCAACTCTGTAGTTGGCATTATAATGCCTTAGTGACATCTTTGCGTGGTGGTGTGATCACTCACGACTGACGCCCGCCATATGGTGCCGCGAATAAGCGCCTACCTGAGGGCGCCTAAGGACAAAGGTATATTCAAAGACCGTTGTCTACAGGCATCAATGATATTTTGGAAACCGCTTGGCCGGCCGCACGGGTGACCCTTCAAAGCTCGTTGATAAGCGACTTCCTTGCGACTGATCAGTTGCGCCATAGTTGCCCAACGTTGCGCGCTCCATTTCCATGCAATTTCCACATCGGCGCGTCTCATCCGGCTAGTCGTGCGATTGCGATGCGTGTGCGATCGAAAACAATAGACAGTTTATTTGGACGGTTTAATATTAAAGCGGCGCGTACGATAATATATAGTTGACGCCTGCCCGCTTATATATAGTCAACTGTTGCAAAATATTAATCAAGCTCTAGGATATGAATAAAGCCTAAGACTGTGGGGTTTAGTCAGGATCAATTTTTTTTAACGGCCTGAACAGTTTTCCTACAATATCTCCGGAATTGATTGTGATAGCCTAACCATTTTTAGTGTTATATTGTCTCATCAAATTTTCTTGGTGTTAATTTTGTCATTTTGGTTCTGAAAGAGACGAGACGTTGATTAAAAAAATATCCATCAATTTTCAATTTGTTAATTTGTAATCTGTAAAGTAAATGTGTGATGGTTTTTAACAAAATCGCTTGATAGGCTAATCAGTTTACACACATAGCTACTAGTAGAATCAGTTCTGCGATAGTTCAAAACGCACCGAGCCGCCCGATATTATAAATTTGCGGCCATATTATAAATTGAAAAATCTATGACGCATGTTACTTCAAGGACAATCCTACATGTGTAATAACCGTCATCCCAGACAGTTTATACTCTCCCGCTACTTAAAGTAGATGTCTTCTGGCAATATCTGGCCGATTAGTTATATCGGTTCCGTCAGCATCAACACGTTGATCTATGGACTTTAACGTTAATGGTGGATTATTGTGGAGGCGGATAAGAGGTCAACAAGGTCTACCGTTATGCGGCGAAACCAGTCAACCTACGAAGGTTAATGGCTTCTGGCGGAAGAACTCTTCTAGAGGGCCGAGAGAGCTTAAGGAGCGAAAGAACCTCCTACATCCAGGAATCGGCTGAACAGAGCAGATGATGGAGGGGTCCATATAAGCCGACAACTGGGAGTGACAACAAAACGGGCGAACCCGTCACTACAGGGAGTTTTAACGACATCAGGAGTATTCTATCTCCCATGAAGAGAACACGAAGACTTGTCGGACAAAGACAGTCCATTGTCTAGCTCCACCGATAAGTAAATCGCCTTACCTCGAGGCTCTGAGAAGTGCACCCAGCGGGCCGACCTCTCGCCCTCACTACCAGATTTAGTCGGATTTCTCCGTCAACCAGTCTGGTCGCGAATTCTCTACCTGATTTTAGCGGTAATGCAGTTCAAATTTATTGCGGAATGTGGCGCCCTTCCCTCGTCTTTCATACGAGATGGCCAACGAGTCGTTTCAAGAGTAGCTGACATCAGGTCAACAACTAACCTCACTGCTTTGGAAACGTATTCGACCGTCTCTAGATCCCTCGGTTATTAGCCGGAGTGCACAGTCGATGAGTCCTTTCTAGGTTCGTCCCTCTTCGGGGAGGCTACCGGACGGGAGTTGAACCGTGAGTTAAGACGACCTAAGTGACAAACAGGTTATATGTCCCAAGCTGCTTAGAACCGTTAGATGCCATATAAGCTAAAAGCAAGGTCCGCAATCCTGAACTTAAAATGATTGTTTTTAGGAAAATTTTAAAGTTTTAAGCTATTGCATAGCTTTTATCGCGGGCCTAGGCCAGCGCGGCGACCGAATGAAGAAATTTCTTAACGAAAATGAATGATTTTAAACTGATAATTGCGTCTAAATGAGTACTGCTTACGATTCGAAAAATATATATGTTAAACAAGAACATTTTCCTAATATTCTTAGCTTTGAATATTTTAGATTTTGTTTATATTACATAGTGTAACTAATTTGTGAAATTAGGTCTAACCGAACACAAAAACGACTACTACGCAAATACTATCTGGCGTATTATTATGAAACCTGCACTATCTTAAAGATAATTTAATTATCTATCTTTTTATCTACGATTTTTTTCGAATAATCCGTTTTTTTGCTTTATCGAATAAAAAATTCGTGCGCGGCGCTCTATCGGAAGACGTTTAAATTATTCCGATAGAGCACAGTTATCTGATATCAGAAAAAATAAAATAAATAAAATAAATAAATAATTATAATTGCATAAGTTGTTAAAAATGCTAAGCAATAGCTTTACCGCGGCAGTCTCCGAGTGCCACACGTATTTATTTAACCGTTTATCAGAAAGAAAAGTCTATAAAATTAAAAACAAAAAAATACGTGTGGCACTCGGAGACTGCCGCGGTAAAGCTATTTCATTGCATTTTTAACAACTTATGCAATTATAATTATTTATTTATTTTATTAAGCTATTGCATAGCTTTTATCGCGGGCCTAGACCAGCGCGGCGACCGAATGAAGAAATTTCCTAACGAAAATTAATGATATTAAACTGATAATTACGTCTAAACGAGTAATGCTTACGATTCGAAAAAAATATATGTTAAACAAGAACATTTTCCTAATATTCTTAGCATTGAATATTTTAGATTTTGTTTATATTACATAGTGTAATTAATTTGTGAAATTAGGTCTAACCGAACACAAAAACGACTACTACGCAAATACTATCTGGCGTATTATCATGAAACCTGCACCATTTTAAAGATAATTTAATTATCTATCTTTTTATCTACGATTTTTTTTGAATAATCCGTTTTTTTTTTTGCTTTATCGAATAAAAAAATCGTGCGCGGCGCTCTATCGGAAGACATTTAAATTATTCCGAAGCCGCAGATGATTCGGAATAATTTCAACGTTTTCCGATAGAGCGCAGTTATCTGATATCAGAAAAAATAGAAAAAATAAATAATTATAATTGCATAAGTTGTTAAAAATGCTATGCAATAGCTTTACCGCGGCAATCCCCGAGTGCCACACGTATTTTTTTTATTTTATTTTTTTTGATATCAGATAACTGCACTCTATCGGAAAACGTTGAAATTATTCCGAATCATTTGCGGATGCGGTAGCAAATGATTCGGAATAATTTAAACGTCTTCCGATAGAGCGCCGCGCACGAATTTTTTACTCGATAAAGCAAAAAAACCGGATTATTCGAAAAAAATCGTAGATAAAAAAATTGATAATTAAATTATCTTTGAAATGGTGCAGGTTTCATAATAATACGCCAGATAGTATTTGCGTAGTAGTCGTTTTTGTGTTCGGTTAGACCTAGTTTCACAAATTAATTACACTATGTAATATAAACAAAATTTAAAATATTCAAAGCTAAGAATATTAGGAAAATGTTCTTGTTTAACATATATTTTTTTCGAATCGTAAGCAGTACTCGTTTAGACGTAATTATCAGTTTAAAATCATTAATTTTCGTTAAGAAATTTCTTCATTCGGTCGCCGCGCTGGCCTAGGCCCGCGATAAAAGCTATGCAATAGCTTAAAAAAAATTGACCCTAAAATGTAAATTACAAAAATTTATGTATCAACAAACGCAAATAAGTAAAAAACAATAAAAATAGTTCTTGTCTTTTTCCCAAAAAAATTTTTTATTTAAGCTCAACCAGATTATTGTTATTTGCAGCGAAATTATTCAACATAGCCGCTAACAAAGAGAGCTCTTGGTCGCTAACATGTATTGGAGGTAGATGTTTGCGACGGTATATTATTTCTGTTTAGGTCCCGGGGAACATTACACAGACTACGTCGCCACCAGATGGTACAGAGCGCCAGAGCTTTTAGTTGGAGATACATTGTATGGACCATCAGTGGATGTGTGGGCAATAGGTAGGTACATTCTAATTATATTTTTGCTGACTAATTCCCGGATTTAACCTCTGGCGAGCACATGAGCCTCTGCCGCATCAAGCCACTCAGGAGATGTTTTTTGAGATGAAGGCGGATATGTATTACATGTTGACCCCTCCCGAGACGATTGAGACCATTCCCAGACTGAAGCCTGTCTGTGAGTCTGTGTGTCTGTATGTCTGTTTGTATTCCTCGACGATAGCGCCCAGGCGATTCACCCGAATTTGGCATGCAGGCATCATTCGATCATAGCAAGAGTTGAAAAGATTCTGGTTACAAACGGTCCACAATCGGACGCGGTAGTTATAGTCAATCTCGAAATATTGCAGTAAGAGACTTGAAATCCGATACACAGATGCCTTATTGGACAAAATTCGCGTTGTGAAATTTTAGTTGGAATATATAATTTTACAAGAGATGCAAATAAAATTTAAATACCGTCGTATTTAAGAAAATAGTACATCATTTTTGGAAAAATACTATTTTAATACTACAAAATACTCAATAATATTACTTTTGCTATTAATCCCTCATAGTAACTTGACACAAGCACTAACGGGAGGGGAGGAGGGTGATCATTGGGGGAGTTGGCGGGGGAAGGGGGGGGGGTTAAGGAGGAGATGGAGGGTTTTGACGCGGAGAAAGGGGTGTCTGCTTGCCGGGAAAGTCTTGGGTTGACACCACCGATCTCTTGTTTTATTTGCTGAAGTTGCTTCAGAAATAATATATTTTCCTCGCATACATATATAATATTAATATCCTTTACTTTTAAAAACTTGCAACGTTCGCAATTATTACTGTGTTTCTTAATTCTTGAGAATGTTTATACCAATCAATACTACACCGATGAAATATATTACAATTAAATGTTCGATTATTATTGGCCGTGCAGTTGCCAAATTCTTATAATGCCTCCTCAATACGTTGGTCAATGCTTGGCCGCATCGCCTATGTCTCTCTCTCTCTCTCTCTCTCTCTCTCTCTCTCTCTCTCTTTCCCAAATATTTTTCACACATGACGAGTGGTGCCGACTCGGTTCAAACTTATGTCCACTGTACTCATTGGCCAACATATGTGCCATTACTTATGCCTCTCTTGCTCTTTCCCATACATTTTTCACGCGTCACAGTGGTACCGACTCGCTTCCACCTTAGCGATGTGGCCCAGCATTGGGCAACTTGTAGATCGGACATTGGCGATGCGACCAAGCATTGGATAACGTGTAGAGGGGCCATTATAAGAATTCGCCGCTGACAACGTATATTTTTCCGGACTAAGAGTTCGCCACGCGTCAGAGGTTAAATCCCATTTTTACACCAACACCGGTCAAAATGCTGCATGCTACAAACGTAAATAAAATTTAACCAGAGTCGTATGCAACTTTCGTATGCAATTTAACCAGAGTAGATGCGAATCAATAGACTAAATGGTAGATAGGAAAACACTCCATGAATGATAATCTATATGCCGAAAGAAAAGAAAGAAACAAGTGGGATAGCGTCCGAACGCGAAGCCCACATATCATTAAACTATTCCAAATTGTCATTAGCTGTACATTATCGTATAAAGTCCATTAGAAAAATACCCTTTGCTGTATATTGATTTTTGAACAATCGTATACGAGATGACGTCATATCTCTATCATTTCCGCATTCCACGGTCCAATTTCAAAAGAAAAATTATAGCGAATGACGTCGTGACATCGTCTCGTATGCAGCGTTTTTACTATTCTCTTCTCATTCAAAAATCACCAGAACGATATGTAACATCCATGGTCCTTCTACTCTGTACTCTGACTCACAAGAACGATGTAACATCCATGGTCCTCCTATATATGTCATCCCAACGAATTTGTATCCACCTATTTGAAAAAATATAACAAGTGAAACAGTCAATACCGAAACCAAAAAAAACAGGGGTTTTTATTGGTTTTTGTTTTTTTTATTAAGTCACTAATCTCAAACAGTTCTTCGCCGATTGCTTTGAAATTTTGTCAAAACGTTGCATTTCAGTAAAATTGTGTTTTAGAATAATTGATTTATTGATAAAATAATTTATAATTGATATAAAATTAATTTTCAATGATTTCGTGTGACATTGCGTTATAAGAATGCGGAAAACGCGAGAGTAAAAGTGTTCATCTTCAAATAACATTTAGAATGCTGCCAAATTTTGAAAATTTTGATCGCCGGTAAAGCCAAATGTAGCTATCAATGATATTCACTTAGCATTTCAATGTATTCGACCGCATTGTTAAATTAGATTTTCAATTATTTATTTTCATTTTGATTTAAGACATGAATAATCGAGCTGTGTCGTTTACCGAGGCGTTTATTTCTTGAGTATATGTAGTTTATTCTTTTATTTTGTCATTATATTTTATTTTCGATTTTTAAATCTTTTTCTTATTTTTAAGTGCTATTGGCGGTCGAATTGAGCTGTGTCGATTGATTTTCAGTTGAATACAAATTTTATCGTAGAATTGAATATTCATAGATTTCGATTTATTTTGATTTTGATTTAATTATTTCGTGTGGCATTGCGTTGGAATTGAGCTGTGTCGTTTACCGTGGCTTCGTGAGATAATTATTTTCTTTTCATTTTTAAGCCCTCATATTTACTAAGCCGCTGGTCTTGAGGTCTTGATTTACTACAAATCTTGAGAGTTGAAAATTGACCCACTTCCAGTCATCCAATCGGGTTGAAATTTCGCTTACAGGTATTACCTCGATGACAAATATTATTACCTCATCCTTAAACAATGAAGGACTTTATAGGGGGGGGGGGCTGTTTATTTCGTTAGGTGGATCGGTCGCGTTGCAGACTAACTAGCATAGATAGAGCTTCGATATTTTGTACACGTATCCCCCAAAAGGGCTGATGTGCATCTTGAAACATTTTTCGAAATAATTTTTCAATTTATTAATCCTTTCATCGAATCTATTTTCCTTTTTAAAATACGTTGACATGACGTGATCTATTGAGTCATATTTTTTAAACGTGATTTTTGCAGAAATGCAAAGATCGAAAAGAAACGGTATGAAGATACACAGCAGAATTATTAAAATTTGCATTCGTGGTTTTAACATTATGCGTGAATAGAAATTACTTTTTGGAATTATGCAAGTACTCGGCTCGCATATGCAGAATAGAAAGAGGCATATAAAGTTGGTGGGAAATACAAAGGGAAACGGTGTAAAATACAAAAGGCAACAATACAAAAGGGAAACTGTGAAATCGATGAAATCGCACAGTATCAGTCTGGAAGATGCATAAGCAGTAATATCCAGCTGTGATTCAAATAGCAGTACATCTAAAAATGGACAACGCGTTTATTGCATTAGCGACGCGTAAAGACGTTGAAATAAACCACAAATATGCGAATCCAGTTACAAAGCGTCGACCAGTCGAGATAATCTCACACCAATTGCTAAAAATTAGGGATGGACAGGTGTCGGTTGTTCTGATCTCAGTACGAATTTCATTGCCTCATATATAATCACGATCGGCTGAGTAAACGACCTATTCTTGCTGCCAAGAACTTTAAAATATTATTCAGTCTAACATTCAAATCAAGGGGTCGCATACGAGTCCGTCGACACTATTGTGGAAGCAGTTGAAGCGGTTCATTATCCAACAGAATTTTTGAATTCACTCGATCTGCCAGGGATGCCACCCCACGTACTGCAATTGAAAATCGGCATGCCAATAGTCATGTTGCGAAACATCAACCAGACACATCTTTGCAACTGCACGAGGCATGCAGTAAAAAAATAGTGAGAAACGTCGTAGAAGCAACATTTGACAGCATCATTCAAATGTGGATATCCTCATTCCTCGCATCCCTATGATTCCGACTGGTATGCCATTTTAATTTAAGAGATTTCAATTACAAATTCTAAATTTCATTTACAAAGCTCATGTCCAATCCTCATTTACAAAGCTCATGTACGGTTAAAATATAGACCCGGATTGCTTCTCACATGGATACGTATACGTTGCGGGTTCTAGAGTCGGCAAACCAGATAATATCTATATCTGCGCAGACAATGGAACAACAAAGCATTCACAAGCATTTTCAAATTAAGCATACATATTAGAAACGTGTGCTGTCTCTTTTCTTTCTATTCCATATAACTAGACTAAACCACTGCAACGCGTGGCCGGGTACAGCTAGTCGTAAATAAAATTACCGCTTTTACAATTCAACCGGTAGTTTGAAGAAGGGAATAAATCACCAAAATTCTCAATTTGACATTTTGATGAAAACGTCATCTCAAAACGTAGACAAATCTATTAGCCATAAGAATTCAACAAAAACTGTTTTCACTGCGAAGATATGAGTGTATAAATTTAGCAGCAGTTTGAAGAAGGAAGCAAATCCGGTATTTATTTCCTTCTTCAAACTGATTTCCAAAATGATCATGCTACGATAGACTCTCATACTATCATACTACAACGTTGAATGATATTGCTAAGCGTGTTGCGATCGCGGAAAGAATGGTACACATCAAACGTGCGAAGAAATTTTACAATAAGCAGAAAGAAGTGATAGCACTGTGCAAAGAAAGGGAAGAATTGGGAGTGATTGCATTGTGCAGAATATGCCGTTGGCAAAAATTCCGGTGCAGGAAATGTTTTATCTCAAAAAACTATGGGTCTACGTCTTTTGTGTTCATGATCTGAAGAAAAACTTTGCTTACTTCTACACGTACATAGTGGGGAAGCTAAACGGGGATCTGACGACGATTGCAGCTTGCTGTGGAAGACCACCCAGAATATAAATCCTGCTATTGAGGAACTCCACGTATTTAGTAACACTCGTGGAGAACAAAATAGAAATAATAGGTACCCTGATAACCCTAACCCTGGTTATGATGGTTAAGGTTCTTCCTAACCCTGGTTATGCTGGGTCATTTTAAGACAATATACCAATAGGTACTTCCCTGTACGTGGTCACTTGTTCTTGCAGCGTCCTCGAAACTTGTTAACATCCAATCGACTTATCAGAAAGAAAGACGGAATCTACAATCTGGAAGAGTATAACCTTATGCTCTCCCCTGCCAAAACTAGGGGATACAGAGTAACAAGCATCACTTTAGATGACATCCTCGATTTTAAGAATTCATGGCCAAACTACTAAATGTCGGTAAATAAAGACTCAACATACCAGGCGCGGATCTACGTCTTGTTTGTGGGGGGGGGGGGGGGGGGGCGGACAGTGGGGGTGGGTTTCTGTCTATATATAGTTGAAATAAATTATAGTGTGATTTTAGGGCATCCAATATGCTGAATAGAGATAGGTAATTAAGTAACTAAGGATTATAAAAAGGGAAAAGAAATAATGAATACACTCGTACGTTTTTATTTTACTTCTAAATGAACAATGAAAAAATGATACATAATAGTGCATAACACAGAATTAAATTATAAATTGCAGTTTCCGGTGTTTTTTCTTTGCAAATCTTTCAATTATGTTTTCTTTGTCTACTGGAATATCAAAATGAATATGCAGGAGTGCCAACCCTGTTAACCTATCCTCTACCGTCGTGGATCGTAGCCAGGTTTTTAGTCGCCTCAGAGTTAAAAAACTTCTTTCGGCAGTCGCCACACTTGCGGGCAAGGAGGCCATGATAAGGATGAGGCGATTTATGCCAGGGTAGATGAATTCCTTGGCCAGATCTAGAACATCTAGAATATTTTTTGTTTTTTTTGGGGGGCGGTCGCCCCTTCCGCCCCCCCCCCATAGATCCGCTCCTGCAACATACACTATCTTAAAGTACAGACACCTGATTTACAATTCAGATTCAAAAGGTTTCTTGAAAGTCTATGAGTACATCGATGGCCTAATAACTAGAAATCACGTCAGATGGATTTATTCCCCTCTTTAAACTACCGGTTCAATTAAAATATTGAATTTGATAGGATAATACAAAAATAAGTGATTGTAATAGGTGACAAAAGTGCATGCTGCATTGGAGTAAACGCTGTAAACGAATGTAAATTCAAAGTTGTGCGTGGTTTTATTGTTGATCTTTTGACGTTGCACTGAAGAAAAACTGAACTGAACTATAATAAACTTATCTGGGGGTTAAGATTTCCGCTTTTAAGAAGTCTTAATTCTAAACTTTTATGAATTGAGAGTCTTCATAAAAAACGTTTGATTTATTTTTACAACAATTAGATTTGATTAAAATACAGAGAGAAGATAATACAATTTTCTAATCTTAGAATTTATTTGGAGTCATAATTTATTTATTTATTCTGTGCCACAGAAAAATACATTGAATATTAGTAATATTTTAAATATAATTTCTTACTTGCTTCTCGCACTTGAACGAGCACTTCTTGCACTTAAACGAGCAAACTTACTGAATATTTTTTTATTGTACTCCAGATGTTAAGTTAAGTGCAATTTCATGATTCATTAAAGTATTTTTTTTAAAGAATCATTTTTTAAATTATTGGAATCGAGTAAAACATATGTTTACAGAAATATTTCTATGAACATACAAGGGAGAGGGATTGAACCCGTTCGCAAGGCACCCTTCAGCCCCCTCCCCCCCACTGTTTTGGCTTTAAAGTCAGTGTATATTCGCATTTTCTACAAACTCTTGTTAAAATATGTAGCTGATTGACCCAAATTTTGTGTTTAGTCTCATTTTTTCCAATAATTTGTTAAAGGTTGCGTGTATGCTGAACTGATAGCTGGCGAAGCACTTTGGCCTGGAAAAAGCGACATGGACCAATTGTATCTTATAAGGCGGACTTTAGGAGATCTTCTACCTAGGCATATGGCCATATTATCCCAGAATGAATTCTTTCAGGTTAGTATTTTTTGCACGAAGACAAAGCATGCTATAGAAGCCGTTTTCAATCAAACTGTATCCAGAAGTAATACAGCAAATAAAAGCAAACGTTTTGCTAGGTACTTAGAGTTTCAAGTTTGAGGCAGTATGATGGGCAGTAAATACACCTAAATCTTGTTAGTGAACGTAAAATAAAATAATAGACCAGAGAGACTTAATAAATTCTTTCTACATTGTCAGTAATTTTTTAATTAACTTATTTGGACGCTGAAAACTATGTTTTTTCCAAAAATTACGAAATTGCAGACTTATCGGTTATTATTGATTGGATAGGCAAAAGTTTTATTTTTCTTTTCTTTCCAGGGAATGACGCTACCAGTGCCACCGACTGTGGAGTCCTTAGAAAAGAAATTGCCACCCCGATATGCTACCGATGCTAACACACAAGACTTTTTACGGGTAAATATTGAAATAAATCATACATAAAATGAAAACCAAACTTACGGTTATCAGCAAAGAACGCAATATCACTAAAAATAATTAGGTAAACGGGACTCGACAAGAACGTGTCCAGAAATATACATACTTCGGCAGTTTTTTAAATCAAGTATGGAATAATAATCAGGGGATGCTATGTTGTATAGAACAAGCCAAAATTAAAAATATTCTCAACAGCAAGGACCTTCACCTTCCTTCAAGAATGGAATTAGTAAGATACTATGTACTCTTGTAAGTACCCTGATTGCATCATCCTCTTGTAAAAAGATTCAGGCATTCGAATACTGGATATACCAAAGGCTGCTTAATATTTCGTGCACTGATAAAACTCGCAACGAAGTGGTGCTTCAAAGAATAAGGAAAGAAATTAAAATACTTCGGCGACGTTATGAGAGGCAGTAAATACTACCTTCTGCAACTTATTTTTCAGGGCAAAATGCAAGGATGGAAAGGCACGAGAAGACGCCGAATTTCTTGGCTAAATAACTTAAGACAATGGTTTGGAAGGACTACCATTCCCTTGCTCCAGGCAACTGGTTTGTAGAATTCAAACGCGCTCGTGCCAATCTCAGTGACGAATATTGTGAAGATCCACTGCTGTCAACAATAAAAATATCGATCTTGTGCGCCGTATGATCTAAACAGGGCCAGGCATAGGACCTACCATGAGATTCGGGCATCCTATACTTATAGGTATGAGTAAGGTACAATCAATCCTACGCAAAATGGTAGCTTTGAGAAAGCTGTACCAGTGGAATATCCCAAATAATTTGACCGAGGCTTATAAAATGGGATGAGTCACTTGGTGCGATGCTCACCAGACCCAACAAAGGGCGTCAAATTAAGTGTGGAACAGGGGAAGAAAAACATGGATTTACAGCTACCACCCCAAAATAACCCACGTGCGTCTTTCGAGATTAGCCTCATACCAAAGTGGCACGCGTGCAAAGTGCAGCGAATCGGATGATCGCTTCTTTATTAGGAATACTTGACAAGTAAGATGATTGTGAGAATCGTCATTGGAACCCGACTATTTGCTTGCCGGAAGTTAAAGCAATCTTAAAGCTGCATCATCTTTCACTATGACAATGCCAGCTTTCACATGGCCAGGCCGACTAACGAATTTTTGAAGACAAAAAACGTAGAACTCACGAGCCATCCTCCATACGATCCCGACTAGATATATTGTTACTTCTTCTCGTTCCCAAAAATTAAGAACCAATTACGCGGTAAACGGGATCACCAGAAAAAGCTGTCAAAAAATATAAAAAACCGCTGCCACCAGAATGTTTCCGCGGCCATCAGTGTTATGAACATTATTTTATACATATGAAAAAGTGTATTAACGTTCACGAAGAATATTTTGAGTAGCAATAAATTGATGTTGGCTTTACATTGATTGATTGATAAGCAATACATTGAATTGATAAACGAATTAATCAATATTTTTTTCTTATTCATTCCGGAAACTTTCAGATTATTGCCTTCATATTACAGAAACGGAAAACGATCGATACACAAATGTGTATATGCCATAAATCATAACCAAACTCCGTAGGAGTGACGCAGAACATCGCACGATCTTCTACTACCATGATGCTAATTGCGAGTTTTGAAGCAGGAATGTTCAAGCCGATAAACCGTCTTTAGTAAAATCCTGTCCTAAGTACCAATGATTATTTCTCATTACCGATAATCACACATAAGTTACGTAGTCGCCGGATTTAAGTCCTTGAAGAAAACGTGGAAGAGTCCAAAACGGTCATTTAACCCTACTACTTATACGAATTACTGTGTCAACGGGTGGTTCGTTAAAATGCAAAAGCATAATTACTAATGTCATTGAAACGTATTTCGAAAAGGAATAAATATTATTTCAGTTATTTCCAGTTTTTTGTTTTCCTTATTCCCGATCATTTCTGTGTGCCCTCGTATGTTTCATTTTCAAGTTCTTTTCCCTTGCTCATTTTGATAGATTTTTTTGTTTTAGAGAGCATTCCACATTCTTTATCCTACTTGCGGTAACACTACCATTTTTATTAAGATTCATCAGTTAGGCGAGTATCGCCCCAGCATGTTTCTCTCCATTGCTCTCTACAACTTTTCTTATTTCAGCGTTGCCTAGATAAAGACCCTGCCCAGCGTTGGACGTGCGACCAGCTTTTGAGGCACCAGCTGTTTCAGAACTTTCACTACCGTCTGCCCGATGGGGACTTAGATGACTTTGAGAAATACAAGAAGATAAAAACTGGTGTAAATATATATTTTTTAACAATATTTAATTGCCAAATTAGAATTAGTAGGCATGATTCAAATCTAAAAGATAATATATATGTAAGAAAAAATGCAGTAATATTAAATAATTCAGGTGGTCCACCACTCATATGTCTGAGTCCTTCTTCCTGTACTATGGGCAATATATACTATGCTATGAGTCTTTTTAAATTGATATTAATGTAGTCGCGTTTTCGCGATTAAACTGATTTTAATGCAGGTCTCATATTCTTCTCCTTTCTCATTCAACAAATTACATATGTAAGGTTTAGGAGAATACGAGATGAATTCTAAAAAAAAGAAGATTATCATCACTTTTCTAACCCTTTCTCATCGCCCGTAATTTGGCTATATCATTGTTGCTAGGTAATAGAAATATGAAGTTATTTTTATTATTGTTAAATTAGCGAAAATAATAGTTATACATTCTTAACAGCTCGGCTATCCAAGTTACTGTGAGCGAGTCTCTTCGCGAAACACGTAATTAAGATTAAATCTAAGCGATACAATAAATTCTTAGGCAATACAAAATTAGACAGAGAAGAATTATAGCAACCGAACTTAATACACTTCCTATTTAGTACAATCTTATATATGTGAATTTTCATCGTATTGTACTCGAAAATGCCTTATATGATATGATTGTAAATTTAAGGTTTTATTTTCTTTTTACGCATTGTGAGAGTGTATATTCATCGACATCGAAATAACTTCGCACTAACTCGTCGACTTTATCGTCGTTGCAAAGGTTGTTTACTTGTTGCGTATCTGAAACTCTTTTGTGCCCTGACGCACCAGCCAAAGTCCAGCCTAATCGAGACGATGTTGCTGTCGGGCCTTCTATCGGACCGGCCCGAATTGTCCTGGGAATAAATAAGTCCCAGTGATCAATTCCGATCAACAGTTTGGGTCGTCCGTTAACGTCGCATAAAGGCACGTTTTTTAGATGCGGCCATTTGTCGGTCATAGCTTGGGCTTTAAAGACTTGCGTCGGCAACTCTAAATTTTTAATCGTACGAACATTCTTCATTTCGTAAAACCGATTTGTATTTACGGCGCGGATCTCGACGTTTACGCGGCGCGTAGTTGCGTTTTGAGTAGCCATGCCGGAGGCTCCTACTAAATTTAGTGGACTCCGGGGTCCGTCTACTCCTATTTTATCTGCTATCTGTTCCTCTAAGAGGGTGATAGTACTGCCTTCGTCCAGTAGGGCGAGAGTGGTATAACAGCCCAGGGGACCTCTTAATTCTACGGTAGCTACGCGTAGCAGCATCTCAGTAGCTTCATTCCACGTATTGGCCACGGCGCTCGTCGAAGGGCTAGGTTTGTCATGTGATTCGGGTTCTACCGGCGCGGGTTCAGACTTGTTTGTTTTCCCTTTGTCGGAGTGCAGAAGCACATGGTGCGGCTGTACGCATCCGTCCTTCCCGCATTGCCCTGATTTTCTACAATTTTTTAAGTTGTGACCCTTAATAAGACATCGGTTACATAATTTATCCCGTTTGACCCATTCCCACACTAAGGAAGTAGCTAAATGTCACTCCACGTCTCTCGAGTTCCGCTGCCCCTCGGTCGATTAATCTCGATTACTATGATGCAATTACGCTTGGGAAGTAGCAGAATAAACATCTCACAATCACAAATATCACTGATATCAATTTAAAATAGGCTGATAAAATTGTAATTCACACAACTACATTATTTTACATATTTCATAATTTCTATATTATTTCCTCTACGTTGATAATCTTATTTATTTAAATATATTCGTATTTATGATCATTTATCTTTACAAGTAATAATATTATCATCTTTATGAATATAAATATGCAGTTTTATATCTAGATTTTGTTATTGTATAATATTTTATCAACGACCACTTATGTTATAAAATGTTATATTATAGTTTGTACACCTGTTATATCATAGATTTTAAATCTGTTTTTTTAATAAAAAAGGCAGGCTTTTGCTGTTCCATTATATTATTATTATATTAAAAAACTGTTTAAAATTTCGTAAGTAAAAAAAATCCCTATAATATTCACTAAGTTTTATTTACTCTAGCTAGAGCATACTAGAAGACAGATACTGTATAAAACTGATTTTGGCCGCCATTTCTCCCAGATGCCGACCCAACCGGCTATTTGACCTAGTGCGTTACAAGTCGTAACAGAGTAAACTACATTCGGCCTCCGCTCAAGAAGAATCCGAATCTAAAAACGATTACAGTTCTGAAATGTCTCTTTTTTTGCAGTCAAGCAGTTCGACGTTGCTGCCTCAACTCAATTTGCCGCAAGAGTCGAGGCAAGCGTACAAGAAGAATTCTAAAAACGGCAATGTGATCGAACGAGGAGCTCACTTGCCTACCATTTGACGACTGCTTCTGCCGCCGATCGTCCCCCTCTCCCTCAACCTGCCCCTTCCCTCTCGTCCTACACAGCAATGCCCTTCAACACTGACGAAAACTAACACTGTACATACCTATAGCTTTAGACGTTATCCTATGAAACTAAAATAATACGATATATTATTACAAAAATAAAAGATATATTTGTGAAAATCAGTTGTTATTTAATGTGTACGTATTATGAGATATTGTATAATAGCTCTCAAGATTCTAAACTGCTCCAAGAGCAGGTAATGGTAATGCTCTTTTTTTCGGATTGCACTCACTGTCTTACGATGTAATATAAAATTTCGCATCGTAAGACAAACGCATCGTCCGTTAAATATTAATCAAAACCAGTATTATTCCACCTGTCACCCAAGGTAAAAAAAAACAAAAGTGTTTAAAAATGTTTGACAACAATTTCATAATTTCATATGATTAAATAGGCCACCGATTTAAAATCTCCCTGCGCGCAAAAACTAGCCCGAGCGCGGGCTGCATGATTACTTACCTAATCGAGTTGCAGGAAAATTAGACCTCAAAGGGTAAGAAAAAAATTGGTCTTCCGGGGCTCAGCTTGGGTATGCCGCAGCGAAAAGATAAATGGTTCACCTAGAACCATCAGTTTACCACATGTGGTTACCGAGCAAAGCCTTTTCGGTGGCTTTAGAGTCGATTAATAAAGTCTAAAAAAACCATATCGGCCGATCCCGTGTTGGAGGTTTCCGCAGTCCAACCATTTCTAGGGGTCAGTTTACCTCATTTTTACCTTATCGAGTTACACGATGAAATCAAATTCTCGCAGTAGCTTAACCCTTCAAGCCTCGGCCCCTCAGCCGATTGACAAGTTGCTCTCCCAAAAAAAAATAATAAAAATTAGTAAAAAAATTAAATTACGACACTGTTTCACCAAAACATTAATTACTGCCAAGACCACTTTTCTACCACTACCCAAGACCACTTTTCTTACTCAATACCCCAAGGAAACTGTTTATATTATAAGATATAAACAGTTTGTCATATAACAATGAATAATACAGAATAGTGTATGAAGAGCATTCATTAAGTTGGATTAAACTTACCTTCATGTGAAACACAGTCTAATAATATGTCCACCGAAATGTGAAATGAGCCGTGAGATGACAGCTAAACTCACGTGAAAGGCCACGATAATCGTTCTCTTTCTTACAAACGACGATTTGGCAATCCTTAACGTCCAAACTTCACGACACATAAGAAATTTCATCCAAATATCGCAACGGAACCTCATTTTTGCTGCTTTAAAGGCCAAGTGATCAACTACCGGTGCCTGGTTTCTGACTAGTGCGTTCACCTATTTGGCTGGCGAACGACAGCGTGTTTAGGTATAGTGCGTGCTTTGGTTCTCAAGCTGTTTATCGAATATTTTTTAAATAAGATGGTCGCTACGAAGAAACCACAACCCGAGCTCCGCAAGACCATTTTTTTCTAACTATTTGAGGTCTACATACTTTTCGTGGAAAGCGGTATTATTCTGTAACTCGATGAGGTAAGTAATCATGCAGCTGTCGCCCGGACTAACAGTATTACCCTCATTTTAACTAGGCAAAGGGCAATGACTAGGAGTAACAGCCAGCTAACAAAGAAATATTTTTAATTGAGGACATTTATTATTCACTAAATTTACGCAATAAAATCAAAACAAAATTGTTCTATTTTAGGAGTTTTATTTAATCGGTATTTTTTATTATTTTACATTTGATAAAAAAATGTTTTATGGATTTCCAACATAAACGGACTGCGAACTGGAAACGGTTACCCAATATTTTTGACAAAAAGGAACAATTTTGAAGAAAACACCTATTAAAAACAAAGAAATTTTACCTATTAATGGAAATGCCTTTGAAACCAGGAACATAAAAAATGTTTCTGTAACCATGAACATAACAGAATTTTAGTATATTCACCAAATTTAAAGAGGCACAATTAACACAGACTTGTAAAATGTAACAATGTTAATCACGGGCTAAACTATTACAGCAAATTGAATGAAGCATTTATCATGCAATCAGACGTATTTAGCTACGTTATTCACTTACATAGTACCTACCACTTGTATGGTGAGGTAACATTAAATTCTTCAATTTCTAAACAATTAAACATATTGTGTAGCAAGAGCAAATCTTTAGCAAGAGCAAGAGCTTTAGTTATGTAATTAATGGCCATTCTTTATTACATTGTAATTAATGGCCATTCTTCAGGCTACAAAAAAAAATTAAATAAGCCTTAGGAGTGCTTAACCCTTTGTAGCCCAAGATCTTCAAACAAAAAATAATGTTGATAATGAGATAGGTTTAGGCAAATAAAAAAACACGTATTTCTTAGAAATTATAAAATATTTATTATTAATCATTTATATGACATTTTAGGGAATGTGACATTACTGTAACACTGAATTAAACGTATAAAAAAACATTTATGTCGTATGGGAAAAAAAAACAATTATTTTGTGTATCATAGCATAATGCTACACTGCATTTTTCGCAAATTGTTTGTGCACTTGGGAATCTTGCAACGTATCCTTTTTCAACCCAAATCGGCCAATGACCGACCTGGTCCTGCCTTACTGTCAATAGAAGAACATGTTACGCAAGGCCCTTATGATTTTTGGCTTGAATTTCGTCTTCTAATGACCTTCGACACTTGATGTTAGGCTTGTTGACCTTAGAGTCTTGATCGTGACGACATTCTCAAAAAAAATGAGACAATTTAGCATCAATACTTGTATATTTTATTTACAACTTATATTACTCAATGTAACAGGACTGTTACAAACATACAAATTTACTTTTGTCATATAAAAAAGATAAAACTATGCATTGCAAATACGAAATGGATAAAATTATATTCCTACCTACAGGTTTCCACGAAAACAACACAATTTTATACAGTTTTTATATTTTTTTATCAAATTCAACACCTGCCTTAGTTCTAATTTATCACTTTCATCAACGCGCAACATTAAACTCTCATAAGTCGGTAAGTTACGCTATCTATGATTTCTATTCGATACCAAGTGGTAGGGCACAGTAGTGTTACACGAATTCAAATAACTTAAATGAATTTAGTGCTTTATTTAGGGGGATTTTAGGGGGATTAGTAGTTTGTTACAGAAATGTCACATGAAGTTATAAAGGGTTAAGTATGGACAGCGTAAGCATTGTAGTTGGTACTACTATGCCTAATCTAACTTTTTCATTCTTTGTATAGTGTTTTGCTGCCTAACCGCTCCGCTGGTTCAAAAAATTACACTTTTGATATCGACTTTGGCTGGGCGTAGCCCTGGCTACGACCTAGCCGCGCCCGCGCCATGCCGTTCCGTAAACTACAAAGAGGAGACGATATCATGGCCCGTTATTTAGGCGCGGCGCGTATTGGAGTGCATTGCTAAGAATGGTAGCTAAGCCTTTTCACCAAAAGTTGTACATGAGGATTTTGTCCTGTACCAAGACTTTGATAATTTTTTATAATTTTGTTTTATTTCCTTATTTTGAAAATGAAGCGATAATTTGTTTTAATAATAAAAAAGTGTTTAATAAAAAATCGGTTGTCTGTAAAGTCGGTTTACTGACGATAGTTGAACGTGACAACGTCATAAGAAAATACTGATAGAATGTTTGCATTTGAAGCAGTTTCATTTAAGATTCTGATATTGTTTATTACAAACACCCAAAAATATATGCTTTTATACTCACCGATTTGACTACAACATGTAAATGTATTATTGTATAGCAGTATAATTGTTTATTGTGTAAAGTTTATTGTTTTTTTTAGTTTGAAAATTAATTTTTTAAGTTTTAAATCTCAAACTGTTAAATGACGCTTTGAGAAGCGTTTGAGCACGCTGCGCCATCTAGCGGTAGGTAATACGTCGTAAATATACAATATCAGCGACATTTTACCAACCGCTAGATAGCGCATCGTAATGATAGCTTTCATACTTTTTTTATTTTTTTTTAATAAAAGTTGCTTACTTCGTTACACTTCGTTGCACCAACAAGAAAATTGTCCGTTCAGTAATAACATTCCGTATATCAAGAATACATAAAAAAATATGTCAAGAATTTAAATCAATCTAGTGATTTTCATTCGTACTATTTTAGACTGAGGTTAGTAAATAATTCTTGTCGCAACCGGTAGATGGCAGCATTTATATTGAATAATAAATATAATAAAACCTCAGAGCGAGGTAACGCCGCATGAGTCATGTTTTTTCGTGCGTGCAGCATGTTTTTTCGTGCAAAAATCTTCTTTTGGTAATTCAAAAAAAACTCTCTCGGATGTAGATAATCAGTTCTTTCCGTTTTTTATTTCGTTTTTCCTTCTCAAACCTCCTAGCCTTGGGCATAAATTAGTTTTTCTATTTTAATTTTTAGTTTTTATTATACTTGTATATTTGTTACTCTGTTATGCCAAAGGTTAGCTGTTGATTCAAATGTGGCAAGAATCTCGCCTCTTCATTAAAAATATACATAAGCAAAGACTTTTTATTATAAATAATAATAAATACAAACGCATGGTATATAGCTGTCATCCTTAAACTCTATTTTTGACTATGGTAATTATTAAAGCTCATTATCATATAAAATACTTTTAAATTTAGAATCGTCACCTCCCTTTAAATATCTTTATTATAAAAAGTGTAAATTGATTTGTTTACCGTTAAAACCATTATAATCTTTGCGATTTACAACCGGGTCGAATCATCCCTATTTTCAAGTTGATGATGAAGCGGGAGTCCATAGCGCACATGGTTAGATATTTGGGAGTCGGTCTCTCGCCGAGTTCTGCCGTCCGCGAAGTGGATAGCCGAGCGCAGGGAACCTTCCAGGTCGAGAGAGAGAATGTTAATGAAGACGTTGGTCATTTCTCTTCTTTTGTGAAGGCATTGCCACAGTTTGAAGGAGATCAGTCCACCGAAGATGAGCAAAGCTGGCGTGACGATGAGGAAGTACATGGAACCCCATAGCGGCGCGCTGCTATTCGATACAGCATCTTCCCATTTCCCATCGATTAGTGTGCCTACGATGATTGTGCCTTCGGCGTATCCAGCATCGTTCTCCGCAACGCATGTGTAATCTCCTGCCGCGGTATTGCGCGTGTTCAACAGAGTTAAATTGCTCCAGTAATTTTCTGTAGCGATGTCCACGTTGGCGCAGTCCAGCGGCTTGTTATTGTACCGCCAGTGGAGGATCGGCCGCGGCTTTCCGCGCGACAAACAAGAGATCGTATGGTTTTTGCCCAAACCGACGTACATCGCTATCCCCGACAAAGTCACCATTGGTGGACAATGGAAATCGTCACTCAACACATTGCCCCACGACATATTTAGAAACATAAGCGGCTGGATGCATTTCGGCGTATCAACGTTCATTAATGTATTAACGTACCAATCGAGAAATGATTTTAAGTTACAATCGCAATTCCACGGATTACTCGAAAGAAGTAAAACTTTGAGTTTAGGCAGGATTTTAAAGATGGTCAGAGGCAGGCTGAACAGGTAATTGTTGCGCAAATCGAGAACTTCCAGAACGGATCCTATACCCTGAAAGGCGAGCGGATGAATTTTGCTGAGTTTGCAGTTCCGCAGGCCCAATTTGATCAAGCATGGGAGGCGGGAGAATTGTTTGTTGATTAGATAATCAAGCGGGTTGTTGTTCAGACTGATTTGGCGGAGGCGTTTGTTGCCGGGGAATGCGAACTGTGGCAAGCTTGTGATGCAGTTGAAGGAAAGGTCGACCTGTATGAGCCCGTAGAGGCCGCTGAAGGCATTCGGATGCACGACTTCGATGTGCGAGTGGCGTAGGTTGATGCGTTTTAGGAGGTGGAGACCGACATTGCGGAACGCACCCATTGCAACAGTGCTCATATTACTTCCGCTCAGGTCGAGGGTTTGCACGTCGCCGGGCAGCAAGGGGATATCTGAAAGCCCGTGGTTCGCGCAATTTGCAATGTTGCGGCTCATCTTCCACAGGCAGCTGCATGGCGAGGCGCAAATATACTCGCGTTCGGACGATTCGCCGCGCGCTCTTGTCGACGTCCCCAACATAACAAGAACCAACTTCAATAGCCGCATCCTGAACTTTGCAGTTACCTCGTTTACATTTCACGAACGCTGTCAACAAAGAAAGTACAAGTCTAATAACCATTTTTCGTTTTCAAAAGTGTGTACGTTTATTCAGAAATACCCGAGGGTACCTAATTATTTTAAGCTAAGTATAAAACGAATTCTGTAGCCACTGTCTTAAATTCGCCACAATAATCATCGTATTATGTCGACTTCAATAGCTGTGATTGCAAGCAATTATTTAAATACATTACAAATCAGGCAGCATCACGTGTTAAAAACTCTCATGCATTTTCTGGGCTAAGAGCTGTATTCAATTTTCAGTTCACAAAATAAAATATTTCGCAATATATTATCCTTATATAAATCGCTGCTTTTTAATCCTCTTATATCGCTATCACATTCAATTAAAATTAAATCGCCGGCATTAAAGGGAGCACACATACGGCACACAGCATAATCAAATTTTAAGGTGTAATTATAAATGTTTCACGTGATTAAAACCTTGTTAAATGTCTTCTATATTTATTTAAATAAATAATATTCATAAGTTACTTTACTAATATTCATAAAATACTTATCCTGAAACAAAATATTTTTTGATAAGTATACATTTTATAAACCTAGCTCAGAAATGAGATTTATTTTTTTAGCGATCTGTGATATCTCAGAGGACTGTTTTTATCAGAAGTCGTTTGATTTTGGTTCGGATTTAATTAGTCGTTTACCGGGGTGTTAAGGCTGTACGACGGAATTGACGACGTTGACGTGTGAAATGTATCAGTAAGTTAAATGGTATTGATAAGTTTAGCACCTTAGTCTTCGATTATACTAAACTACCAGATAGAAAGATGCCACAGAGTTGTAAATCCGGAGGTCGTCGTAGTGGGGGGGATTATAAGTGCCATGTTTATATCGATTCGAAAATCCCGCAAGGGCATAAAACTTATAATTTATATAATACATTATTACATATTAGAATTATAAATAATAATACATTATTTATAATTCCAATATTGAATGATACCATTAAATAGGTACATATGGGTAATATGTGTAAGTAGGTACATATATGTACCTAGTTTATAATATCGAACCAAAAAAACTCTATTGTTCAGCAATCTGATATTATTCATAATCTAGCATAATTAATAAAAAAAACGGTTGTATCACCCTAAAACTTTTCCGGCAAGTAGCCAAGAACTGATTTTATCTGATTATTAATTTCATAAATAAAATTGATAAGCGCCCTCTCACGGTCGGCGGACGGACCTGGTTGGGTTTCGTTCCATCTGTAGGCCCTTAGCTGAGAAACAAACCGCGCTACCCGAGGCGTTAATATTTTATTATATGTATACCGTATTTTAAATATTATAAGTGTAGCTTGTATATGAGATATTCCAACCATAGCACGTGATTTCGGCCCAACAAAGCATCTGTGTACCAAATTTCAAGATTGAAATATGGCTAGTTCGCCCCCTGTTCGACCGATTTCAGCCACAACCGTTTCAACTCTTGCCGACCAAATGATGCCTGCATGCCAAATTTTAACTCAATAGTATTAACCGTTCGGGCGTGAACGAATACACACAGAGACACACAGACATACATCAATCTGGAAATAATCTTAATCGACTCAGGGGGAATAATCTAATCGACAATAATCTTAATCGACTCAATAATCTGATCGACTTATTAGGATATTTCCGTCTTCCTCTTTCCTTTTTCGTCAGTAAGTAGGCCGGAAAAGTAATTCGAAACGTCAATAAGCTGTACAAAATTAACCATTACATTCTCTAAATATAAAATTAGAATTAAAATGAGAATTTTAAAATATCCAAAATAGAAATAAATCCGAATCTCTGAAAGCAACGGGTTCGGAACAATTCAGAAAACTAATTGAATAGTGCGTGTAATTTACGACGTGTCAAACGAGAATCACCTTGTTCTATGCATTTGGCACATGCTTTATCGGGATTATTAGTTTTCAGGATTTTCCCTGTCCAAAGAGTGTACTTTTCTCCAAGAAATAAAAATATTATGCACTTTCTTACCTCTTTAAATAATGAAGCTTCATCATAAAATGTGGTATTTTGCAAGACACTGTATATTTCGAGACAAAAAGTTATACGGCTGTACTTCGGTGAGGGTTAAAGTAGACTCCGAGACTCGTGAACTTTCACTAGGCTTCTTCCAATTTGCCCCTACAGGCGCTGCGGCGCGGCGAAGCGAAAAGCAGCGCGCGTCGAATCTACAGGTGGCTGTTCAATTCCAAAACACAGTAAACGCCATTTTTGTTAAAAGTTATTTTATTATATTTTCGAGTTGCTGTGTAAGCGACAATAGGAATTTCTAGGTGTCGTTTAGAAATTCCTACCAGCTCCCGAGATATTACATAATTTATAAACAAAGTAACTCCATTGTTTAAAATCAAAGTTCTTATAAATTGCGGCGGAAATATCAACCAAGTTAGTGCAAGAAAAAAGAAAGTTAGCAAAAGTTTACATGAAGAATTTTCACTATCAGTAAATATAATTAGAATTTAAAGTAGACTATAATAACAAAGGGAATATAATTATTTATTTATTACACACTTTTAAAAATCTCAGACCAACTTAAAACATACTTACTTGGTTATAAAATGCTTTTTGCTATGTTTTAAAATTCGAAGTGTCATTTTTACGCTGCAAAAATGTGTCAATTGACGAATGTCGTTCCTTTCTCGTTTTATACAATGATGCAGGCTATCTACGGTAAAATTAACAACATGTACAATTAAAATGTCATTGACAAAAATCCAGTAACAAAAAACTCATTACATGATATGCCAAAAACTGTTGCCAGTAATCCTATTTAATTAACACCTAACTAGGATATAGTTTGTTTTAAGGCGGACATTTAAATTGTTATAAATATGTATATGAACCTATAAGAAAACTAAGTAAGTTTAATTTTTTATTTTGTCCTTTGCTTGTCACAAGGAACCCTTATTTATCCTTCAGAAAAGAGCATTACGGACTATTGCCAGAGCTAAACATATAGAAACATGTAGACCTATTTTTAAAAGATTGAAAATCATGACTCTCACATCACTTTACTTATATAGGCTATTATTAGATTTTTACACCGAAAAGGAAAGTTACGTAAAATTTAAAGATACACATAATAAAAACACCAGATACAAGAATAATTTCATTCTACCATGCGTGGTTTTAAACGCTGCTAGGCAAAGTACCCAATTCTCAGGGCCTTATTATTTTAACCGCCTACCAGTTGGCATAAAAGACAATAGCAATCTCAGAACGTTCCAAAAACTTTTAAAGGATTTTTTTACAACCAATACGTTTTACTCTATTGAGGAATTTATAAATTTTACAAAATGACTTTTTTTACAGCGCCTTTATTTTAATGTAATGCGTATACTGATTATTTCATTTGTTGATTGTTTTAACTTGAATTAATAATTTTATTGATTGTTTTAGTTATATGGTATCTTATATTTAAATGTAATTACAATGTATTTAGATTCTTCTTGGACAAAACATTATAAATATTAGTTTGATTGATTATGTGATTATTGATGATTATTGCTTGTGTTTGATCATTTCTGATATTGAATATTTTAATTGTTGATAGTTTTAGTTTTACTGATTGCGCCTTATATAGCTTCTTCTTTATGAAGTTTCTTCTGAAACAAAATGTTGTATGCTCTCTGGGCAGTTTGTTAATTAAACATTGTATGTTTTTTTAATTCTTTTAATTCATTCTTTTAATTCATTCTTTTTCTTTTTTTCTTGTGTTAGCAAAAGTTCACAAGAAGAATTTTCAATATCAGTAAATATAATTGGAAGGTAAAGTGGACTATGATAACAACGAAAACCAGTTAATTGCTGTTTTTTATATTTGAGAATACGATAACTTATATTTTCAATTTTGAATAAGTAAATATTAAGCAAAAAAATCATGGATTTTTCTACCTAAATGCCGATAGACTTTACTCGAGAGAGATCCCGCGCCCACTATTGTAAGAAATTCCGTACATAACACAATAACACTTAACTTAAGAGCTACAATGAATCTAAAACGTTAATAATTTTAAAGCTGAAACAGCTAAACAACAATGAATTTTAGAGCTTGGTTCTAGGGCAATAATCTCTCTCTAAATGTTTCAAAGACTATTTCTATGATATATTTTGGTCTCAAAAAGGCATCTCCTAATATTCCAGCACCAAAAATTTGTATAAACAGTGTGATCAACGTTATTGCGCATAAATTTCCCGGTGTCGTAGTATACGATAAATTAAGGTAGAACCCACATGCCGAGGTAATGGAGTGATAGGCTTTTAA
>OX155980.1:43031165-43167629 GCA_944548615.1 Micropterix aruncella | reverse complement strand
ATATATATATATATATATATATATATATATATATATATATATATATATATATATATATATATATATATATATATATATATATATATATATATATATATATATATATATATGTAGTTGAAAAATGGGCCCAACTTAAACCTACTCCTCTTTCCGCAAGTGAGAGGCATTCATCATTCTCGTTAACACCTAAAGCATTCCCGGATCCGATCAAGGGAATCCTTCGTCACGATGTAAGTGGCTTTTATAATTATTTACTTTATAATCATCTTATTGATCAATTCTAAAAAGAATATATACACAAAACTATCAAATATTTCAAAATATTGAATTTTTACATATTTTATGTTTCGTTCATTGTAAATAATCCATTTAGGTTAAAGGTAATCTTTCCAACTAATAGGAAAGAGCTGACTGCTTCCTTTCATTGATATGAGGGCATGTCACGCTTTTAGTTTTAAGTTTTCAGCTGAATATTGATCGCAGCTTCTTTATATCGCACCTTTAGAAAATAAAAAAACGAAATTCGAAATTTTAAATTCTTCCATCTGTCAAGTAGCTCGTCTTGTCTTGTTATTTCCCCTGAAATAATAGGAAATTGAGTGAGTTTACGTATAAAGAAGGATTGTAGCTTAATTTTTGAGATAATTGGATGAAGGGTGAGCGTTTACTAGTTGAAAAATGGGCCCAACTTAAACCTACTCCTCTTTCCGCAAGTGAGAGGCATTCATCATTCTCGTTAACACCTAAAGCATTCCCGGATCCGATCAAGGGAATCCTTCGTCACGATGTAAGTGGCTTTTATAATTATTTACTTTATAATCATCTTATTGATCAATTCTAAAAAGAATATATACACAAAACTATCAAATATTTCAAAATATTGAATTTTTACATATTTTATGTTTCGTTCATTGTAAATAATCCATTTAGGTTAAAGGTAATCTTTCCAACTAATAGGAAAGAGCTGACTGCTTCCTTTCATTGATATGAGGGCATGTCACGCTTTTAGTTTTAAGTTTTCAGCTGAATATTGATCGCAGCTTCTTTATATCGCACCTTTAGAAAATAAAAAAACGAAATTCGAAATTTTAAATTCTTCCATCTGTCAAGTAGCTCGTCTTGTCTTGTTATTTCCCCTGAAATAATAGGAAATTGAGTGAGTTTACGTATAAAGAAGGATTGTAGCTTAATTTTTGAGATAATTGGATGAAGGGTGAGCGTTTACTAGTTGAAAAATGGGCCCAACTTAAACCTACTCCTCTTTCCGCAAGTGAGAGGCATTCATCATTCTCGTTAACACCTAAAGCATTCCCGGATCCGATCAAGGGAATCCTTCGTCACGATGTAAGTGGCTTTTATAATTATTTACTTTATAATCATCTTATTGATCAATTCTAAAAAGAATATATACACAAAACTATCAAATATTTCAAAATATTGAATTTTTACATATTTTATGTTTCGTTCATTGTAAATAATCCATTTAGGTTAAAGGTAATCTTTCCAACTAATAGGAAAGAGCTGACTGCTTCCTTTCATTGATATGAGGGCATGTCACGCTTTTAGTTTTAAGTTTTCAGCTGAATATTGATCGCAGCTTCTTTATATCGCACCTTTAGAAAATAAAAAAACGAAATTCGAAATTTTAAATTCTTCCATCTGTCAAGTAGCTCGTCTTGTCTTGTTATTTCCCCTGAAATAATAGGAAATTGAGTGAGTTTACGTATAAAGAAGGATTGTAGCTTAATTTTTGAGATAATTGGATGAAGGGTGAGCGTTTACTAGTTGAAAAATGGGCCCAACTTAAACCTACTCCTCTTTCCGCAAGTGAGAGGCATTCATCATTCTCGTTAACACCTAAAGCATTCCCGGATCCGATCAAGGGAATCCTTCGTCACGATGTAAGTGGCTTTTATAATTATTTACTTTATAATCATCTTATTGATCAATTCTAAAAAGAATATATACACAAAACTATCAAATATTTCAAAATATTGAATTTTTACATATTTTATGTTTCGTTCATTGTAAATAATCCATTTAGGTTAAAGGTAATCTTTCCAACTAATAGGAAAGAGCTGACTGCTTCCTTTCATTGATATGAGGGCATGTCACGCTTTTAGTTTTAAGTTTTCAGCTGAATATTGATCGCAGCTTCTTTATATCGCACCTTTAGAAAATAAAAAAACGAAATTCGAAATTTTAAATTCTTCCATCTGTCAAGTAGCTCGTCTTGTCTTGTTATTTCCCCTGAAATAATAGGAAATTGAGTGAGTTTACGTATAAAGAAGGATTGTAGCTTAATTTTTGAGATAATTGGATGAAGGGTGAGCGTTTACTAGTTGAAAAATGGGCCCAACTTAAACCTACTCCTCTTTCCGCAAGTGAGAGGCATTCATCATTCTCGTTAACACCTAAAGCATTCCCGGATCCGATCAAGGGAATCCTTCGTCACGATGTAAGTGGCTTTTATAATTATTTACTTTATAATCATCTTATTGATCAATTCTAAAAAGAATATATACACAAAACTATATATATATATATATATATATATATATATAAATATATATATATATATATATATATATATATATATATATATATATATATATATATATATATATATATATATATATATATATATATATATATATATATATATATATATATATATATATATATATATATATATATATATATATATATATACTATGTGACTATATCGAAAAGTAAAAGAATATTCAATAAAAGTTAACTTCATCATACTCATTATCACCTCTTATCAAACGCCGTAGTATAATGACAATGATTACAATTCAGTCAATCTCATACACAATGTTAGTTTATATTTATTAGCACCGGAATTTGATCGAACGGTGACCTGAACTTCACAAGATAATTTTTTTACCCACAATTATACTGGAACTACGTTTTGTTTTTGATAAAAAAACATATAATAAACTAGTGATGTTCCGAATAGCGATTGAACCAGATACCATATATCTGATTAATATTAAACCGAATATCTAATTAAACCGAATAGATCATTTATTTGAAATAGTTACTATCGAAAACGCACAACAGGTCACGCGGAAGAAGAAACTCGGGTGTGACTGTGTCGGATGGCACAGTCGAGGATTGAGGTGAATACTTCCAAATCGAATGTGTACAATGCAATAGTTTGTACAATTGTACAATAATGTGTACAATGAAATGCAAAATCGAATGTGTTCCAAAGCAATAGTTTAATTCATACATGACATGGGCGTGACCGATTGAGGCGCTACGGGCACCGCGCCCGCGGTAGATGTGCTTGCGCCGTCGTTGACTGGAACGTAGACTGTACCTCCTGACCCACTCAGCTACTGGTAATGGTATACTCCTGGACATCTGCTGAGCTTTCCAATGCCTTTCTTCTTGTATTAGCCAACTTTTTCAATTTTATTTTAATATTTTTAACTATAAGTAGCTTTTCACTGTCTACTATTGATTCAACGCGATTGATTCAAAAATTTGTATATTTTTCCTCGTAAATCGAATCGAAAGCTCTGTTTTGTCACCAAACCTAACCCAGCGTGGTAGCTGCTCAAGCTATACCGATTTATAAATTCCCGCTGACGCGAAAATGGTCGATGTGAGTTGGAAACCCCTCCGCCCGCTCTCGCTCTCTCGCGGCGGCGGCTCACCGTTTATATAGAGACGGAATATAAAATATACTGATGTTGATCGTATTAACGTATTTGCGATATAATCCCTCATGCCCAATATCATATTTCTACAATAAAATTGAAAATAGCTGCTATAGTATGAAATCATATTATATAGACCTCATATCTGTTAGGTGGGTTGCTGCAAAATGGCCATCGTCCGTTAAAATATCAAACAAATAAATTCAAGTTTATAGGTAAGCGAGATTGACACAATACGTTCTCCTTTTGTTAAATCTAATATGGATCTATTTCTTTTCTGTATTCAATCTCAAGATAAAATAACAATACCTCTATTCATATCAGTTATTATTATAACTTCGTCATATGATATGTGTCTTTGTGGAAAGCAAAGTTACACGCTGGCTTCAGGTTTTCTAAGAGGCTTTTATAAATCACAAAAGCTCTCATGCTTTTCCTTTGTGATGATGTCCAAATGACATTAGCTTTTATCTATGGCGAAAGATGGGATAATTATCGCAGGTTTTGGGTTACATTAGATATTTTCATAATAAATAATGTCAATAGTAAATTATCCCTTTCTATGGGGGCTAAGAATCGTCTAACGACTGAGTAACATGATGCTTTTCCTTTCACCGGGTATTATGGCTATAATAATAAATAAACTGTACACCAAATAAATGACCATCTCGTGATAGAAATATAAAAATATGGAGTATTTTGTCATGGCTGATAGGGTTGTCAATAGTTAGAGAAAATAAAGTTGCAAATAATAAATTCATTAAAATTAATTGTTAAAAATATGTTATCAAATTAGGGGAGAGGAATCTTCCAATCAAGCAAATTTGTGGGCAAAGCAAATACTTTTAAGAAACCGGTTTTCAAAGAGGTCAAACGACTGAAAGAAAACCACTAAAATATAGTTAAATTGATATTTTTAAGAATAACCATTCACGAAAATTTTAATTTTAGGTTACGTTGTGAATCGTGATATCGTCCTCGAGTGGTACGTATCTCAGTGTGTCCATAAGGGATTTGACCCAACACGTATTACACGCTTATTTGGGGTATCAAGGCTGGACATGCATTTTGTTGACTACCTGTGTAGTCTGTATCTTGTTTCCTTCTTTGTTTTTCTTGTTATATCTCACCGTCGTCACGCATCGAACGCACTCCAACCAACAAACGACCCTTCTCGGACCACACATTACAAAGACGGGATCGAAGTTGATTTTACATTTATACAATTCTTCTTACGATGCAAAGCAGTGGGTTGAAGCTACAGTTACATTTTTACATTTTATTAGCAAGGCATATCAAAAGGTATGGAAGAAGTCCGATTTCTGCTAAAAGTGGGATTTAATGCTATATTTACATTTAAAACGTGTGATTCAAATCTAAACAACGGGTACGGATGAAGTCCGTGTCCAGATTTCTTGGCCCTGAGCAGCTTCTGAAACATACAAGCGGGTTACAGGATACTGTTCGGCTGTTGGCGCGTTCCTCTTCCTCCCGTTGGCTGATAGAACTGAAAACTCATGTGGGGGAGAGGGTTTATAATTGCGTTTATTTGTCCTGGTCTTGAAGCAGGTTTCGCGGGTACGGAATATTGGGGGTCTCGAGTGTGGTACATTATGAGGAATTAACAACTAATCTAAGTTGTAATAAAGTTTCATTGGGGATTCTAAAATAGGTAATACCCCAAAAAACCTCAAAGATGTTTATAATTATAAATAGGATAGAAAACGAATTTACCGCGTGAAATTTGTAGCACCCGACGTTTTGGTGACGTTGCAGCCGCCGTTGTCCAACGTCACCGAAACGTCGGGTGCTACAAATTTCAAGCGGTAAATTCGTTTTCTATCCTATTTATAATGTCAAACAACCGCGATAGTCTTCGATGTTTATAATGTTGTAATGAGGATTAAAATTTATGTTTAGTATTCCATTCTGTATCAACCAGATTTGCAAACCGTGTATCAATCAGATTTTAAAAAAACAGTACACGTGTTGCAGGATTTAAACCTGCGAACAAGGAGTTTACAGGCTTACTACGTAATATTTCAATCTTAAACAAGTAGTCGAATTGCTTATAATTAGTAGTATTTTACTCTACATCATCTTCCATAAGTATCAATCAAATCTGAGTTGAAATATCGTGCCCAGGTTACAAATATTAGTTTTTTGTGTTAATTAACTGGAGGATTTGTACGATTCACGTAGAACCGTTTATTATGGTAAACTTTATCGTGATATTGATAACCAAATTTAAAACAACCGACAGTCGTCAGTCACCACTTCCGTTTATTTTAAGGTCGATATTTATATCGCGATAATAATTTAAATTTCGGAAGCAATTGGTAGAAGTAGCAAAATATCTAGATACATAAGGTGCGTACTTATAACAACCAACTATATTTCCTCTACTTCTTCGGGTGCTATCCCCGCTGCGAAGGTTTACGACCATTTTGGCTATTATTATCTCGCAGACTACTGCTCGGAACAAGGATTGGCTCTTCAGCTCGTCGATTTTAGGACTCGATTTTATTTTATTTTTGATATTTTATTTATTTGAATAATTTAAGCATTCTTCAGAACAGCCACATTTCGAATTGGTCTATATTGTTTTAATACACGATCGGTGAGACTGTTCATGATTCAGCGCCATACAAAAGATAGGGAAGACGTAGCAACTACTAATGCATAAACAGAGTTGTAGGCTGTTTACTATACTATTCTTGCTTCTATTACTAGGTCGAAATCTAGTGGGTAAAGTTACTAGTGCACAATAAAATGTATAATTAATAATGGGATATTATATGATCAGGAAAACCGATACTTTGATATTTTGGGATTACTATATGTATAAATATTCAAGACTTACTTATCATTAACTAATTGAGAATAATGAATCACAAAAGTTATTCATACATTATCAGAATTCCACGAATGTTTTATCGTAGAAACCACAGAACGAGCGCTCTGACCACATCATATCCTGTATATTAGCTGGATAATGTTATAAACGAAATTAAAAACACCGAGAGTGCGGTTGTGCCTTAAAATCTCTTACTTTCGAGAATATGAATATATTAACAAGTCGACTGATACCGTTGTTGAGTTTTGGAATAATAACACAGGCCTTTAATATAGACACAAATTCGCCTATAATATTTGAAGATCCTCTATTTAATCAACGGCCTTCTTACTTCGGATACTCCACTTCTATATTATTAGCAGCTAATAAGACCTGGTAAGTCTACAGAATATCATATTTTTCAGCGGTTGCGCTTTTTAAATATTTATCACGTCTAAGCATGCGCAAAGCTCATATAATCTTACTATAGTAAGAAATAAAAAATGTGTTGCAATTAATAGCGTATATATGTATACCATATCGGCGACATTCGGCGGTGCGATCCCTTTTCTTAAACCTAAAACTAACATGTTTATTTTAGGACCTCCTCCTCCACCTCCCCATGTTTTTGTATGGTCGATGTCGACCGTCTGAGGGGGGGGGGGGAGGACAGTCATCTATCTTCAGTATTATTCTTTATACCCACTTATTCTGAGCCCGCATCTCTTTACGATGTGGGTATTATGTTACTTATATTTTATGTACTTACTTATTTATTGCTTATTATGTTATGTACCTATACATACTCGTATTGCCCGTTTAATATATTATGCTAACGCGTGCAGCACCAGATCTCGACGTTATTTTTTTTTTTCACAGACAGTCTATATCTTTAAAAAATGGCATCCTGTAAATTTTGTAAATTAATCTGAATAAGTTTTTAGCATTTTTTTCGTATTGTATTATTAAATATACCGATTATAGTCGTTGAGATGCGCCTTATAAAATTAGAATTTATAATATTACATACAGAATATAAACCATGCAACTATGGTTTTTATTCTGAATGTAATATTACTAATTCTTTTTTTTATGAGGCTCTATCAACAGCTAGTATCGTTATTACTGTAATGTTTTACTATCGGCGAATCTGTCGATGTTACGGTAATGTTGATTTATGTGTATATATAATGTTGATTTATGTATAAATACATAAATACTCCACATCTCGAATACCTCTTTTTTTACACGAGGCTTTGTTTAAAGTTGCTGCAGTAGAGTGGTAAAAGTTTTACACCAGTAAGTACATATGGGTCCATTTGTTTGAAAAAACGCCGAAACGATTTCTTTGTCGATTTGTGATTATTAAAATTCTGGTTATAATAATAAAGTAGCCTACAAAAGACTTGGATCTAGTCCATTCTACGATAAGACTTTTTACCCCATATTCCTATCCGTTTTCTGACCTATGGATAAACTGCCCCAAAACTACTTGTACTGAACGTTGTTCACTGATTATTCGGCAGGTAGTCGCAGGGGGGGGGGGGGGGGGGGGGGGGGGGGGGAGGGAGAGGTTGGCAAAAAACCTTGTATATATTTAATTAAATATTAGGTAAAATTAATTCAATTACTAAATTTTTAACTTTGACTTTGGTTATGTGGAATACATAGTCTCTAAAGGCAATATATCCAACAAATAATTTTAAATAAGTTAAGATGATCAATATATATCTACTCTTTCATTCATTCACTCATTTTGAGCTTTAATAACTACATTATACTACATTACCTTATATTATACTGTTACTACATTATATTTCTATCAGTTATGATACGATTTTTTTCGTACAAATGTAACAAAGGCATCGAAAAAAAAAATATAAATAAATTATTATCAATACTTCTCTTTCCCAATCACGTTAGATATAAGTATTCAGGACTATTTTGTTCAGAGCTCTCGTCAACACTGCTGGCTTGCTGATCGGAAACATGTTCCAAAAGTTACAAACTTACCGTTTTTGCTAATTTTAGGCTTTTAATAGGCGCACCTCGTGGAAATAGCTCTTTCCCCCGAGTCAACACCAAATCAGAACCGGGAGTGTCGTTCCTTTGCCCAGTATCACCGCTAGGAAAATGTGTGGAGTACCAAACAACCAGTTCAAGAGGTGAGCTTTTTAAAAAGTCATCGTTTCAAGAGGTATGTTTCATAAGTTTTTAGTGCTCCAGCGTACAAACGTACAAACGTACAAACGGAGCCCTATTGGTGCGAAAGCGCCGTCTATCTATCTGTTCGTCTATCTAAATGTATGTAGCGGTCGATTATATTGGCCAGTTTTAATGCTATATATATGACAATGACATTATAGAATATACTATAATAATTATAATATGGTCAGTTTCAACTTACCTGCCTGCACCTAGCCCAAACGAATGCACCTAGTCAAAACGGAAAAAATATATTTTGCATCTAGTTATTAAGAACGACCAAATGATATCAGTCAGTTATCGTTTAAAATGGCTCGATTCGCTGATTATAAAACAGTATCAATTTTATTTATTTGCAACTCCGTTTAAGAGAAATCATCAAAAATGCACTCAAAAAAGTATGCCTTTCCTCGTCCATTTTTTTAAAATTATATACAGGTTACAAGAAATAGCACGATATCTACAGATATGTGCAGATTACAAGAAAAGTAAAATAAAAACTGAAAAAACATAGTTTTTGAAAAATTAACAAAACTATTTGCAAAAAGAGACCATGATTTCACGTCTATGGAAAGAATTTTAGAGAAAAAAATAAACACATTCATTCTCTGAGCTCTGTTCATTTATAGAGTTGAATTAAAAAAAACGATAAAAATATAATTCAATTGAGCTTAGAAGGTATACAAGGAAGATAAAAGCCTGGAATCGGCAAAAAAGAATTAGTTTTTTCCACATAGTGATTGGCAGTATGTTGGTGACTTTAGTAAGTGTAGTAGTTGGTTAGATAAGAGGATTAACCCTGCATTTATTGATAAAAGAAAACCGCGTGCTATGGGTGTAGCGGTATGGTCCTCTACCGATTTGGCTTTAGACCAACACAATAAAAAGTGCTAAGTATAACGCCCGCTTTTGCTTTATTACCGAAAAATGAGCGGTAGCTAGCACTTAGCAGTTAAAGCTTATAAATCCTCTTACTTTATAATATTTGAACTCTTATATTTTCGTACTTTTTTTTTAAACTTTGCCTTTTAAAATTGTATTATTGTTTTGAAGAAAATTGTTATATTTTAATTGTAATAGAGCATTGGTTGTAGACGACACATACATTTTTACAAAGTTTAAAATGATCTAAAATTCCGTATAGTCTACTCATTCGTTAGTTATAACATAACGGTGAGCTTTTATGGGAGTACTTGTCAAGAGAAAATCAAGTGAGAGTTCACAAGAAGTATATTCCACATGATCATAGAGTACCATCTACTACCTTTCGGTCCCATCTTTAGACCAGCTTATAGGCGCCAAAATATTATGCTGTCATCGGAACTTCACATAAGTGCACAATTTCAACTCAATCGCTTAACGGGAATTTAGTGAAAGTGAAATAAAGAAGTACCTAAATTATACATTTATCGTTATATAGAATAACAGCTTCCATTGCAGGAAGATAGATCTGTGCGTTTCAAGCCTGTCTCAAGCCTTTCATGCACCTGTTCCCATTCATGCATCCTTTCATGCATCAACAGCTCTAGAGAGGCTCTGTGGGCTATGGCCCTCTGGGAATATTTGTCCATACTGGAATCCAAAGATGATCCATTTTTGCCACCTTTCCACTGGATGAGAAGGCAGTTCTTATTAAAGAAGGTGAGCCTGACCCCAAACGTAGCCTCCTCGAGAGATTTTTTGTAAAGTGTGCTGTTTCGGAGTGTCGATCGTCGAAGGGATGCTTTCTTTTTGGCAGTCTTTTTCGTGAAGAGGAATTAATTCCATACATTCCGCCGCAGAGGTGCGAGATCTGAAATAGGGCAAGCGAAACTAATAATCACATTAAGTGGGCGCGTTTCAGTTGATACGCTTGTCGCATACCTAACGTACAAAGTAACAGTGTATTTTTTCAGATATTTTTTTTTTACACTACGTTTTCCGTGTCTCCTTGCATTTGCAGCAATTGTCAGGGTATGCTATCCACGCTACGAATGCCGACATTTTGCCTTCGCCGCAAAAGGACGGCACGGTATCGTAGCCAGAAAATCGTGGAATACCAGTATAATTTTATGAAATCGCAAAAAAACATTTTTTTTCAACTTTTGAATAATAAAATTATGTTTTAACCATTATACGATTAGAAATTTTAATACACGGTCTTGCTTCTTTGAAAGAAATTTCGAAACATCTATACCACCCTTAATCTTATGAGGAGAAACAACAAAAAGAGTAATAAATTATGAGTATTTCGTTCAGCACAACTAATACTCTACAACTTTTCCCTAAAATGTTTCTTCTAAAATAAAATATTAAAATTATAAAAGGCAGATATTTTCATTCAACATTTTTTTTTAATAAACCTTGACTTCTTAGACTTCTTTTTGCAAGGTCGGATGTATAAATGGACTTGGCAGTAGCACATTTTTTTTTTTAATTCACTTGGCCTGACCAGCTTATAGAACGCCTTCAGTTCTTTTGAATCCACGCACGCATTATAATCATGGAGATACATAGGAAGAAAAAAAAGTATTCGTTTTCAAGCGTTTATATATATTTTTTACTTTGTTATTGGTTTTCAATCTTTAAGATCGGGGGTCATGGGTTGGTGTGGCGACTGCTTCACAACACAGCACCGGAAGATTTGCTGTAAGTACATTTCATTATTTTTTGTCGAACGAGCAGCCGCTCGTTTGTCCTGAGAACCGACTTCGAAAACCGGATTTCTATTATAATCATTTTAATCATTTTGCTGCTGGCGCTTTAGTTATTTTAAAAGAGATAATATGATGGCAATATAGTCAGATAAGAAACGAGACTCTTTTTCTCAAATTAAAGCGCTTGATACTACCGTGCTCGCGGACAGACAAATCGCCTTTTGCTCATGGATACCGTAATGTCCAAAGTCAAGCCAGCGTGGCGGCTAGGTGCCCCAGTGGTCGAGAAATTCTGCTGAACATATCCGAGATGTGCGTAGGGAAATTGTGCGCGGGAAACATCACGAATAAACTAATATTTTTTTATAAATGTGCACAGTAGGTTCTTTGAGCTGAATGTAGCAACTAGTCGGGTTATTAAATTTTCACTGAAAAATATGTAATTTTTCAAGCAGTTATTAATATTAAGTCGGGGACAGAATATTTTTAAAACGGCAAGCACGGCTGTTTTTCAACCACTTAACACTTAACTTACCACGGTTCAGCCTCGCTTCCAGATATATTGGTGGTATAATACACAAACTATCCTCGAAATACGCGAGTTAAAAATTGCATCGACATATATCCATCGGTTCTAGATTTTAGCGCTATCAAATAAACAAACTAAAAGACAACTTTTCGGGGCATTGTGTTATAATTGTTATGTCAAACGACCGTGATAGTCTTTGATTTCATGCCCTGACCTACCCTATATTCATACAGGGAAATAATTATTTTACTATTTTATCTTTTAGGTTTGTGGTCATCGCTTTGTTAAACTGCGCTCCCGCAGCGGAGAGAGTTACATGTCTGGAGCATGTTTCGTCTCTAATATTGAAAAGTTAACAGAAAGCAATGGGGGCACTCCTGAGAATAAAATGCTAGTACCAATGGCTGGTTAGTCATTAGATTTTTTATTTCTTTATTCGTATATACTGGACACATAATATACAAAATTGTCTTGGTAGAGTCGAAGGACTCGTCTACAAAGTACTTCCTTAATTTAGTGCGTAATGATCAGACAGGAAAACACAAAAATACATTATTATTATAATATGAATCAAATTCTAATTCAAAAAACATTAGTAGATATGCCCACCAATATGATGTAGTCATGATATAGTGCATTCACAGAAATATTCCTCGAGAGGTAATTTCATGGCACTAGCCGATTCACAAGCTTTGGAGAAGTGACTAAACAATACTTGTATCCCTCATGAAATACTCCAATATTATCCTACATTTATACATTTAAAATACTGTGAATGTGTCGCAATATTTGAACTAGGGTAATTCATAACAAATAGTGTCTAAACTCGATGCCGCAACATTTTATTTAGATCGGTCTTATAATCCCTTCCTGGCACTCTCAGCACGAGTGGAACCCTGTGATGCCTGAGCGGTACCCTGAGCGAGGTTCTGGGTGATGCCCTAGGTGACTTATTTAACCCTTCCAGGACCATGGGGCATATGTCTCATGGTAGACATATGGAATATCGAAAATTATTTTATAAATGAAAGAATGAGAATTTAAAAAAAAACATGGTTTTGGAACATCATAATCTTGACAAAAAAAAATATTGTATAAAAATATATCATATTTTTGTTTTTAAAACATCGCAAATGACCAACGAACTCGATTGACCAACGGACGATGATTTTAAATAAATAAATAAAATATTTATCGCAAGTTTTTCGATTTCAAAATTATTTTTTAGTACGTATTGACTCTTATTATATTAATAAACTCATATTGAATAATATAAAAATATATTTGCATCTCTTATGGACCACAGGGTCACATATGACTCATCAATTTAAACAAAATCTATTGAACCAATCTTTACAAAACTTGACATATATGTTAGTTACATCGCCCTTTAACAAAAAATTAAGCGAACGATCCACGCGTTAATGACTTTTATTTACAACTTCGACGCCGTATGCTAGTTCACAAAGTGTTACTGTGACTGATCTAAGGAGTGATCGGTGAACTCCTATTTATACTGCTTTGAATAAAAAATTTGATTGATAAAAATATTTCAGCTGCGGATCTATGATGAATTAGGTAATTAAATATATATATAAATTGATAACGATAATTCGGTCTAATAGAATATTACTCAAATAAGATGATTGAACAAAACTAAGGATTTGTCGGGAATCGATTTGGTCATCGTCCACAAAAATAATCAATATTACATTGACATGCCGCAAATTGATAGCATTATGGCAAATTTAAGCCAAAACAAGAAACAATTAGGCGGATGTTATCTTGACGGATGTTATCTTGATGTTATACTGACTACAATAATTCCATTAGCATTTTTACAATATGGTGAAAAAATGGTCTATTACAATTCCACCAGAGCTCTATATACTATCAACATCATCTTCGTATCGCAGTTAGAAAATTTTCCGAAGGCATTTGCAATGTTTCAAGATCGTATTCAAGATCGATATGTTGTCTCCAATGGTATTGCTGATAGACCACTAGCCCCGGATACAGCAGCCATAAATAAATTTAAATATCCTAGCAAGGACAACGTTGCAGGTCCGACATGGTACACTCGGAGTGCAGGCAGTCGAGTGAGTATGATTTTTGGAGCGCTCAATGGTATGCTTTGTTGTACGACTTGGATTGAATGTACATGTATGAGTTAATTATTTTAAAAATAGATAGATAAGTGAAGGGGTTCCTTTCAAAACAAGGCAAGACGTAAAAAAACTGAAATGTTTATCAGCCATTTCTTATATAGCAACTCTTTTATATTTTTTTTCCTTTAGAAATAAAAAGTATTTCCAAAATGACTTTCCATTGAATTAATGTACCTATATATAATTTTTAATAGTTCCTGGCAACGTCATGACCGAAAGGCAACACCAAGTAATGACAAACTATGCACTTGGCCAGTTTGGGATTGCAGTAGCGTTTCCAAATAATGACGTGAGTAAAGTTTATTATTACCAATAATCAATACTTACTTTACAAACCGTTTTGTATTAAATGTACGCTTTGCTTATTTATACGTGTACGCTAAACAAAATCACAAAGGTTTAAAAAGTCTAATGAATGAGATAGAAGACTAATTAATTTTATCAATCTATATTAAATGATTAAAATTTCACTAAATCGGGCAAGAATACAGACAAATACGTTTTTCGGCCATTTACCGCCCTTAATACGAACGTACATGATACGGCCGCTATATGATCGCCCGTATGCAACAATCCATATCACGTACGTTCAAGTACGCTCGAGTACAAAAACCAAAAAAAATATATTTAAAAAACCCGAAACCCACAAAGGGTACGTGATATTTTCCTGAATTGTTCCTACGATTCTAAATACAAAAAAGGGTAATAAATGGGTCTCTTGTGTAAAAAAAATTGTCTGGTATATTGTAAACAATTATTGTTATTAATAAATCTAATGAAAATAACCTAAAGATTTTCGTTTTCCTACTTTTTGAATAATAACGCAAAGGTAGGGCGCTTAAATGCTGGACTATACATATAGAGGGTGGGGAGTCAATAGAGGTCCGAAGCAAAAATCCCGATAGTAGACATGAATACTTATCGAATTAATCTCTGTTTATTATCATATTTAGGACCATTTCGGAAATATTTACGATTTTCTATTAATTTTGATATTTACTATCTTGACTGATTCGATTTTTTTTATTATTTGCAGAGATTTTTTTTCATTCTTTTTTATATAGCTATATTTAGCGGTTACTAGGACATTCTTAAAAAATAGGCTTTTGAAGTAAGGGGATATGAAAACTTCGGAATATTTTATTTCTAATATTTTATTATTACGCTTTAAAATTTCGTTGACCTTTACTAAAAATATGCTGTACACTAAGAATGTTTGAAATTCGCAGAACTTCTTAATACCCGCAGTTTTAAAAAAAAATGCTGGTTACACTCCAAGACTTTTCCTGCAAATAGGCAAGGACTAATTACATCTGAACATGAATTTCATAACTTAATAGCCTTGGAACTGGTATATCCCAGTTGGGCGGCGCCGATCAGATATAGCTACGAAGAGTTCACTAAATATAATGTTTCGCCATTGGTTATCGTTTATAGCAGTGAACATAGTTTTTGATATTCAATATTAATCAAATAAATAAACAAATAAAATCGATGAGGTTCCATTGCTACGCCTCAGTCAGCGCGGTTTGTTTATAAGCCAATGGCAGGTTTGGGCCGAGCGCCAACAGAAAGCGTTAATATGGCGGGGTGGACGGGTCGTACGGCGACGGGCGGCGCCCGACCCCGACTCCCATCATATTACCGACGGACGACGCTATCGAGCAACAATCGTTCAAATATATGGCGGAATGTAAATATTATTACTGTATCTTGTATATGAGATACTTCAATCAAAATTTCACAAAGTGAGTAAGGCCTAACGAGGAATCTGTGTATCAAATTTCAAATCTCTTAGTCCAATATTTCGAAATTGACATATTACTAGTGCTCCCCCTAGTAACCCGTATTTAACTAAATTCTTTTAAACTCTTGCCATAATCAAATGATGCCTGCGCACCAAATTTCAGCTCTATCGGATTAAGCGTTTGGGCGCTATCGTCGAAGAATCGCACACACATGGAGACACACTTTTTTTTTTTTTTTATGTTTGTTGTGTGGGGCTTTTCTAAGGTCTTTATGAGCCTTGTAACACTGCGACCATTGTTGATCTATTGTGTTCGCCACCTACTATAGTTCTGCGCTAAGCTTCGTGTCATTTAAGAACCGCAACAGGCTTTTAGCGCCAGATTGTGTTACGCATCAGCGGGCCACACTCGCACATGAGGTGCAGAGGAGTTTCCTCTGCCCCTTGGCAGAACCTGCACATTTTTGTGTCTCCAGACAGACACACATAGAGACTTCAATCTGGAAATTGTCTTAATCATCACAGTGGGGCTCAAAATAAATATTTTCGTCTTCATCTCGAAAAAAATTATTGCTCATTCAAAATACTTTCCCTTCTGGTTAGCTGGTGGGCCAGGAAAATAAAATCCTCATTTCTCGGTTTACAAAAGCAAATTTCAGTGTTCTTAGCTACTACAAAAGATTTATGGTTCTCTTCGACATTCAGAGTGGCCACGCAACACGTTCACCCAAGTTTTATATACCTAAATAAACCATTAAGTTAAAATACTTATTCTGTTTTTCACTTAACTCTACTTAAATGGTTATTTCATCTTTAATCGCACACAATGTCATTATGAATCCATTAAAAAAATATATTATTACTACTTTTTTTTAAAATAATATTACATCACTTTTGTTTCGACGTTCATATAAGCTATCTGATTATGATCGGCTTACTAGTATACTACATATTATTTAACAACGCATTTAATAACACATTGATACCATCAGCGATTGCGAAAGTCTGAGAGTATGACAATCAATTTAATATTTCAGAATCACGAGATGATTGCTGGTGCTCCAGGCATTTTGAATTGGTGTGGCTCTACAGTATTCATGCAGGATCCTGAAAATTCCGAGTGAGTTAGCAAGTGAAGCAATTTTTAAAAATTATATTGAAAATTTTAATTATTTTAAACAATCAAATAAAAAATATATAAGATAGTCGAAAACAAAGAGAAGTTTGGAATATGAAAAAGGAGGCGAAGATTAATTTGATTCTATATTGAGATAACGATTGATATCCCTTCGCCACCAGGCACTTTAATAACTTAAGGTGTAATACAGGTATTAATAAATTAAAAGTGTGTTCGAGGAATGAATAACAATACTCATCTAAGTAATTTAATTGCAAATTGGACGACCCCAACATGAAATTAGTCGATCAGAAATTATTATTTTTATGATACTTCCGTTATAATACTCTTATATTAAATCGTACCTAAGTCTATTGAAACCAAATGTAAAGATTTGTTTATACTATATCGCATCTCATGGCTTCTGCATGCAGCGGAATAAAATGACGTTATATCCACACAAGCCTGAAGGCAGCGGTTCCCAAACTTTATAATTCCGCGGCGCACTTACAGGTTTAGTATTTTATCCTGGCGTCCTTGTCAGAATATATGTACGATGTCTTAAAACAGGCACAGAAATGAAAACAACTCTTAATACAATAGATAGATAAACGTCACAATGTTAAGCTCACATTCATAGAAATTGAAACTTGAGAACCATCAAACTGAAATAAAAAATATGAAATAAATGGTTTTCGTTCGTTTTTTTAAAACGCAAAACATTCTCATTTCTCGCTCAATATCGATTTTTGAGCGATATTTGCTTTTCATTACAGATGAAAGTCGCAAAGGGAATGAGGATCCTTGCAGCTTTTAAACTCAGAGTTGCACATTCTATTTGATTGATATCCAAACTCCACGGAAGAAGTCAATTTTATTTTCAGACTGTTGTCGTAACAGAGTTTAATTAGATTCTCTTCTTCCTGCGAAGTTAATTGTGTTGAAGTGAGCTTGAAACGGAAAGGATCTTAGGTCCACGTATTTTTTTCTACATTGTCTTTTACAAAATATTTTATAAACCAGTCAGTGAGCTTTGAGAAGTGTTCCCAAAAGTGAGTCAGTGATCTTTAAGAACTGAAGTTCGCAGGAGTGCCTCGCGACGCCCCTTTTTACTCTCTACTACGCGGCGCCCACTTTGGGAACCACTGCTTATAAGCGTTTTATCGCCGATAAACTTTTTTTTGCAGTTTTTCAACTATGTTGGATTCGGTTACGGTTCCATCCCCGTTAACTATGGCTTACAATCAATATCACGGTTATACCGTAAGTATTTCTAGTTTGAATTTTTAAGCTATTGCATAGCTTTTATCGCGGGCCTAGGACAGCGCGGCGACCGAATGAAGAAATTTCTTAACGAAAATTAATGATTTTAAACTGATAATTACGTCTAAACGAGTACTGCTTACGATTCGAAAAAAATATATGTTAAACAAGAACATTTTCCTAATGTTCTTAGCTTTGAATATTTTAGATTTTGTTTATATTACATAGTGTAATTAATTTGTGAAATTAGGTCTAACCGAACACAAAAACGACTACTACGCAAATACTATGTGGCGTATTATTATGAAGCCTGCACCATTTTAAAGATAATTTAATTATCTATCTTTTTATCTACGATTTTTTTCGAATAGTCAAAGAATAATATCCGTTTTTTTTTGCTTTATCGAATAAAATTCGTGCGCGGCGCTCTATCGGAAGATGTTTACATTATTCCGAATCATTTGCTACCGCAGCCGCAAATGATTCGGAATAATTTCAACGTTTTCCGATAGAGCGCAGTTATCTGATATCAGAAAAAATAAAATAAATAAATAATTATAATTGCATAAGTTGTTAAAAAGGCTATGCAATAGCTTTACCGCGGCAGTCCCCGAGTGCCACACGTATTTTTTTTTTATATAAAGAACAATATACCATTTACAAACGATGCGACAGAATGAACTAAATTGTAGTCACGTATGTGTATTATGTTGGGCTTTTTCAGGTAACTGAAGGTCATTTTCTGCCGGCTCTAGACGTACCTACTTATGCCAGTGCCGCTCCAAGAGCTGCACATTGTCGGGGTCAAGTATTGGTTATGACGACGCCTAGGCCTCGATCCCAGCCGCCGATTTATGTATGTATAAAATTTTATCTTGTAACATCACAGTTTTGCCACTTTTGTATATTTAGCTTTAAAATAGTCTAGGTCTATTTTTTTATTTTTTTTTTATTTGTTAAGTGGGGCTTTTCTAAGGTCTTTATGAGCCTTGTAACACTGCGACCATTGCTAATCTATTGTGTTCGCCACCTACTATAGTTCTGTGCTAAGCCTCGTGTCATTTAAGAACCGCAGCAGGCTTTTGGCGCCAGATTGTTTTACCTCCTCAGGTTGGAGGTAGTGACCACCCAAGTGGGTGTATCTTTTACGCATTAGCGGGCCACACTTGCACATGAGGTGCTGGGGAGTTTCCTCTGCCCCTTGGCAGAACCTGCATATTTTTGTGTGTCTGAGCTTGAGGTTGAACATGTGTTTGTTCAGGCCACAATGCCCCGTGAGCGCCCTCACCAGTATGCGTAGATTGTTCCTATTTAGCGATAATGCCTCACGGGCCGTCTTACGGTCTATAATACACATCTATAATATCTGAAACTATAATATAGATCTGGCATCATATAAACATTTAACTTTTTGGTTTACATAGGTATATAAGTACTTTATTAAAATTACATATGTATTATATTATTCCGTCTATTTACTGTAGGTATTGTATTCCGTCTATTTATAAATATTAAGATTTTAAACCCTAGGGTGTAGCGTATTAGAAATAAAAGGGTTTTTTTTTTGCTATTATTTTTTCTCACAATTTAAACTACGAGTATTTCAAATGGACGCGGAGGGGTTTACCAAGACGTGAAATCTGTTCAGGACTACTTTCACTGCAGGCTGCAATAATCAAAGCATTCGTTTCGAATTTCGAATTTCGTCTCGGCTGGTGTGCGACAGCTCGATCTCAGTGTCAGTCGAAAGTCTCGTGTTCTCACGAGACCTTTCAAAAGTCGAGATCTTCGATTAAAACATTTCGAAATCGTGCATTTCTAAGAATACCAAAAACTTGTATTACTAGGAATCACGCAACAAACAATGCAAAAAATGGTAAACGTTTTAAAAAAAGCTTTCTAGCAAAATAAGACACTTCCTTACCTAATTAGAATAGACAATGGATGTCATTTTTTTTATTATTTTTGTAGTTCGTATTATACGCATGTGCTAAATATGTTTTTTTTTATTTAAAGCAAATAAACTGATTAAACTTTAATTAATGATATACAATTTTAATAAGTTAGGATTCAAAGTACACAAACTAGTTTTGTGTTTTAGGCAACCATAACAGGGAAGCAAGTGGGTGCATTATTTGGTGCTGCGCTAGCAGCAGGAGATATGGATGGCGACGGAGTCGACGAATTAGCCATCGGAGCTCCGCACGACATGTTCGGTGGAGGCGCCATCTACGTTTACACATTTTCTAATCAAGCAAGTATATCATCAATTAAATATCTAATTCTACAAATAAGCGTCACTTTCATTTGTATTACAACAATGATGGATTTACAAGCGTCTGTATATTCCATATCGAAGCGTAGAAAACGCCATTATCTCACTCTCACTATCCTTACTAAATAAATGCGAAAATGTGTTTGTTTGTTAGTTTATCCTTTCTTCACGTTGTAAAGAGATAGCTGAAGTAATATGAGAGTAGGTAATATGGGCTACTTGGGAGGGGTGAGGGAGAGGGGTGCGGGAACCTAGGCAACACTGGGTAGCATTCCGCTAGATTTTCAATTCAGCGAACACTGTTGCAAACATTTGGGAGCTAAGGGGCCCTTGCTGAGTTGGCCACGAAGACCCATTCTGTTCAGGGTTGGTCACACTCACGGGTCAACACCCATCCGACGGCCTCCACGCATGAAGTGCGAGCCTGGGTAGGACTCTGGCCTTATGGTTAGTTTCCCCTAGGAATCAATCTTCTGGCGCTCCTGGACGGTTTGCGCTCCGTGCGTCATTGCCAATCGATTGCGCACTCTGACTAACAGTCGGGGGAGTCTGGAAGCAGTACTGTTTCCTATAGAGCGGGGGTGGTTGCGGACCTTACGGCGACTGCTCTTGAAACGACCATCGGCTACCCGGTCCTGGGTGAACAGCCGGGCAAAGGATGCCGTGGTCCGCGATAGATTCGGTATACACCGTTTCACCGCTTCGTAAGGGAGAGGACCTCCCAAGCGACCTCGAACTCGTAACCAATCGAGAAACTGGAGTAATCTGGTCGCAATTGGAAGTAAGGGCGTGAGTGTAAGCCCGCTGGGTAGCATTCCTGGCTATTTTGCGGTTAAGGCGTTGGTCTCTTACGGGCTTGTGGCGGAGCTTGATGGTGGACTGTTTTTGTCCAAGTCTTCTGCGCTCACTTCAGGGAGACAGAACGATTAATCGTTAAAACTTCCTGAGGTGACGGGCTCGCCCGCTGTAGTTGGCAACTCTAGTTGTTGCAAACATCGCCGAAACGTCGCATCGAGTACTACCAATACAAGATTCTTGCATAATAAACACTTTGATATATTTATTTAAACCAATAAAATAAGAGATTGTACAATCTTTATGATGATTTTTTTATTATATTGGTTAATTGATTTGAGCATTGTAATCGGTGTTGAAAGTTTTACATATAATGGTTGGTTTATTTATTCCTATCGTTATTTAAAATAGTAAAGGTTTTCAAAAATCCTGCTTTATGGAGGAGGATTCTTTTATTCGTTCTTAATAAGTCTAATTTAATCATTTCTTTTTGTATGATGATATATCTGTGACCCACCACTGAATAAAAATCTGGTAACTCTTACAGAATAGTATGACGCTTAGATACGAAGTGAGAGGGCGCCATGAGGAGCTCTTGGGTTCAGCACTTGCTACAGCTGATTTGGATGCAGACGGTCGATTTGAACTTCTAGCGTCTGCACCAAATGTACATGAATTAAGAGTATACGCAGTGCGGGCGGATAACTCAGGTGGGTGCAGCTTATACAGTAAACTCTTCCAAAAAATTGTTTTAACTAGAAAACACCCTACTATGTTTTGCAATGAACACATTCTCATCTTCTTCTTCCTTCTTCGTTTGTAGTAATGTGCTTCCCATATATGTAAAATCAAACGAAACTACAAACCATCATTAGTTAAACGGCTAACTACTTGTAGTCTCCAATTCTTCAATTGACGATTTCAATAACCCTTAGAGTCATAGAAAAATCAGTGTTAGGTTTCATTAACTCCTAACTCAACATGATTACGTTCATTACCAATCACACAAAAGCATGAAATGTCTTCCTTATATAAATACTTATTTGTAAACACAAATAAGTATTTATATAAGGAAGAAATCTCATGATTTTGTGTGATTGGTAATGAACGTAATAATGTTAAGTTAGGAGTTAATGTAACCTAACACTGATTTTTCTATGACTTTAAGGGTTGATGAAATCGTCAATTGAAGAATTGGAGAGCACATTTAGTTAGCATTAAACAATGATACATTTAATATCACCCATGCAAATAACCATGTCATCAAAATATAAATTTATATCAACTTGATGACCAATAAATTAACATTTAAAAATGCTTTTGGAAATCCCAAAATTACCAATGACACGAACTTGTTTGATTTCTTCATAATATAAATATTTATTTATGTTACATCGTAAAATTATTATCACCCCTACATACACCATATCACCCACACATAAATTTATATCAACTTGATGACAAATACGTTAATTTACATTAGAAAGGGTTTTGGCCACCCCGAAAAGACTAAAATATGTGTGTTTCATGTAAGATTACTTCAATTCACCCATAATGTAGACTATAATAACCAATTCATTAAAAAGAGCATTGGCCACCCCATGAAGTAATCGTTTTATTGTTTATTTATTGAATGACAGCCGCTCTGTCCGAATTCTTTCAACCGCCCTATACCAACGATTACCAACTATTACTGGCATAGGTCAGATGAAAACCAGATGTGGTATGTTACCACATAACTTCGCATCTAAGCGACACTGACTTGCTATCCCTATGAATCGGATCGCTCTGATACCAATTAGGTTTTCGTCAAACTCTTCCAAATGAATATTGTCTTTCAATCAATAGTGATAAGGTTCTTTGAATAGTTTTATCCTTAAATTCGCTGACACTTAGCTAGCGAAAATATTTAGAGCGATCCATCTTCCTCTCGACATTTCATCCGGGTAAAATGCATTGGAACCCGGTGACCGGTTCACAAATCAAAGCGAAGGAAAAACATCGTAATTGTTGGAAATATTAGGAGCACAATATAAAAAGGTCAACCCCTAACAAGATAGTCCAGCCAAGCGAAAGAGTCTGCCGTACGAGTAGGTATCAAATTCCATACGGCATCACGTCAGTGAGGATGGCCGTTGTCCATCCGTTCTAGAGTGACCATCGAATGGTGATCACAAACTTCAGTCATGAAGAAACGACTACAAAGAAACTAATATAGGGGATGTCTGAAAACTTTGCCGTTTTGAGACACCCTGCACTAATATGTGATAGATTTAATTATGAGGTCAAATTTATATTTTTCAGCTAGTCTGCAATTGAAACAAACGATCGCAATGTCAAAATTGAATTTTCAGCCGAATATTCTTCTACAAGGATTTCCATCCTCAATTTCAGTGGGAGATGTTGATGGTAATGGAGTACCGGGTAAGTTCATTCATTTGAGGATAACACAAGAAATCACAAACATTAAGCAGTATCAGTAGATACTTTCCTGTCTCCCGATGACACGATAATTAATTGATTAAGCATATAGGTATAGATTTTAATCACTAATTATAAATACTTCTCTAATGATTTTCCAATAAAAATGGTTATTACTTGTAGGTATGTAATGGCACTTACATAACTATAAAAAATTACATACCATTACTTACATACCTATAAAAGAAATCTTAATTTTATGAAACCATAAGGGATCTTTCACTGTGTTTCGATCTAATATTATGTACATGTGTTATAGGATTGTTAACTATAAGGAAGGGAGAATGTGATTTTATTGTATTTACATAAAAATACAACACAAAACAACCACAAAAAATACTTAGATAGATTAAAAAAATGCATAATACAATGTTATTTATTTACATAGGTACTACTAACATATAATTTTTATAATTAAAATTATTCGTAAACTGATAACTTCTAATGTATATCAAGTAATAACTAATCGTCCATAGGTAGTTTTCACCAGTACTTTTAGGAAATAGTAATTATAGAAAATTGTTGTAATAATTACCAATTTATATTACCAAATTCTTTGAAATCATTTTGTGATTATTTTGTGAAATCATTTGTGACCAGAGATTATGCAGCGTGCATTTTCTTTAAGTGTACAATCAGATTTATTACTTGTCTGAAGCCACGGTTGCATTCTACACATTTACATTTCATCAATTTCTCATAAACGACAGCTAAATGTATTTTCAAATTCTGTTTCGAGGAATAGGAACGAATACAATCCTCACACGTGTATTTCTTCAATTTCATGTGAACCATTTCTACATGTACTTTCAAATTTCCTTGCCTTGCAAAAGCTCGACCGCATTCCTCACATGAGTATTTCTTCGATTTCCTGTGAACTGCATCTAAATGTTTTATCAAGTCCCCTTTCTTTGCAAAAGCACGATCGCACTCTCCACACAAGAATTTCTTCAATTTCCTGTGAACCCCGGCTAAATGTGCTTTTAAATTACTTTTCTTTGCAAAAGCCCGATCGCACTGTCCACATAAGTAGTTCTTTAATTTCCTGTGAACCGCATTTACATGTACTTTTAAATAGCCTTTCTCTGCTACGAGGACAGTAGCTGCTGTGCGCAGAAATGTTAACGAAAGTATTTACTTAAGAGAGATCACATGGGATGTAAGATTTTTATTTTTTTTTTAATTTAAAAAAAAAATCTTTGTATGGTTTTTGTTTGTTGTGCGTGAGGGTTGTGTCACGACGAGGAAATCTTGGGAATCACATTTCCGCGCGTGGAAACGCCATAGAAACATATTATTCGATTTTACTCGACATAAATCGATAAGAAATTAGGTTATATCGAAATGTCAAACGTCCGACAGCTGACAGTTCCTCTTTTCTTTTTCGTTCAAAGCCACGAGAAGAAGCGTTTCCGACAAAATAACGATAGCATAAAAATAAATTCATAATTGTCTTGGATGATTACGATTAATTAAAAAGGGAATATAACAAATAAAAATATTCCCAAGATAGAAAATTATAATATACTATGCATGTAAAGCGCAATAAATCTAGGAATGATTCCACACAATTCACTAAATTAATATTTGTATTTGACACAAATCGTCTATGGGTTGACAATTTCGTCAAAAGGGGTCGATACGGAAACCGCCATTTTACTTTTGGTTTTACGCCGACCAGCGAGTAGATCCTTTGGAACGCTTTGGACCCCTAATCTTATTCGGGGTCCTTCGGGGATACGACTTCTCCGCCAAGGATGCAGCTATAACCATCGCATGGTCGGTGTATAAGGGTCGACGCGTGTAGCGTCGATCGTTCGCGCGCGTCTCCTCGCTGTAATCCAGCAATGATCGAGTTCTTCTTCGCCTCCGGCCACGCGTGACAGCGGCCGTTCTCCTTCGCCGGGGGCTCTCACAGGAGTTGAGCGTCCCGTCGCCCGCCTCCGCTGCTGCGCCCGCCCCGGGCGATAGTCGACGACCGCTTCACAGCGTCCGCCCTTCTATCTACCCTCCGTCTTCAAGCGTTCCTGCTCCGCTCTCCGGTAGCAGCTTCAAGCACCTCTTAAGGGGCCGTCTACGAGGCAGTCTGTGCCTGTCCACGTTCGACGTGTCGGCTGAGCCGCGGGATCTCCCCGAGTAATCTTTTGCCGTCCTTCTATCGGAACCCTTCCCCTAACCTGAACTCGCAGAATATGTCCACGACCTGGAAGGCTCTTGCTCAAATCACCTTTAAATCCCCTATGTACTATGGTTTTAGTTGGTTTTGAACCTTATTTTATTTAACTTATATTTAATTTCTCTATTAATTGAATTTAATTATCTAGGCTCTTTATCGCCAAATATCCGTAGGTCGGTTGACGTATGAAATAAAAAAATATTTTTATCCATTCATTCTTTTATTTCCGCTTATAAATTCATAACCTATCATGCCACCTTTATAAAACGTGACAAAACATAAAATGGAAACTATACGAAGCGCTTCCTTAGGCTATTAATTGTATGATATCAATTTAGTTACGATTCGTCAAGGGAAAATAGAGTTATTTATGCTCAACGTTAGCCAAAACAGTGTTTGCCTTTATTATATAGGACGATAATACAAATTCATTTAATGCTGAAATAAACCTTAGAGGACATGGGCTTATTTAAATGGCAAGTTTTAGCAAATCTCAAGGGGATCCGTATTTTTTCTTATTATAATATAAATTTCAAGTTATTCTGTACTTGTAAGCGACTAAAAAACGGTATACAAAAAATACTATTAAAAATAACAAGCGGGTTGGAAAAAGAGGTATTGGTCAATGGCTTTTATAACACCATCTCTGATGCTAATCCCTAATCTAACATGTTACTTAGTCCCAGCTTTATCATAAACAAAAAAATAATAAAGAATTACTTTTCAGACATCAGTGTGGGAGCGTACCTATCGGGCCACGCAGTTGTACTTCGAGGATATCCCGTAGTGAGATTATTTGTGGATGTATTGAATCATGCCCAAAATATTTTAAGAAATGCTACCGGTTTCAATGTCACTATCTGCGTTTCCTACAACGGAACCCACACACCCGACGAGTTTTGTAAGTTTTAGTGTTATGTCTCTGGCAATGTCCTGCCAAAATCTTTTATTATTTTTATTTTTTCATTAAAGTGTCATCCTTTAAACGAATTCTTTAAAAAAAGATTTTACACAAAACCAATGAAATATTAACAATATTATACAATTTTATCTTATGTTTTGAACTCTTGTAAATATCATATATCTTTAAATATAAACCTCTCGACCAGAAATTACGATTTATATCTTATTTCATGGGAACGAGCAAATGAAGTATTTTATTTTTAAGCTATTGCATAGCTTTTATCGCGGGCCTAGGCCAGCGCGGCGACCGAATGAAGAAATTTCTTAACGAAAATATTGCATAGCTTTTATCGCGGGCCTAGGCCAGCGCGGCGACCGAATGAAGAAATTTCTTAACGAAAATTAATGATTTTAAACTGATAATTACGTCTAAACGAGTAATGCTTACGATTCGAAAAAAATACATGTTAAACAAGAACATTTTCCTAATATTCTTAGCTTTGAATATTTTAGATTTTGTTTATATTACATAGTGTAATTAATTTGTGAAATTAGGTCTAACCGAACACAAAAACGACTAATACGCAAATACAATCTGGCGTATTATTATGAAACCTGCACTATTTTAAAGATAATTTAATTATCTATCTTTTTATCTACGATTTTTTTCGAATAATCCGTTTTTTTTTGTTTTATCGAATAAAAAATTCGTGCGCGGCGCTCTATCGGAAGACGTTTAAATTATTCCGAATGTATTTCTACCGTAGCCGCAAATGATTCGGAATAATTTCAACGTTTTCCGATAGAGCGCAGTTATCTGATATCAGAAAAAATAAAATAAATAAATAATTATTATTGCATAAGTTGTTAAAAATGCTATGCAATAGCTTTACCGCGGCAGTCCCCGAGTGCCACACGTATTTTTTTTAAACTGATAATTACGTCTAAACGAGTACTGCTTACGATTCGACAAAAATATATGTTAAACAAGAACATTTTCCTAATATTCTTAGCTTTGAATATTTTAGATTTTGTTTATATTACATATTGTAATTAATTTGTGAAATTAGGTCTAACCGAACACAAAAACGACTACTACGCAAATACTATCTGGCGTATTATTATGAAACCTGCACCATTTTAAAGATAATTTAATTATCTAACTTTTTATCTACTATTTTTTTCGAATAGTCAAAGAATAATATCCATTTTTTTTTGCTTTATCGAATAAAATTCGTGCGCTCTATCGGAAGACGTTTAAATTATTCCGAATCGATTCGGAATAATTTCAACGTTTTCCGATAGAGCGCAGTTATCTGATATCAGAAAAAAATTCTTCATACTGCATAAATAAAATAAATAAATAATTATAATTGCATAAGTTGTTAAAAAATGCTATGCAATAGCTTTACCGCGGCAGTCCCCGAGTGCCACACGTATTTTTATTTTCATTTAATGGCTTGCTGATAGCGAGCCCAGCAATCGTATATCGTCCTTTTAAAGAGTTGATATATTCGAATTTCAAATCGAATTTTTCGATATGTCATACCGCATTTAAGAGACGATTGATTGTGGTTTTTTTCATTGTTTTTGCTTTAATTTGTCTTTAATAAAGACATTTTATTTTGGCTTGCAAAAGGATAAGCTTTGTTTTTGAGATGTGGATGAAGGGCGATCGTTCGCTAGCGATCAAGGGATCTCATTAAACCTACATTGCACTGTCGAAAGTAGTGCTCATCCAGATATACATCTCATTTAAAATAAGCATTTCCCAATCCAGTCCGGGAAAACCTTCCAGCTATGTAAGTGGCTTTTATTATTTTTATTTTTTCAAAAGTGTCATCCTTTTTCAAACTTATATATATATATATATATATATATATATATATATATATATATATATATATATATATATATATATATATATATATATATATATATATATATATATATATATATATATATATATATATATATATATATATATATATATATATATATATATATATATATATATATATATATATATATATATATATAATATCTGCAAATGCGACCAAATCCTATTTTGCTTACCCCAAAAAAAGCTGCCGATTGGCTTATAAATGGCGTTTTTGTGGCGAAAAAAGTTTTTTGAATACTGGTAAAAATGCTTATTTGTGACTTTATTGACAAACTTTGGTATAAGTCACTTCTTAATATCTTTAGAGGTTTACGAGTTTATTATTATAAATCTAATATCATGGGTATGAAATGCCGAATACAACATTTAAATCGAAATTATGGCCGATAAAAAATCGGTTAAATTGAGAAGAAAATAACAAAGAGTTTGAAAATCTAATGCAAATAAATAATGCTCACAATACCTTGATTCACGAATTACGCATTGTATGTCGCTTCATCAAGAGGGATTTTGAAATCGTGTATCAACTAGATATTTTTATTGTAGTTTACTCCTTAAGAATCGATTTCATTTAACCCGTCGGATGCCAACAGCCAGTGGCGGCGCTAGACCACACTTGGACGTCGGCGAAATTAGGTTCGCGAGGCCTTTTTTATTTCCCAGTCTAAAAGAAAACGTTAGATTACATGGGCCGAATTATAGTGAAACTAATGTATGAGTAAACGAGTTTTATTACTAATCAAATGATTTAAAAAATTACACAAATAGAAATTAAAATAGACAAACTTTTCGGCTTTTGGCCTCACTGAACTTTCTCAGGATTATGTTATAGCTAATACTAGCCGCTATTTCAGCTTCAATTGATAGAATTGATAACGCAGATAGCCTCTCTTGGGTCATCGTGCTTCTCAAGTAGGTCCTAATCAATTTTAACTTTGAGAAGCTTCTCTCAGCGGAAGCTGTACTGACAGAAACTGTGAGCATGATTCTAATTGCTTTGTAAACATTTGGATATATTTCTTCCAAATTATTTTCTAAAATGTACTGAATGATTTATTTCGCGTCGTTGACAGAGTCAAGTGAATTCACTTTTAAAAGCTGTAGCTCTTCATATAGCTCGAAAGGCTGTATGTCACTGTTTTCGCCGTCGCCTTCCCGCAGTATTGTACCTAAATCATTACAATGCTTGAGAAGGTCATCTTTTGATATCGATTTCAAACAACTGATATCATAAATAAAATCAAATTGTTCAAAATATTCATTGAGCGCTTTAAATCGACATTCTGTGTCGACTATAATAGCATTTATCATTGTGTTAAAAAAGTTAACTCTGTTAGGTTAGGTTTCTCGCGCGCGAACTTTCATATTGTTGCCAGAGGACTCTGGATAATATTCCTAAAGTACTACTCACTCACTTCACTCACGCAAGTGTATGAAAATAAATAAAATTTAAATAATTTGTAAAACTTTTGCGATGTCCCCTCAGGTGCGAGGCCGTCGGCGGTCGCCGACGACGCCGACGCCTAGCGCCGCCACTGCCAACAGTGCCTATAGGCACTTTGCGTCGTTTGACAGATTCGCGCGTAACCGTTTTGGCCGGCCCCCATATATATTATATAATATATAATATGCACGACTAACAAGATAAATTACTAGGTAACATAGGGGAATTCATGAAAATACGATATTGTCAGAATTTATTTACAAAATCGATCAAAAAGTTGCGGCGCAGTTTTTATGCGCGCGAAGGCTGGCACTTTCGAGCGGTTAAAGCCCCCGGTATGAGAATTTGATGTAAAGTATAATCAAACTGTCAGTAAAGTTCGAAAATTTAAAAGAGTGCAACAATACTCAACAGGAGACCAACACTTCGATGAAATTTGCCAGCGTCCGAGCCAACCCATTCTGACCATACATCAAGCAATTGATTGATGATAATTGATTGACGATGATTGATTGATGATGATTGATTGATGATGATTGATGATGATTGATGATGATTGATTGATAGCGATTGATTGATGAGGATTGATTGATGATGATATATTTTTTTTTTTTTTTTTTTTTAGTTATCCCTAGTATTACATGATTAAATTTCCTATAGTATATTTTACATCATTTAGTCGTACATACAAAATGTGAACCCTGGAAATTTACTAAAGGTGCGGCTTCGGCGGGATTTTATCACCTCACTAGGCAGAGCCTGTATTGAGGTGATATTTAGTACTGTGTTCATCTGCCGGGTGTATAGGTATTTTATTTAATCTTGGGAAATCCTACAAGTGTATATTGTATAACTATTATAGTATATATTTTTTTAAAGAATTCGTTTAAAGGATGACACTTTGATGAAAAAATATTATATATAGGTATATATGTTAAATAAAAATATTTATTAAATTAAATGAGATATAATATATATGGGAGATATATGAATACAGTTATGAGGCTAATGAGATAATAATAACAATAATAAGTAATATAAATCATCTGTGCACCTATTTAATAACGTTAGTTACTAACGACTCACAGTGCTCCCTCGTCGAGTGTAATAACCAATTAATAATTAACCAATAATTATAGATTGATTAATGATTGATTGATTGATGTTTGAATGATGATTGATTAATGATGATTTTTGGTGATGATTGATGATGATTGATTGATGATTGATTGATGGTGAATGATTGGTGATGATTGATTGATAATTATTTATTGATCATGATTGATAGATGAGGGATTGATTGATAATGATTGATTGATGATGACTGATTGATTGATTGATGATTGAATGGTGGTCGATGATGTCTGATTGATTGATTGATCGATCGATCAATCAATCAATCAATCAATCAATGAATTGGCCCCTTTTGCCTATTGTATATTCAATGACAATCGCACTTACAGAGTAAACTCCAGTCGCGCGTCGGAACTGACAAGCACAATTGCCTATCTATTTATTTAACTGTACTCGTTCTTACTTTTTTTAAGATACGTGGCGAAACATAACTTTAGAAGACAGCAGCCGTGCAATTTACAAAGGCCAAGAAAGAGTAAGGATCAAGATTTTTAAAGGAAGCTCTCATTGTTCCGATTTGACAATAGATATAACTGTAAGTGAAACCACGCTATGTTTAATTCGGCTTGTCCCGTTTTCATGGTGTAAAAAATGTATGAATGGTGCTTCTTGCCAAACCTAACGATAAGCCTAGGGGCCTAGGAGTTATCTCCTAGGTGACCAAACTCGTCGACTTTCTACAGACAAACGCACATCCACGGGATTGGTAAATAGGGACAACTCCCCTTCCCCCTGCTTTCCCACTGCGGATAAAAGCGAGGGACTTAATTAACTCTTTCTTACAACGGCACTTAAAAAACAGTTTAGTAATAGTATTGCTTAAAAATAAAACGGTTCTCGTGCCTCAATCGTTACGTTTTATTGCAGTCGGTACATTGTAAAAAATTTTGATTAGTGGGTGGGGCAGGTACAAATTCCCGCAGTACGTGGCCTAGTCTATTTTATATGCTGCCAAAACATGTATATTCTGAATAATAACTACTGTGCTATTAATTCGCCATTGCCACTAAAAGTGAAAATCGCATTTGAGCGGTTTTATTTTATATTTTCAGAGAAGCAATTCTGATTTCTTGACCCCAATTCGAGTGGAAGTAGCATATGAAAATTACGTGCCGCCGGAGACTGGAAGATTTTCACCAACGCTCGTCACTAAGCAAGGAAAAATCCTTGGTCAGTATTTAGTATAAAATTAATATATTTAAATACTTTTGACAGAATAATATTTTACAATGCATACGGTAGAAAACCTTAAGCTTCTTGTGCCTGCAGTCTTCAAAAATGTACAGCTCCGATATATGTCGTAGAACCTATAGCTGATATAACACTTCGTGTAATAAAGGACTATCTATACCGACCACAAAAGGAACGACACGCTGACATGGACGAGCATTGAGACTCGCTGTGACCGCGGCCGTCATTGAATATCACCCACCTAAAGTGCAGGATGTACGTAACAAGCTATAGCTTAGGGCTCCTATCGTCGTCAGAATGTTTGATGGCCCAAAGTGGCCCCGAAAAGTATACAGGAGAGGCCCCCTAGACTTCGACGGCCTAAGGACCCTTACATGGGTTAATCCGACACTGCCTACTTACGAGTACATACTCCACCAGCCGTCGCCTTGCGCGACGTGCCAATTGTGAAAATGACCAGTGATTTATTTTTATGTATCTCATATTTAAAAAGAGAAGTTCCGATTCATTCATTCATTCATTCACTGACTGACTCATCAACGCCCAGCCCTAACCCTTAGACCTAGAAAGGTGAAATTTTGCAAAGAGGTTCCTTTTAGGACGTAGGCACTCACTAAGGGCGGATTTTTCAAAATTCAACCCCTAAAGGGGTGAAAAGGGGTTCCAAAGTTTGTATGGAAAATCGATATAGATGTACTTTTTATTTCAAAACTTTTTAAGATTACTCTTAAAAACAAATAAACAAATAGGTGTTTTATGGTTTTTCAAAATTCCTCCCCTAAAGGGGTAAAACGGGGTTTAAACTTTGTATGGATAAACGATTTTAGACGGACTTTTTATTTCGAAAGTTTGTAAGATTACTCTAATAAATAAATAGGGAAACACGTGTTTTATTTTTTTTTAATTCAACCCCTAAAGGGGTGAAAAAGGGTTTAAAAGTTTGTATGGAAAATCGATATAGATGTACTTTTTGATTCAAAACTTTTTAAGATTACTCTTAAAAACAAATAAACAAATAGGTGTTTTATGGTTTTTTAAATTTCCGCCCCTAAAGGGGTAAACCGGGGGTTTAAAGTTTGTATGGATAAACGATTTTAGATGGACTTTTTATTTCGAAACTTTGTAAGATTACTCTAATAAATAAATAAGAAAACACGTGTTTCATATATTTTTTTAAATTCAATCCCTAAAGGGGTAAAAAGGGTTTCAAAATTTGTATGGGGAAACGATATAGATATAGTTTTTGATTCGAAACTTTGTAAGATTACTCTAATAAACAAATAAGAAAATAGGTGTATCATGTTTTTTCAAAATTCAACCCCTAAAAGGGTGAAACGGAATTTGAAAATTTGTATGAATAAACAATATCTAGTGCTTTTTATTTCGAATTTCTGTAGGATTACTCTAATAAAAAAATAATAAAATGCTTCTTTCGTGGTTTTTCCAAAATTCAACCCCTAAAGGGGTGGAAAGGGGTTCTAATTTTTTTATGGAGAAACGATATAGATGGTCTTTTTAATTTAAAAATTTGGAAGATGTTATCGAAACTTTGTAAGATTACTCTATTAAACAAATAAGAAAATAGGTGTTTCATGTTTTTTTTTAAATTCTACCCCTAATGGGGTGAAACAGGGTTCCAAACTTTGTATGAATAAACAATATTAGATGTGCTTTTTATTTCGGAACTTTGAAGGATTACTCTAATAAAAAAATAATAAAATACGTCTTTTGTGGTTATTCAACATTCAACCCCTAAAGGGGTGAAAAGGGTTTATACAATTTGTATGGAGAAACGATATAGATGGACGTTTTAATTCGAAACTTTGTAAGATTACCCTAATAAACAAATAGGCAAACAAGTGTTTTATGTTTTATCAATATTAAAGCCCTAAAGGTGTGAAACGGTGTTTATTATTTTTTTTTGGTTAAACGATATTAGATTAACTTTTTAATTCAAAACTCTGTAAGATTTTTCTATAAACTAATAAGCAAATAGGTGTTTTATGTTTTTTCAACATTCAACCCCTAAAGGGGTGAAACGGTGTTTCAAAATTTGTTTGGATAAACGACATTAGATGGACTATTTAATTCAAAACTGTGTACGATTTTGAAACTTTGTAAGATTACTCTAATAAACAAATAATCAAATACGTCTTTCGTGTTTTTTCACAATTCAACCCCTAAAGACGTGAAAAGGGGTTTAAAATTTGCATGGAGAAACGATATTAGATGGAATTTGTAGGAATACTCTAATAAACATCTAGGCAAATACGTATTTCGTATTTATTTTAATTCAACCCCTAATGAGGCGAAAATGCGTTTAAATGATATTAAACCAATAAACAAATGCATGTTTCATGTTTTTCAAAAATTTACCACTAAGGGGGTGAGAAGGGTTAAATAACCCTTAAAATCAAAATAGAAACTGAGTCGCGCGCGACGGTTCCCGGACGCTAACGTCATTATAAATTCATCATCTGTCTCGATAACATGCGTAGCTCAAGCACCGCGATCGTCACATCTTCACGCCTTAATTACTTAGTTGATCATCATGAAGTACATATTGACAGGAGTACAGAGAAGGACGTTGGATACCTTTATATATTAGACGCAAAAACTTACCACTTGATTGGGAAAAAGGAGTCCCCTATTATTATCACTTAGGGAGTGAGAAGAGGTAAATAACCCTAAAAATCAAAATAGAATCAAAATAGAGTCGCGCGCGGCGGTTGCCGGATGCGAGAAGGCGGTAGAACCTCATTATAAATTCATCATATGTCTCGATAACATGCGTAGCACAAGCACCGCGATCGCTACATCTTTACGCCTATCTACTTAGTTGATTATCATGAAGTACATTGACAGGAATACAGATAAAGATGTTGGATACCTTTATATATAACACGCAAAAACTTACCAGTTGATTGGGAAAAGTGATCTATCTTACCCCAAATTTAACGCAGAAGGCCCTACTTAACATGAGCAAGAAGAACCTTAGAACCACTATTGGTCTCCTCACCGAACACACGACCACACGCCCCTTGGAGCACATCTATTCAACTTTGGTTTGGCCAAGAGAAAGGACTGAAGAATATGTGGCGAAGAACCGGAAGATAGCATACACATCGTTGGTCGCTGCCCAGGCCTAGCCGCAAAAAGACACTGTTTACTGGGACGAGCATTTCTCGAACCCGGCGATCTGCCCAACTTAAAGGTCAGATATTACAAAAGATATTATAGATCCAGGTGACATCAAGGGCTGGAAACAAGCCCCCCACTCCGATTACTACGACTACTACTGCTATAATATGATTAGCAAGTTTATTGTAATATTTATAAAAGTATCGGTTAATATTTGTAACGAGCTAATTCACACAAAACCCGCAAGGGATTCATGGATTAAAATATTGTCAACAAAATATATATTTTATATAAATAAATGAACAAATTGAAAAAAGTTTTGCCAGTATGAGTTGCTATTAAAATAAAATAACATATTAACACTTGTCTCGCGGACTATTATAGATGCCCTGAGGTTCGAAAGCCGGTCGTCAATAATGTTCTGCTGTCGAAGGATAACAAAGAATAATTATTTTGGATCCAATTTGTTTTTATTAAGCTATTGCATAGCTTTTATCGCGGGCCTAGGCCAGCGCGGCGACCGAATGAAGAAATTTCTTAACGAAAATGAATGATTTTAAACTGATAATTACGTCTAAACGAGTACCTACTGCTTACGATTCGAAAAAAATATATGTTAAATAAGAACATTTTCCTAATATTCTTAGCTTTGAATATTTTAGATTTTGTTTATATTACATAGTGTAATTAATTTGTGAAATTAGGTCTAACCGTACACAAAAACGACTACTACGCAAATACTGTCTGGCGTATTATTATGAAACCTGCACCATTTTAAAGATAATTTAATTATCTATCTTTTTATCTACGATTTTTTTCAAATAATCCGGTTTTTTTGCTTTATCGAATAAAAAATTCGTGCACGGCACTCTATCGGATGACGTTTATATTATTCCGAATCATTTGATTCCGCAGCCGCAAATGATTCGGAATAATTTCAACGTTTTCCGATAGAGCGCAGTTATCTGATATCAGAAAATTAAAAATAAATAAATAATTATAATTGCATAAGTTGTTAAAAATGCTATGCAATAGCTTTACCGCGGCAGTCCCCGAGTGCCACACGTATTTTTTATTTTGTTTCTGTTTACATGCTTGTTAAGCTATTGCATAACTTTTATCGCGGGCCCTGAGGTTCGAAAGCCGGTCGTCAATAATGTTCTGCTGTCGAAGGATAACAAAGAATAATTATTTTGGATCCAATTTGTTTTTATTAAGCTATTGCATAGCTTTTATCGCGGGCCTAGGCCAGCGCGGCGACCGAATGAAGAAATTTCTTAACGAAAATTAATGATTTTAAACTGATAATTACGTCTAACCGAGTACTGCTTACGATTCGAAAAAAATATATGTTAAACAAGAACATTTTCCTAATATTCTTAGCTTTGAATATTTTAGATTTTGTTTATATTACATAGTGTAATTAATTTGTGAAATTAGGTCTAACCGAACACAAAAACGACTACTACGCAAATACTATCTGGCGTATTATTATGAAACCTGCAATAAAGATAATTTAATTATCTATCTTTTTATCTACGATTTTTTTCGAATAATCCTTTTTTTTGCATTATTTAATAAAAAAATCGTGCGCGGCGCTCTATCGGAAGACGTTTAAATTATTCCAAATCATTTGCTTCCGCAGATGATTCGGAATAATTTCAACGTTTTCCGATAGAGCGCAGTTATCTGATATCAGAAAAAATAAAATAAATAATATAAATAAATAATTAAAAAAGCATAATAAGTTAAAAATGCTATGCAATAGCTTTACCGCGGCAGTCCCCGAGTGCCACACGTATTTTTTTTTTTTAGTCTGCGGCATTTGAAGGCCCCAAACCTGATGAGTCTCGATCACACATTTTGTTATTTATGTTTGCTTAATCCTCTGAACTGTGGATCGAACGAATCTTTTGGAAAATCTTAGAGTTGCCGGAAAGACGATGAGATAATACGTAATTGGCTTTGCAGCGATCAATGATATCTTGTCGTATATATCTAATCTATCTCAATTTCCCTATAATTAATAATAAACATTTAATGTTGAATTTAATATTGTGTGTTGATCACCAAATATTATTTTCGTAGTTTCAAAATGTAAATAAATGTTATTTATAATCAATTTTCATAACACATTTGTGAACGATATAAATATACACTTTATTTCTAATTACCCAACCTTTTCGGATAAATACGTCATACCTAGGTATGTCGTTATTTAAATCATCATAGTCAAACACTGCGATTAATGTAATTATTAAATTATAGATTTTTTTTAATGTTCTTGTTGTCCGCGCCGATCATCTTTGTCACTTTTAAAGATATCGACATGAATTTGGCATGGTTATTTACCATAACAGTAAAAAATGAAAAACTATTTTCATAGGATCAAGGAAAGTTACCTACTTAAGCCGGATATCATCAGAAAGGCCTCGTTTTACAGATTAAAAAAATGTATTTTTGTTTTCTAATATATCCCTCCATTATACGTCTACTACTTTCTGAACAGATATCTACTACATGAAATATCAATGTTTAGAGCTTTCGATCGATTTCAAATCATCACTTCTTGACAAAGGGATTTTCGCAATTTGAATTTCTTTTAGAAGCCCTCGATATTTGAAACTGCCATCTCGTAGACGGGCATAGACGGCAAATTTTAACAAGGACTGATTTCATGCTTTGCTTTTATATTAACTTATTATTGCATAGTAGTAAGTCCGATGTCAAAATTGTCCAACTCTTGGAGCTGCCAACTCTTCGAATTTTGTAGACATAGTATGCTGTGTATCTGGATCATGGAACCATCATCCGCATGAATCCAGTGCTAGGATGACTCATTTTGTATTGGTTGACTCTTGTCCCGTGGAGCCTTATTTCTTCCTGATATAATGCGTTTTTGCTTAGGAGGGCTATATAGTCATTAAAAGCAATCGAACATAGGCCGTTTAGATGTTTGTCCTATTTTTTTCCAAATTACAAATCATCCTATTCAAATATCTTTAAATTTTTCATTATAATTTCACAAATGGATACATATGTATTTCCTTTTTTCAACAGGAAGGGATTTCTTTTGTGCAAAATGTGGTTTATCACCGAGTATCGTTCGACAAGCGATAATAGTTCCCTTTGCAACGGAATGTGGAGCTGATGGAGTCTGCTGGTCGCAGCTTCAAATTCATGCAAAATTTCTAAATCAGAGGTCGGTTAAAGTAATTGCTTTGCTTTCCCACACTAACGTAGAAATAGGACGTAGAAATAGTATTGCATATGCTCGTGTTAAGTTAGAATTTGATATATCAGTTGATTTGCATGTTTTGATGTCCCACGAACCCAAAAAAAGAGTTTTCTTTTTGTTTGCCTATCTGGAATTTTGAATGAATGGATATCGGTATTATACAGGGACTAGAGGCGACAGTATGCGCCGGGGATAATGTTACTTTGATTTTGGTCTTATTACAACAGCGTTGTTTTAGTAAGAGATTTTGATGCAATGATAGTCTGTGTCTCTCAAGTAGTTCATTTTCTGCCTATATTGTACCTAAGAGAGATCTAGTCCGAGTGGTATCAAATCCTTTATTTTTAAATATATTTTAATTTGTTCCAAGTTCGAAATAATATATTTAGGTTTCATGATTTTAATTATCCTAAATAATTTAGGTGGTATATAAAAAAAATATTTGAATAAAAATATACATACATCCAACTAAGCTACTGCTACAATTACGCTAATACTTATGTTCAAAATGTTGGGGATATTCCAAAATTCGCGAAAACTATTCTTTTGGTTGTTTGAACTACTACTGCGATAAAATGTGTGACATATTAGCATTTCATCAACGAATTCCTGCTAATAGCGGTTCTGGACAAAGTTTACTTTCCATTTCCTATACTCAGTAGAAGTAAAATTTAAATTAGGATAAAATTAACCTATACTTACCTACCTACCGGTAAGCTGCTACATCAAAAATATAATTTGATTTCGTTTAAATTTACAATACGTAATCTGTTCGAAAGGTATTCATCATTATTTTATTCTTGTAAACATCAAATTCACAGTGATTTTTTTTCACGTTTGCTGAAAGCGTCAGTCACTGGCAATAGGTCGACAAGTAAGAAAGTTTAATGAGCGTCCGTCGGATTTTCAAGGATGGAGGGATTCCTTAGAAATTATACCAATTTTCACATAAGCTTGGCTATAGTTAAGAGGAAACCATTCACAAGACCCAACAGGCTTTCGGGGACGACGACGCCATGATTGATGATCAATGGACAGTAAACTCGTCCCGGTAGGCCCTTAACTAACCGAAATATTATTGCTATTTACCAAGTGTGGACTTTAGTTATTCCAGTAGTTTATTAAGTTCCCCACTTCCTAGTCGTCAGTCGGTGTGATTTTTGCCTAACCCCCAAGTTAAAAATTCCTGTAAAAATTATCGATTCGAATTAAAATAAGACAGTATGCCCGAAGCGATGGCCTAGTTGAGAGCATTCCAGAAGGATCGCGATCGAAAAAAGTTTTCACTATGGAGGAACCGCTGGAATAAGCGTATCTTTGTCGATCAAAGGTTACATAGTTTTTGATCAGGGTGTATGTTGGACAAGAGCGTTATTGTAATAACATATTTATTCTGATTGATAAAATCATAAGTCGGACGCAAGTGTTACCCATCCTTTTTGCCACTTTACGTAACCAGACTTCCACGAGACAACAGCACTATCACAGAACCTGAAACAAAAAATCGTACCTACCAAATGAAATGCTTGAAACGAAAGAATAATGGCTCTATCCCAGAGGTTCCCAAAGTTTTTTTTCTTGTAGACCACTTCAAAATTTTACTGGTTTCGGTGGACCCCCCCCCCCCCCCCCGCTTCTACATTTCTACCATATTCCCAAAACTCGTCAAAAAATGTGAAGATTAGATCTAGCGATGAAAATTTGCGTCGCAGCTGTGTTCCAACCCTAAATTCGTAATATTGAGAATAAAAAGAAAAATCGTATATTTTGTTGTGTTCTATTTATTAAGATTATATGATTACAGACTTAATATAATTCAAATTAAACAATAATAACGTACCGTAACTTCAACAATGCAAATAAAAAAAAAAATAAAAAAAACATAATTTTGATGTGAGGGATGTACTTGATGGATTGGCAGCAAATTATCAATATTTGGCGTCTGTTTTGTAAGGAATAACTGCAAATCTCCCCGTTATATGATATTCAATCTGCTCCTTTATTTGTTAATATGTTTGTAACGATACTAAAACTTTTTTCGACAAGGTATGACGAGGGAAACACTGTCAAAAGGTTTCTGGCAATTTCCTAGGATATTTTTCGGGTATATCTGCCTGCAGCCAAAATGTTTGATAGCCATTTTTAAATTTCACCTTCAGCTCCTCATTGGTGCTAAGCTCGAGTAGCTCCTCTTGTAATACCACATTTGACACTTCCGTTTCATCAAATGGATTTATGATCCATAATGTTATTTCCATCGTCAGAAAATCTTCAAGTCTATTTTTGAAGTCATCATGTAATGTATTTAAATGTTGAACGTATGTCTGAATATCCTCATCAAGACATTCTGCCTGTGAGAAGTTTGGAAAATGGGAGAACATACTCAAATACACTACTCAAAAAACATCTTAAAATGCACTACTCAAAAAAAGGGAGGTTGAAAAAAGTAAATGAATGCTAAATAAACATTGATAGGTAAAGCCAAGTCAACTTTTTTTTTACTGTCTAAACTAGATAAATTTATAGTGCACCCCCACTTACAACTTGTAAACCCCCATTTTTTTTTTCACGCTAACGTAGACCCCCGTCGAGTCTCCCGTGGACCCTTGGGGGTCCCCCTGGACCTCTTTGGGAATCACTGCTCTATCCGGTATCTAATAGGCCGTGTCTGGCTATATTTAAAATTACTTATGTTCATTTTCTACCAACGACTTAAAGTTTGTTAAAGAACCAACGAAATTCTTTTTTCCACAATTTAAATTAAAATAAAATAGGTTATATAAATAATGTGTATTAATATATTAATTAAATATATGTAGCATATAACATAATGTAGTTTGATTGAAACCAGTATCTTTATCAATTAAATATCTGTGCATTTTAAAATATGCTTTTTAACACAATGCATCTTTAAAGCGTGATAAGTCACGCTTAAATTAAGATTTGTATTTCTGTAATATTAGGATTATTACAGAATTTCTATTATATGAGTGTCCAATGTCCCTGAATAGAAAATCCTACATATGTTTAGTTGAAACTTGGAAAATAAAGCTTGTTCCTATTTTTCGAATTTACTTAGTAGCGGTCAGTTACTCTTTTGAACTGTGTTTGCAGTTTTTGCAGACATATATTATATTTGAAAAAATAAAACGGAGATCGACAGTGAAAATATTGATTTCTTTAAAAACTTTTCGCAATGTCTATAGAACGTAGTCAGTATATTTTCCGCTCAAACCCCAAATATATTAATCGTTCACTTTTCGATACGATAAAAAATATACTTTTTTTTTCAGCAATACTCTAGTGGTAGGTCAGCGCTCCGTAACCGTGGAAGTAATGGTAGAGAATACCTTAGAGCCAGCATATAACTGCAAATTACAAGTTGTCTCCTTGCAAAAGCGAACACGAATATCTCGAATACCGCCCCAATGCGTATGCCCAGGTTCCTCCATTTGCCCTCCAGCTACCTGCTCGATTGGTAATCCACTCAGAAAAACTTCTACTAAGGTAAGATGTACAAGTTAATTGCAAAGGATAAATCTAGGTTATTTCGACATTAATAGATCATTTTTGAGTATAAAGTTGCTGTTATTCCATGCGGTATAGCGTGCTTTGGCGCTGAAATCCAAGTTGAAGTATATTTTATGTTTTTAAATTGTTTATTTTTATTTCACTTTCTAAATCAACGTCAATGTCCCAACCCAAACCGAAATCATGTAGCGACAGCAGCCGCGTTGAAACACTGGTTCCTGTTAGATCTCCAATTTAAGCAGCGTCGGGCGCGGTCAATCAACAGATGTGTGTCTGCCCGTTACCTGCCTCGTGATATTAAAGCGTGACCGCCTGAAAGAGGTATCCACTGGGCGACAAGGTAGACAATCGCAGGAAGGCTTGAAAAAACAGACATTTATTTAGATTTTCTGCGATTTATGTTTAATTTTGTTCACATTAAATCTAATTGTTACAGTTCCTTATTGATATTGACGTTGGGGATTTGAGAATAGACGATCATAATTTGACCATCGCTCTGGAGGCTACTACCGCCAGTTCTCTAATGAATGAAGCCAAATTCATTCTATTTCTCAAATTAGTAGTCGATGCTAAGCTGATCATAACAGGGTGAGTATACTGTATGCATTAAGAATTGAAACTAGGTTTTATTTCAATGCAACAGTAGATATAAAGAGTAACTTAACTGAGGCCCGACGCAGAAGTAAATACCTACTGTTGCGACGCGTTGCCCGGTACGCTAGGGTTTTGCCATTCTTAAAATGAATGTGTAATTTTATTTGTGCTTCATATTCATTAATTCGATGACGGTTCTAACGGTATACTGTAATAGATTGAACTTAATCAATAAATGAGTCTTTTGTATGTTGTACATATGTGCGTGAAAGAATTTATTCATTCATTAATCCTTTTACCTATGCATCGTACATGAAAAGATGAGTTGAAACTTACAACTTTTTTTGGATTTAGTTTGTTCAAGTGAGGCCGGTGGTTACGCTATACTGCAATATTAATCTCCGTCGTGCTTATTTGATATAATAAATCTATTTTAGCAAGTCTCATGAGGATACGGATACGTTTCACGTAGCAGTTGGAGAAGGCAACGATATCGAAACCATTTTATTTCAACACCTATATGAAGTACAGTCAATCGGTCTCAGTCCTGTGGATAATGCTATATTGACTGTTCGATTACCGTATAGCGTTAATTACAAGGGGCAATTTGTCGCTTTCAGTGGAATGTATCAACCGGAAGGTTACCAAGAAGCCCAAGTGAGTAATTTTACTTTTATTTTGTTTCATCGATTCCGAGGGTGGCCAAACTATTATCAAGCGTATATTTGACACTAAATGGAATTTTCATAATTATTATTATTAAGCTATTGCATAGCTTTTATCGCGGGCCTAGGCCAGCGCGGCGACCGAATGAAGAAATTTCTTAACGAAAATTAATGATTTTAAACTGACAATTACGTCTAAAGGAGTACTGCTTACAATTCGAAAAAAATATATCTTAAACAAGAACATTTTCCTAATATTCTTAGCTTTGAATATTTTAAATTTTGTTTATATTACATAGTGTAATTAATTTGTGAAATTAGGTCTAACCGTACACAAAAACGACTACTACGCAAATACTGTCTGGCGTATTATTATGAAACCTGCACCATTTTAAAGATAATTTAATTATCTATCTTTTTATCTACGATTTTTTTCAAATAATCCGGTTTTTTTGCTTTATCGAATAAAAAATTCGTGCACGGCACTCTATCGGATGACGTTTATATTATTCCGAATCATTTGATTCCGCAGCCGCAAATGATTCGGAATAATTTCAACGTTTTCCGATAGAGCGCAGTTATCTGATATCAGAAAAAATAAAATAAATAAATAATTATAATTGCATAAGTTGTTAAAAATGCTATGCAATAGCTTTACCGCGGCAGTCCCCGAGTGCCACACTTATTTTTTTTAAGCTATTGCATAGCTTTTATCGCGAGCCTAGCTAGGCCAGCGCGGCGACCGAATAAAGAAATTTCTTAACGAAAATTAATGATTTTAAACTGACAATTACGTCTAAAGGAGTACTGCTTACGATTCGAAAAAAATATATCTTAAACAAGAACATTTTCCTAATATTCTTAGCTTTGAATATTTTAGATTTTGTTTATATTCCATAGTGTAATTAATTTGTGAAATTAGGTCTAACCGAACACAAAAACGACTACTACTCAAATACTATCTGGCGTATTATTATGAAACCTGCACCATTTCAACGATAATTAAATTATCTATCATTTTATCTACGATTTTTTTCGAATATTAAAAGAATAATATCCGTTTTTTTGCTTTATCGAATAGAATTCGTGCGCGGCGATCTATCGGAAGACGTTTAAATTATTCCGAATCATTTGCTTCCGCAGCCGCAAATGATTCGGAATAATTTCAACGTTTTCCGATAGAGCGCAGTTATCTGATATCAGAAAAAATAAAATAAATAAATAATTATAATTGCATAAGTTGTTTACCGCGGCTGTCCCCGAGTGCCACACGTATTTTTATTTTTTAATTGTCTTAAACTCTCAAGACCGTGATCGAGCAAAGTACAAATATAGAGTAGAATCTATTTCTAAAACAGCAAATATCTAAACTGTCCGATACTACTCGGACGAGTTAACAATATTTAATACATTTTTTCCGGAACAACCAGTACGGGCGTTTTATTAGTATGCCCTCGTATCCAACACTCGGCACATGGATAAATCCGTTCAAATATGGTAGTAAAGCTGCGAGGAAGGCCACTGGGCGTTATTTACAGTGCCTGGTTGAAAGGCGTTGGTTTCTTACGATGATGCCATTATATGACTGTGGATTGTGTAGTCCAAAGTTTTAGCGTTCATCCTACGAGTTAAAAACGATTACAGTCGTTATAATTTCTCAGGGTGGTGGGTTAACACACTTTGAGGAGATAGTTAACTCCGAAGAAAATCAAAACAAAGGTTTCCTGAAAGGGAATAGTGATTATGCTGTATGACCGATTGTTACACAATAGCACCTATCTCTAATATACTAATTTATACACTCTCTCCCTAACTCTCACTTAGTTCGGCACCTAATTTAGTAACTACAAATTGAAGTTATTGAATACAATTTAAAACGTTTATAGAAATGAAATTAATTTTATTTATTTTTGGTTTTATAAGTTACAAATACATTTAAATGCAAGAGCGGAATTTACGACACAGAAAATACCATTATATGCTTCTCAATTTTAGTATACATCTGTCAGGCTCAGGTTAAATTTTTCATAAATTAAAAATAAATGTTTGTATTTCCAATGTATCCAGTTAAGTGCAACCGAGCCCGCTTTGCTAGGCACTCCTTTGACAAGGCGAGCTCATTGGAGTTGTTATTCTTCTTCTTCTTATTGTAGTCTTATTAGAGTGCCACGGTTGCGTTAATAAGATAAAAAAATATATAACTAAGTATTTTAACACCAGATTCTATTTTACAAATGCGATACCGCCCTTTTGCCGTTTAGGGGCCGTCGTGTCGCATTCATACGAACTTTGTTTTATTAATGTAATATTGCACGGCATATTGAAGGTAGCCAAATATTTGAATATCCAGAAAAATGAAATTAGCCTCGAGCTTACGATATCATAATCATACGCATAAAACTTTTTATTTAAGGATAGTTTTTTTTTATTACAAATAAAACCAAAAATTAATCTTGCATTACTGCCATAACTTAATAATAATAACCAAATAAGAAAATTTTATACAAAAAATAAACTCAGCAATAGTAAACCATGAAGACGGAGAAGTGTTTTATAGACATGTAGTGAGTTGTAGTCTTGTGTAATCTGAATACCTCTCTAAACGCATTATATGCTAATTTATAAATATAATGCGTGGCACTTATATTTGGCCTCGGACGACCCTATAGGTACACTTTATCGGCAAAAAAAAAGGAAAGGGCAATATTTATAAAATTATGAATAGTAATGTGCATAATTCAAATTAGTACCGAAATTTACATTGAGTAATCATTTGGCCCTCTCCTGTAGTTTAACAGGGATAGTGGTGGTTTGTTTCATTATAGCTGTAATGCAATAATGATCGCTGAAGCAGTCATGCTGATCGATCCATTTTCGTTATTAGTTTATTTATTTTTTGTTTATTTTACGTAAAGATGTCGTGTCTAACAGCTTAAATTCAAATGCAAAATGTTTCACTTGTTAAGTGATGTAATCGCCTTAATGCTGCAGTGTAATTGACCTCAGCTGAATTATTCAAATAGTTACATTCCTGGAAAGCTAGTGGGTATTTGTGGAAATGTCGTGTTTCTCGTGTTGCAAGGTTATGTACATTTTTTAAACTCGTTTACAAGCGAGCAATTTCAGGCGGGGCATGGGGTGCGTTTCCACACTCTACACCTGAGATTTGCAGTCACTCACGAATGTCGTGAAGATCATGAAACGCGAAGCAGATAAGCCTGACCCTTTTAGCCAGGCTAGCAATAATCGCTTCTAGCAATCATATTTGTGCTAAATCGTTCGCACTTTTGGAAGTGACTTTCTCGAGCACAAATTTACTGCGTGGCCTTAGCGGCACGTGCATCACGGAATTTAAATTCGCTGCTGTCAAAAGGGCCTGATATAGTACGATTTGGTTATCTGTAGGTCACTAGCTGAAGGCAGATCTAGCCAGACAAATCACGGTAGTATTATCCAGTGTGCTAACTTTAATGCAAATGTGGAAAGAGAATTTTTTTTTTTTGAAAATAAATTAAATATTAATCTAAGAAGTACAATTATTTTCTGACTCATTTATATCTCCAACAAAAGATTCAGACCATATAAAGGACCAAATGACAGGTACCCCTCAGGGGATTGTCAGCCCTCCCCTTAACTTAGTGCTCGAATTATCTAGAGTACCAACTATAATTATGTATGCAAGCACTTGAAGAAAGATCTAGTTTTCGAATTCAAAATTCATCAATACTTATACCTTTTCAGACTTTCACTTGCAATAGCAGCGTTTATCAGTATTTGACACAGGATGCAAGTGATTCTGAAGCCATTGCTCCTAATTACGATTCAAATTTCGATCTGCCGGATTCAAGAGCGAAGAGATCGATCAGTATTGTTGGAAGATATAAAGAAAGCTACTTTATGCCGCCCAGCATACACCAAATCGTCAAACGCAGCATCCCAGCAATAGACCGCTTCCAAATCATCAACACGAGCGGTCTTCCGTCGAACCGCACGCTGCGCCTCAACTGCAGTGATCCCAATGTCGTCGAATGTAATGAAATCACATGCAAAATAGGGCCACTTTATCCTCAATCGGTGACGAGACTGCTCATTAGTACCAAAATCAACATCAGCGCCTTAAACGGTTAGTTATTAATAATTTATATATTTTATTAAATAAAGAAAACACATATTATGACATAGTATAGCAGATTACATACACACATATATATATATATATATATATATATATATATATATATATATATATATATATATATATATATATATATATATATATATATATATATATATATATATATAAAAAATAAAATTAGTAAAAGCTACTTAAAAAGCAGCGAAGGAAATCCCAGCTTGGATCGGGAAATGCTAATATTTGAATGAGATATACTTACGGATGTGCACGACTTTCGACGGTGCAATGTAAGTTTAAAGGTCCTTTTGCAGTCGACTAACGATCACTATTCATCCATATATCTCAAAAATCAAGCTAATTCTTTTGCAACACAAAATGCCTCCAATTGAGACGAATTAAAGCGAAAAAAATTTTTCGCTTTAATTTGAATGAGATATACTTACGGATGTGCACGACTTTCGACGGTGCAATGTAAGTTTAAAGGTCCTTTTAGTCGACTGTAATCGAGAAGTTTATACTTAAGGCTATATATATATATATATATATATATATATATATATATATATATATATATATATATATATATATATATATATATATATATATATATATATATATATATAGTTAATATTTGATTGGTTTTTTGTAAAATCTTTTTTTAAAGAATTCGTTTAAAGGATGACACTTTGATGAAAAAATTAAAATAATAAAAGCCACTTACATAGCTGGAAGGTTTTCCCGGACTGGACTGGGAAATGCTTATTGTTTAAACGAGATGTATTTTTGGATGAGTACCACTTTCGACGGTACACTGTAGGTTTAATGGGATCCCTTTATCGCTAGCGAACGATCGCCCTTCATCCACATCTCAAAAACAAAGCGTATCCTTTTGCAAACCAAAATAAAATGTCTTTATTAAAGACAAATTTAAGCAAAAACAATGAAAAAAATCACAATCAATCGTCTCTTAAATGCAGAATGACATTTCGAAAATTCGATTTGAAATTCGAATATATCCACTCTTTAAAAGGACGATATACGATTACAGGGCTCGCTATCAGCCAGCTATTAAATGAAAATAAAAATAAAATACTTCATTTGCTCGTTCCCATGAAAAAAGATATAAATCGTAATTTCTGGTCGAGAAGTTTATACTTAAAGCTATATGATATTTACAAGAGTTCAAAACATAAGATAAAATTGTATAATATTGTTAATATTTGATTGGTTTTTTGTAAAATCTTTTTTTAAACGACTTTATACTTAGCAACTTTTCATTTTACCTACGGCCCTCGTGGATCGGACCTTTGACACTGACGCCCCCCCGTCCTCGTTGGTTTTTAAAAAATAAAACAAGTGATAGATTATATAATATTCACCATTTCTTTAACTCTGAAACTAGAAAGATCTTGATCTAACGACCTATATTACTCACCATTTCATCAGCAATATTCGCTCGAAAAATCTCACCCATTCATCGGACCTTTTCGAGGCGAAGGAAGGAGAAACAAACACACTTTAGCATTTAAAGTATTAAAATAATAGTATAAGAATTATATCCAGGTATACTGGGACAGCGCGACATCATAGCCGTGATATCAACTGGTTCGGTGGAAGTGATTGAGTCATGGCAGAGTGGGTTGGCTTTCGACATGGATGCGGTGAAGCACTGCGATGTGGCATCTGTGTTCGCCGGCGCTCCTCAGGATGCTCGAGCTCCGGCTTGGCTGTACGGCCTATCTGCTGGATTAGGATTACTTCTAGTCCTACTAATCGTCCTCGCTCTTATTAAGGTGATTTTTTACGTAAATTCATAATTACTATACCTATATTATAATGTTACCACTTAACTGCTTTAATTGTTATTCCAATAGTTCCAGAAACGACCACCAACTTGATAAAATAATATTACAACATGGATAAAATAAAGTTTAAAAACCTAATAAAAGTTTTCCTAAAAGATTGCTTTGTGAATCATGTCTAGACAGCTTTTTATTTAATCCTTAGTATATTAATAATAATAATAAACATTTTAATATTAATAAAGGACAGATAATGTTTGTGCCTATAAGGATTTTCGATTTGTCTTTAGACATATCCGATATCTATAACTGACGGTACTTAACTATATTTGAGACAAAATCTAATGCATATCTACAATTTTTAAAGCATTATACGATTGACTACTTTTGAGTGGATGGACTTACCTATGTAATTGCTATTTTTCACACTGGCCAATTTAAACTTGGATAACTTGGGTTTGAGGTGGAATTTCAAGTTCAAATAAATTTTAATTCAAGGCCATGTTATTCTTTTGTAAGAATCAGGTATTTATTTGTCATTCCGTCGATTTTTTTGCTCAAATATTTTTGTTTGTGCAACCATGGTAAAGTTGAAAATTTGAATAATTTTCAAATACGAGATCCTGTGCCGGAGTTTTCAATTACAGCTTTTTGCAGTCTGGCTATACAGTTACAGTAAACATGTACTATTAAGATCAGCAAACAATAATGAAGAAGCTCGTGATTAAATAACCGAGCCTGGTCAATCGCTCATTGCCACTGCTTCTGCATGACAACGTTTAACCGCAGATTTCACTGCAAACAGTCGCAAAGTTGCGGTAGTTGCGGCTGGAGACTCTTTGTCATCCACCGTACTTGCCAGACCTTGCTCCAATAGACCTTGCTTCATTTATTTTTTTAATTTAGATAATTTTTACAAGGGGAAAAAATCAACTTTGAAAAGGCGGTGAAAAACGCCTTCAAAGCGTTCATTGGTTCCGGTCCACAAGAGTTTTACAGCAGCTAAACTAAGCAACTCCCATTAAAATGAAAAATCTGCATAGATAATAGGGGTTAATATTTCTATAAATTGAATATTTATTTATTTATTTATTTATATAATTTAACAATTTATTTACACAGAATAGGCACAGAAATAGTAGTTTACATTCCAAAGCACACTTATCTAAGGCTACTATCTAAAAACAGATTGAAAAAACTCCTTTAGCTGCAATTTTAACACTAAAAAGAGTGGCAAAGGGTGATATTTTTCAGAAATTCTAAAAATGACGATTATCTCGAAAACCGTAAGACTTTTACTAAGGTCATTTTTTATTATATGGACTACCATGATGTCTTCCATCTATAGGTACAGGGTTATCGATTCATTACGCCACATCGTGTATATATATATATATATATATATACATATATATATATATATATATATATATATATATATATATATATATATATATATATATATATATATATATATATATATATATATATATATATATATATATATATATATATATATATATATATATATATATATATATATATATATATATATATATATATATATATATATATATATATATATATATATATATATATGAGGATGGTTTCTGTAAGAGAAATGGATGTTAGTAACTTATTTTAGAAGAAATTATATGACTGAGAAAATTTCGACAATAGTCGTATTCATCTCTATGACATTTCTATGACATTCTCTATGACATTGAAATGTCATAGAGATGAATACGACTAGCGTCGAAATATTCTCAGTCATATAATTTCTTCTAAAATAAGTTACTAACAATATATATATATATATATATATATATATATATATATATATATATATATATATATATATATATATATATATATATATATATATATATATATATATATATATATATATATATATATATATATATATATATATATATATATATATATAAAAAGCGAAAAAAAGCGAATGCTAATAATACGTAAATGCTTTTAGGGAGAAGATTAAGCATAAACCATTTAATTTAAAGAAAGTATGTCCCTCTGCCACTGAGCTACCAAAGTTTTTGATGATTTTGTTTCACCGTATTTAAGTAAAAATATTATTTTGATGTGTTTAGTGTTTATAAGTGAATTATTCTTCCTTACTATAAAACCATAATGCTGAATTTTATTAAATAGTATTACAATGAAGTTACCATGAAAAAATACCTTAAGTGCAAACAAGAAAAAGGAGCATTTCGCGCCCTACGACCGCTTCTTCAAGGCTGTTACCTACTTAAACTGTGAAGTAATGTGTGTACTTTAATGTAATGAACTCTTCTCGTACATATCCCTGTACGAATGCATATCACAAATACAGAGATATGATTAAAATATAGACACGTAGAGATAATTTTAGAAATGACAAACACAAGACAAATTGAACGTCAAGTTAATTAATTAATCATCTTTTATTTATGTTTTTATAATATTTTTTCTTAATGTCATTATTTTCATACTTCTTTTCCATAATGTTTTATTATATTTTGTTTTAAAATTCGCAAAAATAATATTTTAAATCGTTAGAAATAACATTGATTATTTTTATAAATATTAGCTGCACTTGTTATTGCACTATATTTTTTGAAAAGAAAAATAAAATAAAATATGTTCCGCTGGAAAAGAGTTCTAAGTAAAACGTTATTAAAATAAACATATGAAAAGAGAGGTTTATTCAAATGCACGATTACTAAATTTCCCATATGTATAAGAACTTGAAATAAGATATGTTTAAATATTACAGATATTTTTAATAAAATGTACCTACTACTTTTTATTTAATAGTTCATTCAGGTTGAGATTTATGCTAGAAAGTTAGTCGTAAGTCGAAATTCACCTACCATCGGATGCGATATTTTTGTTAAGTAGTTGGGAACAGTTTTGGAACTTTAAAAACTACATCATATATTTTTACATATTCTTTTTCTACATCAACCAAACTAAACCTCTAATGCGCGCGCTGCTACTAATGATATATTGCGCGTCCACAGTCTGCAAATATTAACAAAACGAGAAAGTTTAATTTCTTTCTATATGCACCAATTATTATCTCCAGACATTTCACTTGCCTCGCATCCGAATTCCATCATGAATAAAATCTGTCAGATTCAGTCCTAATTATTATAATACATTATTATAAATAAAACATTTTTTAAAGGAGTTCACGGAACCCCTGTGGACCCCAAGAGGTCCGAGATCAACACATTAGGAACCGCTTTCACAGAGTATAGGATATTTTAATGTCACATTTACATATTTCGAACGTCTAATTTAAAAGCGTTATTTCACTAAGGGATTTTGCTTTATACATTTAAAAAAATGCAGATCTTTGTTTCTTGAATATTTAAAGTTGTCGTCTCTAATGTTATGTTATATATCGGATTTTAATTTTGTATAGTAGATACCATACCAATAATGACTAACATTAAAATTCTTATTCATTCGCAGGCTGGATTTTTCCGCAGAAAAATGAAAGAAGAAATTCAAGCCATTAAGGCAGAAGTAAGAAATATACAATAATACTCTTTATTCTATTTTTATTCATATTTTTAATGACATAAGTTTTTAAATTATTTTGCAGGAAAAAAGGAGAAGCGTTATGATATGTTCTACGAGAACGAGTGTTAACGCCGAACAAGAAGCAGGGGAAGTTAACACTGGACAATAAAAAACTTTTATTTTATTTTTATTTTATTATAAAATATTAATAGGAGCATGTGTTTGTTTTAATAGGCATTGATCTCGAAAACTCTCTATATTTCCAAATTTCCAATATTGATATCTATATATCCATTATTAAAAGTAACCCACCTTTATTCTATGTTTATAAAGAATAAGCACCTTGTTAGATTAAATCACAAGAAAAACGCAATGCCGTCGAGTATAATTTATTAGAAACTTTCAGTTACAAGCATCCATGTTTAGGTGACAATATTACTTATCTATACGCTTTCATTACATTTTAGTAACCTTAAATTTAAAATGTTTATCTATGGAATACTACTTCCAATGTTCGGTTTAAAAGGTGGCCTTTATAAAGGTCCACAAACACACATATTATTCGTACTTAGAAGACGATGAATAAAACAATATTATTAGGCTATGCAATTATTAATGTGAAGCATCTGAGATACACCGCAATTCAACTGATTAACTTTTTTTTAATAAAAGCCTTATTCCGGATGTCAAATCAATATATAAAAATTTACAGATATCATTATTTTACATCAATTATTGAATATACATTATTTACAGTGTAAACAACAATCTTAACTGGAACTACAAAAGTGAGTTAACATGCACGGGAAGGGTCCATGAATATCGAAAAGGAAACATTACCATGTATTTGACGATTTTACCGTAATTAAAGTTTGTGATTTTTAAAAGCGACATACCTAAAAACCAATCAAGCTGATGTTCATACTTGGTCTTTTCACACGTAATTTTTTTTATTAAAAGCAAATAAAATAATTTACCTTTCAAAGCTACGTCATTGCTATTAGTAAAGGGACGATAATGCAAAACTATTGTCGCATTTCTCATAAATAAACTTAACATTTAAAGCACATTTAAAGCTGCAATTAACAATAAATACTGGAGAAGTGACAGTAGTGATAATTTCTATTTTGTTTAGGATAAGTATGACCGCACCCCTTTCTTCCATATACTATGAGTAATAAAGACTTTTTTTTTATGTTCATATATATGTTTTTACACTTTTCACACTTTTCCCGGTTTTGTTTTATGTCTTTCAAATATACGGCATTATTTTTTCGACATCAACTCTAAAATGAAGCTATGTAAAAACCATTTTGGTTTTATAAGTCGGTATTTTTTTTTAAATTTGAAAATATCTCGCCCCATTGGTACGCTTGCTTGCCATGCTTATATTCGTTGTCGTATATTTGTTAAATTTATAGTTGTCTTCCTGTCCTTATTCGGACGAACGCATATTTCATTTCAGCCTATTTTGTGAAAAAAATATTAAGATTTTTTTTTTTTAAATATTAGGACAAAAGCTATTATACCGGAATGGTGTTACTTGGTTCTGCATATTTTTTGCTGATAATATAACTCGGAGAACATCATAGCATATCTAAACTACTTACTCACTTTCCTATTTTGACTGATAATAACTCCTACCGTACACGCTCCTTAAATTATCTACAAATACATATATTCCATTATTAAAATGTGTATTTGCTACAAATACATATATTCCATTATTAAATATGTGTTTCATTATTAAATATGTAATTGTGTATTTATATGATTCTTCTAATATGAACGTCGAAAACAAAATATTTTAAATTGCGCGAGCAATGATACTAACAATAGAATGCGAGTACGACGTCTAAATAGCACAGCGCGACCCACATAATAGTAGAGTGGAAGACGTGCTGGTTCTAAGGAATACCAATATCACTTTGTTTAAAATATTTTTTAACTTCCCGTTGAATACTTCTCAAAACAGTCCGAATGGTACATTGAAAGGGCGAAATTTGTTCATACGGTCAAATATAACTTGTTCTTTTTTTTAATGAAATAGCATTACTTATTTTAATGTCTGCCATTTTTTAAATAATGGTTCACTCTTTTACATTATTTATTAAAGGGATTTTTTTGTATTCCTTAATCATTCCCGAATATTAACATAAACGAAATAGCGTATTCGCACTTTTTGAGTTTATCGTAATATACAATATTTATCCTATAAATAATTTACACATTAGCTATAACTCAGCTGACCCCCCTTAAGACTAAATTATGTACAGTGATGTATATTATGTAAATTATGTATGTACGCTCTTGAAGCTAAATTATGTACAAACTACCATTGGGGTTACAAGTACTTCCCATTTTTTAAGGCTTATTTTGACCCATTTTAACACTTTATTTTCTACAGCTCCAATAATGTATACCGCTTTTTATTATTGAAATATTATTAAACTATATTACGAATATAAGAAAGTTAAATTTAATATGTTGAGCCAGCTTCTAGTTAGCTAGAACATACACATATTACAATTATTTACATAATTTCGTGGTTTAGCATATTAGAGCATATCAGCTCCAATTTTTTAACCTAAATTACAAATTATGTACAACTACTACTTTAGTAAACAGGGGCGTGGCATTTAACTTGACCACCATACAAATATTATGGGGTGGTCTTACCATTCCTAAATTGAAACTAATACAATATTCCAATAAATAATTCCTTTGCAGACCTCCTGCATAGTCTAAATTCTAAATTAATCAACGGATTGCCGTATGATAAAATAATAAGAGAACAGGTAAATTACGGTTTTACTTCACCATTTTTAAAATACTTTACAGTTCGTACGGTCGGGCATTTTAAACCAAGAGTTTATTCTGTACATCAAACTGAAAACGAAAGTGTTCTTCTTTTATTTCATTTGGATTTTTGTTCAACATTAGGAGATTTTTAGTTAGAAGAGTTTCGTTTATACAAATAAACTAAATTAGAAATCATAACTTTTTTCATTTCGGCCTTCATTGCGAAGAAAATAATATTTATTACGGTAAAGCAAAAATAAAAATACTTTTCTCTTCAACCACCGCCTATTAGTAATAAAAAATATTTAAAAAAAAAACATTTTCTTGATTATATTTTTGTAGAATAACCCACCTGAAACAAAACCTCACCATCCTTATCGCATTGTATAATCATCGAATAATATTAGTATTGAGCTTATAAGTTTCCTCGAATTCAAAATTAAATGCAATTTAATCGCATAGCAGCATATATGTATGATCCCGAAATATCCCCTTTGAGATATAGGACACAGTTTTTTAAAAAGCATAAATTGTAAATAAAGGCTCACCTTGTACATATATGTTAGAAAACAGCATATATATTCAAAATGGCGTACCTACTTACTTAATTATTTTTAAAAAAGAAGGAGGCTTGGAAATAATTTCAGATTAAATTTTAAAATAACGTAATCGCACGCGGAATTAGTTACATAGTGAGACGAGATCAATAAGTACAGAAAAAATATTATATAGTCCACTGGGAAATCGCTTTCGATCAATTATATTCTAGATAAATCTAAGCTAACCTTAACGGATTTGCGTATTCGCACATTCCAGGTGTAAATCGAAATTTAAACATATATTATATACAGCTACGTTTCTCCTTTACTCTTCTCCTGTAACAATTAAATTATAAATAAATCAAATCTATCATAAACGAAAAGGCTTTTTCGCAGTTTTCCAGATCTTAATATTTTAAGAACTAATTTCCACTTAGATAATGTTTAGAGAGCATAATAGCTCGAATCTTAACCATACAATATGTAACCCTAATGGAATGACGTATTTACAGTTTTCAAGATCTAAACATTATAAGAGCTAATTTTTATTAGGATCATATTGTATATAGCGCAGGAGCTCGAATCTAAAAATAATTATATACAGCTACTTTTTTTTTACTTTCCTTAAAGGGTCAAATTAAATTATAAATAAACCTAACCTAAATGGAATGGCTTTTCGCACTTTTCCACACCTACTTTTTGAATCATTTTGAGACCGTATTTTATAGAGCGCCGGGGCTCAAACCTTAAACTTATATATATATATATATATATATATATATATATATATATATATATATATATATATATATATATATATATATATATATATATATATATATATATATATATATATATATATATATATATATATATATATATATATATATATATATATATATATATATATATATATATATATATATATATATATATATATATATATATATTTATATATATATATATATATATGACTATAACTATGACTAAGACTACTAATACTTTTAAATTGCAAATTAACTTAACCTAAATGGAATGGCTTTTTGCACTTTTCCACATTAAACTACTTTTTGAAACATTTGAATACCGCATTTTATAGAGCGCCGGGGCCCAAACCTTAAAACTAAATTGTGTATGTATTTATTTTACTTCATCAGTCAAATTAAATTATAATATGAATAGCTATAACTCTAAACTATGAAGTAATTGTGTATATTTTTTTTATTAGGACTGGAGGCTGAGACTGTGTAACGCTAAAAATAGAAAAACTGGCCTATTTTCGATAGCTCCTCTTGCGAGGATTCGTGGTAGATCGACGTCGTCAATTATTATCAATTATACCCTAGAAAAATTATTCCGCGCCCCTCTCTGGAAAATATACTGGCCCTCACGATCGCCAATGCTCGATAACTAGCGAGCTGTGGGCATACAAGGAACATGATAGAATTCCTAATACAAAAAAAAAGGATTAATACTAAGCGAACAGAAAACCGCAGAAGATATAAGCAATGATGCAAGCAGCCCTGTAATCAGACATAATGACAGAAGGTGCAAATGAATACTCATCGAACATAAAACACAAACGGCTTGAAGGAATGTTGGAAGGCAACCAGCACGACATAGCGCAAGCGATTTAGTTTCTCTAAACCGAGAAACTTAGGTGTTCTAAACTAGGTTTTGTATGTTTGAGATCTGCATTTAATCGGTTATCATGAATTAAAGGCGAATAATAAATAAAAATAATTAGAGATTCAAAACTAGTTGTACTGTAGTTGAATGTAAAATAAATTGGAATCTCATCAATTTTACTATATTATGGTAATGTTTTGAAATAAAATTTCATTAATTAATTTTGGAAAATGAAGATTTCTAACCGAAATGGCGAATTCGCTCTTTTCCGGGTCTACTTATTAGTTGTATCACCAAGGATTATAGTATTATATGTAGATATTGCTAAAGCTTTTATCAGCTCCAAAAATTAACCAAAAATATTTACAGGCTACTTTTTCTCTACTTGTCGACTTTATATTCTATGCCAATAAAGGCATCTTACTTGATTTTAAACTAACTTAATCTATCTAAATCTAAGTTTTCAAATATGTTGAACAAGGATATTTATGCCCATAATATTTATTATGCCCATAATAGAATTCCCCATAATAAAATAGCATTGAAAAAAACTTCAATTCTCAGAGCCGTGACAATGTTTTCGGTTCTAAACTAATTGCCGCTTTTTTTAAAGGCATTTTATTCCTTCAAGGCGTCACCCACCGCACTCGCCACACCGCTTTTTTGGAATTTTGTTTTTTTATAGGGGAACAAAATCAGCCTCGAGGAGGCAGTCAGAAATACCTTAAAGCAAGCACGGTAACTTCATAAGGACCTAATGTCTTGATTTCAAATTTCCAATTTTCGAAAGCGTTGTTAAAGCCAAATATTGACCCATTGAAAAAAATGCTTAATCACTGTTTCTTAAAGATTTTGAGTTTTCGACGGCTATTTATATTTCGATGCTTTTTTATAGTTTTTACTTCGCCGTCGAGACGCTTTATAATATTTCTATCTAATTTTGTTTTTGTTAATTTCGATTGAAAGCAGAGGGTATTTTAAAAAAGCAGAGCCTGTAGCCACGTAAAATCATATGCTCTCGTATGTTACCGAATTTAAGCAGCGTTTGGCGCGGACAGTACTTGAATGGGTAACCGCATGAGTGTCTGTCGCCCACCTAGAAGATGTCTCTCGACAAAAAGGCGGGTTCCACAAAAAAGCACTAGCCTTGTGGGTGAAAAATAAATACTTATTAATAGTACTTATTAGTGATATTACGTATTAATTATTACTATTACTATTATTATATCAATATTACTAATACAGAGTTCCATTCTTAAAAACTACCCAAAGCGGCAAACAGCCCGTCATTCTGGGATATCTGATCATGACTCCCGATGAGTCTCTGAGTACTTTGTACGTAAAACCAACCGATGACATAAATTCTTCGATTAAAAATAATATATAATATATACTAAAGGGTTTTTATCTAAAAGACTTTAGTAATTACATTCTATCTAAATACATATATATATATATATATATATATATATATATATATATATATATATATATATATATATATATATATATATATATATATATATATATATATATATATATATATATATATATATATATATATATATATATATATATATATATATTTCTATATATATATATATATATATATATATATATATCAACTGTATGAAGATCGAAGCCGCAGTAATAAATATGGCATTATAACTGCAATGTAATAAACAAGATCACAAATTGAATCTTAATAATAAGTAAACTTAATGCTATAGTAAAATACTATAGCAAATAGCGTTGATTTTTGATGACTGCTTGTACATAGGAAGATCAAATATAAACAAGACTTTCTGTATTTGATTTTTTTAGCCAATCACAAAATCTCTGGGAGTCCACCGACTTAATGAGGACATTTAAAAGTTGTCAACTAGTAGAGGCGAATCCGCCTTTCGCGTCTCTTTCGTGTGTCGAAGAACGTGATAGTAAAAAAACCGCGATAAACTGTTGTGTAAAATATTTTTTTTCTCTTTACAAAAATGTACCATAATACGTGATAACGCGAGCGTAATTTCTTTCAGTTGAATCGTCTCTTGTCAAGGTACAGAATGACAGTTCGAAAATTTGTTTTTAAAATTTGAATGTATCCACTTTTTAATAGAACGAAATAATATTGCTGGGCTCGTTCTCAGCCAGCCATTAAATCAAAATAAAAATAAACTTTATAGTTGGGTTTGTAGCGTCGCTACATCATTCCCCCCTTTGGGAGGACGACAGGTCGTCGTGTGCCACTGCCCGGGAGGTCGAACCGTTCTTCCGTATCTGGTCTTGTATTGCTGTGGTCCTTGTTGGTTGTTGTTCGCGGACGCTGCCCACCTGGGCTCCTCCTTGTCTGTCTCCTGCTCGTTCTCGTTACTGCTTGCCACGCCGTAGCAGGGTTTTAAACGATCAATCGAGATGGTAACTTTGGCTCTGTCCTGTTCAATGTCGAATGTCTTATCTCGCCGCCTCAAAACCTTATATGGCCCTCTATACGGGTTTTGCAGTGGTCTCTTCACCGTGTCGTCTCTCACAAATACGTGCGTCGCCTCCTTTAGATCCCGATGTACGAAAATGTTATTGTGGTGTTCTCGTTCTCTTCGCGGTCTGTGCGCCTCGAATGTCTCTCTCATTTGCTGCACAGTTTCTGGTATCGTTTTTGTAGTTTGTTTTTCAAAAAAATCTCCTGGGAGCCTGAGTGTTGTCCCGTACAGTAATTCAGCCGGGCTGATCCCGTAGTCTTCTTTAATAGCTGCTCGTAATCCCATTAATACGGTGGGTAATTCTCTCACCCAATTCGCTGTTTTTAGTCGCGCTCTTAATGCTGCTTTTAGGGATCTATGCCATCTTTCTATCATCCCATTTGCCTGGGGGTGATACGCTGTGGTATGTATCTTTTTTACTCCCAGTATCTGTGTCAAAGCTGTGAATAATGTGGACTCGAACTGCCTTCCCTGGTCAGTGGTAATCCGAATCGGTGCTCCGAATCGCGCAATCCATCCTTCGTAGAAGACCTGCGCTACCGTTTCTGCGCTTATATCTTTGACCGGGATACATTCGACCCACTTCGTTGCCCTGTCGATCATGGTTACGAGGTATCGGTACTCTTCTGCTATTCCTAAGGGTCCGACGATGTCTATATGTACGTGTTCCAAACGTCCTGCCTCCATGAATGTCCCTATGGGCGCGCGCGTATGTCTATGTATTTTTGCGCGCTGACAAGCGATGCATGTTTTTGCATATTCCGCGCTCTCCTTATTCATCCTTGGCCAAAAATAACGTTCCGCTACCATTTTTCTTGTCGCTCGGATACCGGGATGACTGATGTCGTGTACCAATTTTATTGCTTTTATCCGCAGTGCTGGCGTGATGTATGGCCTTGCTTTCTTGGTGGACACTTCGCACCATACTGGTTTGTCGCCTTTCTTTTCAAATTTTAAATTTTCTTGTTGCCTTATCATTTTTAGCTCGGGATCTTCTGCCTGTTGTGCCGCCAATTCTTCGTAGTCGAACGTGTTTGGGCAGTCGATTTCTGCTATCCTCGAGAGCGCGTCGGCCACGACGTTTGCTTTTCCCGGCAGGTACTCTATCGTGCTTGCAAATTGCGAAATATATGACGTATGACGAATTCGCATGGGCGTTTCCGTAATAGAGTCGTCCAATTTCTTGAGAGCGTGAATTAGTGGCTTGTGATCCGTGAATATCGTCAGCTCACGCCCTTCTACCATCTTCCGAAAGTGTCTCACCGATAGGTAGATTGCCAACAACTCCCTATCGTAAGTTGCATAATTTTGTTGCGCATGCGACATTGCCTTCGAATAAAATCCTAACGGCGCCCATTCTCCACCTTTCTTTTGATGTAATGCCGCTCCTACGCAGGTATTTGATGCATCTGTCATTATTGCCAATGGTGCATGCGCCGACGGGTGCGCTAAAATTACCGCTTCTTCAACGCTGTCCCGGCATTTCTCGAATGCTTCTGTGGTTTCTGTTGTCCATGGAATTGGCGTGCGATCATTCTTTTTTGCTCCTTGTAGGAACTTGTTTAATTTTTCTTGATATTGCGCGGCTCTTGGGATGCTATTTATATAGAAATTGATCATTCCTAGGAATCTCCGTAACTGCTGAACGTCTGCTGGTTTCGGGTATTTTTTTATCGCCTCTACCTTGTCCGCCTTCGGTCGTATTCCAGTAGCATTCACGGTGTATCCTAGGAAGTCTAGCTCGGTTCTTCCTACGTGGCATTTGTCTATGTTGATCGTGATTCCATGCGCGTCTAATCTCCCGAGCGTTTCTTTTAAGTGTCTTGCGTGAGCTTCCTCGTTTTCTGAGGCTATTAAAATGTCGTCGATATACACGAATATGAACGGTAAGCCCCTCAGTACTTCGTCCATAAAACGCTGCATCGTCTGTGCTCCGTTTCGTAGTCCGAAGCTCATTCTGCACATCTCAAAAAGGCCGAAGGGAGTGGTGATGGCTGTCTTTTCCATATCTTCTTTTCTTACCGGTATTTGTGTGTATGCCTTTACCAAATCTAACGATGTGAAAATGGTGCTATTTTCCAGCGAGTGCGTGAAATCCTGTAGTCTCGGGATAGTATATCGATCTGGTACGATGATACTGTTGAGCCTCCTATAGTCTCCACATGGTCGGAATTCTCCATTTGCTTTGGGGACCAAATGCAGCGGGCTCGCCCATTGGCTCTTCGACGGTCGGCAGACTCCGGCTGCGATCATTTCGTCGAATATCTTCTTTGCCGCTGCGTACCTTTCTGGATTAAGTGGCCGCGGTCTGGCGAACACCGGTGGACCTTCCGTTTCAATGTGGTGTTCCACCTGGTGCTTCGGTTGTCTCGGTTGAGATGTTGCTGATGTAATATTCTGAAACTCGTCGAATATTCTTAGGTAATTCGGCAATTGTTTGATGGCCTGGATGGATAGTGCCCGTGCTTCTGTCGTGCGTGAGTTTGGCGAGATTAATTTTTTTTGAAATAGGTCAACTAATAGTCGGTGCTTCGCCAAAAAATCTGCTCCTATGATGGGCTGCTGTACATCCGCAATTATGAAGATGGCCGCCAATGGGTTTTCTAGGCCGATGTTTAGTGTCATCTCCTTTCTTCCGTATGTGGCGATGGTAGTACCGTTAGCCGCTCGAAGCCTGAGGTCCGCTCTTCTGCCGTTGTCGGATTTCCTTCTTGGAAGGACGCTGACATTTGCGCCAGTATCAACCAAGAAGAGTGCGTTGGTGCTGCGGTCTCGCACGTATAAGCGGTTGGTGTCGTCGGCGCCGAGTTGATCTACCCCCGGCGCCTCTAGTAGTTTTCCGCCTGATTCCTCTGCTTCTTATAGTTGCACGGCTGTTGACACCTCCTTGCGGCGTTCCCGAAGCGTCTGTGGAAGTAGCAGATGGTTTGTTCATTTTGCCCTGCCGAGCTGTTTCCCGCGTTGTTCCGCTGCAACTTTGCTATTTGCTCCTCCAGATCCTTGAGCTGTTTTTTTATTGTGGTCATGTGGTCATGTGCTTCCGCCCGCGTGTCGACTCGGTTCACTTCTTGCGTCTCCCTCGCCGTTGATTCCATCATTCGATCAGCTAAGTCCGCTAGGACGTCCAGGTTGCTCTCAGTATTTATCGACAAAAACGTCCTGATCGTCGTAGGTAGATGACCGAGCCACATCGCTTTAATGGTCTCATCGGGTATCTTCCCTCTGTTGAGCCCTTTCATTCGTCTCATTAACTGCGACGGCTTATCACTTCCCAGCTCAGTCTCATGGAGTAATTTTTGCAGCTGTTGTGTCTCTGATTCCCCAAAAACACTGATTAATCGGGTCTTGATCGCTTCGAACTTGTTGTGGGTAGGCGGTTGTACCAGTAAGTCTCCTACCTCCCGCAGCGCCGTCCTGTCTAACTGTGTGATTACACAGCTGAATTTATCTGCGTCGCTGCATTTCTGTGTTGCGAGCAGGATCTCCACGTGTGCGAACCATAGCCGTGGTTCCTGATGCCAGAACGTCGGTATCCTCGAGTTGATGCTCATCGGAGCGATGTCCTGCACTTGCCTGCTGCTTCCGGCCGTGCCGCTAGGAATGTCTTCCGTATTCATTTTCTTTAGGTTGCGAAGATCTTTAGGTTGTCCTGTTGGTCCGTTGAGTGTCTGACGAGTTGTAGACCTTGCTCGTTAGTCCGATTCAGGCGCGCCGTCGATCTTGCGTCCTCGTACAGGGTCACCAATTTCGCGTCTCTTTCGTGTGTCGAAGAACGTGATAGTAAAAAAACCGCGATAAACTGTTGTGTAAAATATATTTTTTCTCTTTACAAAAAATGTACCATAATACGTGATAACGCGAGCGTAATTTCTTTCAGTTGAATCGTCTCTTGTCAAGGTACAGAATGACAGTTCGAAAATTTGTTTTTAAAATTTGAATGTATCCACTTTTTAATAGAACGAAATAATATTGCTGGGCTCGTTCTCAGCCAGCCATTAAATCAAAATAAAAATAAACTTTATAGTTGGGTTTGTAGCGTCGCTACACGCCATTCAAGGAAATTATAACGAAATACCGTTAAATCCAATAGGACCATTCTTTCAGCCATGGGGTGAACCCAGGGTGAGCCCGCGAGAGTACAACGCCTTACCGCGAGGCACTGGAAAAGAAGCCAGCGGGCCGACCTCGCGCCATCACTATCAGATTTGGCCAGATTTTTCCGTCCTCCAGTCTGGTCACGGATTTTAGGTCGCTTGCGGGGACTCTAGCGGACGTAAGCGGTATTTAAGTTTGAATATATTACGGACCGAGGCGCCCTTCGCCTGTCATAGTCACCCAGGATCGGGTGACCAACGAAACGTTTCAAGGATATATGACGTCGGGTCGACAATTACCCTCACTAGAGAGTGGGGCTTAATTGGCAGAGAGTGGGGGTGGGGAGAGTGGGGGTAATTGTCAGAGAGTGGGGGGTAATTGTAGAGAGGAAACATACGTTCCAGACACTCTCCATTGACTGGATGGGCATCGTGGTTTGCAAACCGGCCAGTGCACCAAACAACATCATCATTGACAACAATGACGAGAGTTTTTTCGCGGACTGCTGACACAACCCACTTCTTCTAATGCTCCCTCTACACGTTGGCCAACCTAGCCGCAACGCTAAAGCGAAAGCGAGTCGGCACCACTCGTCACGTGTGAAAAATTTATGGGAAAGAGAGACATAGGCAATGGCCAAAGCATTGGCCGACGTGTAGAGCGGGCTAAAAGAAACCGGTTCTTTATGCCCGGAAATTACTTACCATTCTTCGGGGCAAAAATGCATTTCTAACGCAGGATATTACGTACAAAAATAATATGTACTTGATTGTAATCACACAGCGACAAAAAATATCTCTTTTATATCTGATCCACCCTCGTATTTAGATAAGGTTAATTTGTCTAGCCTATTAAAAACTAAGAATCTGGCTCGTTTAATTTGAAACATTCTTTATTATTTTAACTATCAAGATGTACAAAATAATTAAATACAGAAAGAAAAATCTATCCTAACATCTAAGAAACTGACTTGCAGTAGCATTAGGTCTGTTTCTGTCTACTGAAAGTTTAATTTATTAATTTTATACTCCTTCCGCCCAGCCAGTGCAGACACCCTCGCGAGCGCGAAGCTCGGGGACTTTCTGACGACCCTCGGAATTTCCTTATAAGTTAGGTATTAACACTATAAACAATCTACTCTTGAAGGCATAATCTTTATAGTACGTAGTTATTCCAGCGTACAATCACTGCCCTTTGTATCCTGTCAGAAGCCATAGAAATGCAGAAGGCAGTAATCCTGGGAACCACCGTAAGTACCGACATAATCTATTTAAAACTACCCAATCGAGATTTTCATCTGAAATTCGGGACTATAATTAACATCGATTGGAAAATAATTGGAAACCGAATCGCTTTAGAATATATGTACATATACTTAATTAATAACACACGAAATCTATAGGCTTTTTACACAACTACTTCAAAATTCAAATAAAGGGTCGATTAATAACAAAGTAGCAATATTTACTACAAAAATGTTCCTACTACTTTTCGTGACCGGTTTACTCAGTCCAACGAAAAGATCCTACTCGTTTGCGTTCATTTTAGGTACATAGCTTTCGTTTTAAAATTAGATTACGCTAATGAATATGACAATTCTGTCATTCTTTAATCTAGTGATATTTAAAATAGTTTTCGTGGCGTTTCGGTTTTGATCGGCCATCAGAAAAGACTACATTTATACAGAATATTGGGATCTAAACTTTATTTTTAATGTTTAATAATTAACCTTCAAGCGGTTGCGCGGCGTCAAAACGACGCCAAAGCCGCTTCTTCATCAACCTCCCATAAAATGTCGCCTTTGAATCCTACCGAGCAAACTCACAGGGATTCGTGATTGAACGACGCACAATATATTAATTAATATCACTGCAACTCCACTCAAAAGTATTTGGACGCTCATTTTTTATTGTACTGATTATATGAAAGCGTATTTAAAAATCCGTTTTTAGACACATTTGAGTAATTCCCCGAACTGCATTTATATTGCTCATAAATCAAATTTGTATAAGTTTTATTCAAATTAAATAAAGGTATTAAACATTAATGGAAGTTCAGAAATTAAAGGGTAATTTAACAATTCTGGGAAGACTTTATTCATTCATGTAGGTAGCAATAATTATATTTTCTTATGAAAGCTTATTTAGGCGTTGCTCACCTAAAAAAACTATAATAAGCAAATATAAATAGGGCTACCTACAATAAAATGAAGAATTCTCCCCAGTATTTTAAAATTACAGCGTTACACCTGAACAAAGTGAACTTTAGAAAATCCTGTTTTAAGCACATTTAAGTACATCAAATTGAGTACATCAAATTGAGAATTGAGAAACAAATTTATTTAAGCGCCTATTACATATTAGTCCATAATCACTTTATAAAGTTATCGGACGTTAATGAAAGTACAGATATAAAAGGGTAATTTATAAATTATGTAAAGAATTTATCCTATTTACACGTTTGCAATTGAATTTAATCGTTTACCTGCTATAATAGAACAACGTCAGGAATGATACCAGCGACTTCTTTAAAATATTAAATAATTTAATATGACCTTTATAATAAATAATTTAATATAAAGGTTTTATAAAAAAATGAAAGTTTAGAAAAAAGAGTTTTTCAAAACTTCACAAGTTTTGGTTGTTTTTTTTCAAGATCACATACTAAATCTGTTTATATGTATACCAAGGGTCCGCCGAAATGACCGATAATAGGTAAAATGACAAAAGTTGAAAAATCTGATAAACATTATTTTTATATTTAGAACTACCCTCGATTAAAAGCAACGTATTTTATTATCCGCCCGATCCGACTGTTGATATAGTAATTGCAATCCAAATTTGGGGTTGTTACATTATTACTTTGATCGCATAGACAGCTTCTTCAGGCTCATCAAACCTCACAAACGTCTCGCAACTCATCTTTAATATTCGAAAATGTAAACTAAACATATGTGTACATATAGCTGTTTTTTTTTCATTGCTCTTAACAACCAGTAGGTCGATTAGACTACGAGGGGCTTGTGTTGTGTGACTCCGCGCTCCTACTTGAAGGTTAAATTGGGATTTATAACTAAGAAACGGGTCTTTGAGATTAGGACAATACTCATGACGCTCAGTTTCTATCTACACCTTTCTCTGTGTGGTTTAATCACTTATAGCTATGTAAACTAGTTAGTTGACAGGGACAGAATGCTCTTTGTTTTTGGGAAAGTTGCCTAAAACTGAACTAGTTGAAAGTATGCCGGATTTATTCTGTTCATAGCCGAAATGAAATGATATATGAATCGACAATAACTAAACGATTGTATGATAAAAATATATCGAAGTATTTGCTTAATTTACTTATCGATCACATAACTGCTACTAAAATTACCTACTGCTAATACGACATCTAGAAAATACGACACCGATAGGAATAAACAATTTAAATATTGAAATAAAAATATCGGCATTGATTAAAGATTTAAAATATATGTATAAAACGAAAAAAACACATAACAATAAAATTACTCCAAAGGATATACAAAAGACACAATAGCATAGATATATTATATTATTTCTGAAGTCCACGGTTGGTTTACTTAGTGAGGTTTACAACGAGTGTAGTCTTTTTCTAAAAACAGCTTTCTGTCATAGTCTGTGTCCATAACCAGAGCGCTCGGGAAGAAACGTGTCTGCGCCCCGTTTTTCTGTATGTTTTAAGTCGCGTCTTTTCTATTGAAAGTTCTTTAAACGAACTTCGAGTCCGCGACGTTTCCGAGTCTTACGTCCATTGTGTGTGGCTTGCGCCAAGATTTGACGCTTTCCCGCCATACATAGTCCACCGTTTTAGACTATGGATCGAGCGTGGGACAACGCGCGCTCGGACCAAACGCGCGCTTGGTCGCGGAAACAAAGGAATGTTTATTCTATTTTCTGCTTGAAAATATCTAACTATGTATGCAATGATATGCACCTTTATATTGATAAATAATAAATAACTTGATTCGTATGCAAAGAGTGCTGAACTAATGAGACCAACGAGTGCCGAATAAAATAGTATCGGAAAAGGAAATAAAATGGTTTAAAGAGTGGTCAAAGTGGGGCAGGAATCTATCGACGTGGCCGGGTTTAATCGGTCCTACGAAGAGTCTACAATTTTCGGTTTGCCCTATTTCCATAATCTTTAGAACTTAAACCACTATTTTAGCCCAACTTATGCTACACTTATCAGTATAGCCTTACTTACTTACTTTATATCAAATAAAACTAACCTATTTACGGCAAATAAATTACAGAAGAAAAGAAAGGTAAAAATATCGAACCAAATATTTCTTTGCAATATATGCCAAATAAATAGGTCCTTACGTATGGCAATGCTGTTTTTTAACGTTGGCCGCGTTGAATCAGATAAATTAGGTTTGAGTTAGTATTCAAATTCAAAGGCACGCGATGAGGCATGAGGCATGAAGGTCTTTTTCAAAATCAGTTATTCGTTAGTATTGCAATCTTTTGTTCGCTCGCATATCTTCGTGTGTTCAATCCTACATTTACTTTCGTTTGGTCTTATTTTCCTTTATAAAACGGCAACTTCATAGATAAGAACCTAATAATAGAATAGAAAAAGATAATTATTTACCAAGACTTTATGTTACAAGAGTAGTTACTGTTCCTACGTAAATATGTTTTGTTTTATAGTGTTACGAAATTATAATATCCTTGTAAGCTATATATGGTTATCGCTGACAGGAATAAGGCACGTGCAATGGTTTAACCTAAGAGACCTTCACATCTCATTGCACTTTTCTACGTACTAAGTAATGCGAACTATCGAATACCCTACACGTATTTTAGAATTAATTCATTAATGTCTAATTATTAAGGGGAAGTTATAAAATTTGCTCAGAGCTTGAAGTACGATAGAAAAATGTACCAAAATGTTGACTTGTAGTACGTTACTTCAGATGGATCCTTAATGCATAATAACAGTTTTAATAAACCATACTATGTAAATATTGCAGACATTATTCATTGTTGTGCGCATGTCGCCTGAATTTGCTATATATACTAATACAGTCACCGATTTGTTCGGTCTGACTGCAAAACACTACTTTTGTCATCACATAGCGGTATCGTAAAAGCTTAATATCAATTTTCTAAAAAATCTACGTTTTTTTCGTAATCAATCTTACGAATATTGCGATATGTTTGTAAACATCGCATAGTTAAAGATATAACCCCACATTTATGTACAACTAGTCTTTTTGTAATGCATCAAGTTTCGGTGCGTCGTAAAGCTAATAATTTTGAACCGGGAAACGTTTGGTAAAATTTTAGAAATAGCATGGAAAAAGGGTGTGATAGCAACAATGATAGTTAGCGTAGTAGAATAAAGTGACTGCATAATTCAGCAACGTTTGTTTTGCTTGCAATGCTTTGTAAACTATCGCCAAATGCGCATAATAGAAACGATACGATATATTCCTAAGTAAGCTGGTTAATAACGGTAAAATCGTTAAATATTTAAGTAACAGTTTTAAAGTCGACGTTTAAATCGGTCGACTTCCTAAACAATTGAACAATAATTGTGTATCTACTCGTAATAGTCAATTTAAAAGAGTGTGTTTAGTGAGACGTTCAATAACTGTCCGCGCAAGCAGCATACGCGACGAGCGATTTCATAAAGGCCCCACAGATCGATGGCGTTTAAGGCGATGTTATTTTATTTATTCTGCAATTCTAATCTACCTTTCGTCAGAAGGATACAGGGCAATCCAGTGTGTGGGAGCCCTTAATGACATGGTTTAGATGCCCTGGCTCGTGAAGTTAAGGTCCGATTCCCCACCCGGGGGCTCCCAAGTATTGATGGCGGGTAAATTCGGACAGATACCGAATCTGTAGACCCTGGGGCCGATTCTGATGACCACCCCGATCAGATCGTCGAGGGCATCGAAATCGCGGTCGATAGGTAGTCGCCTGTAAGTGAGCCGCCCGCGCGGAAAGCCATCACGGAAGACTCGTGGTCACGCATCGGATTCACCTAGACGAGCGAGGCGGGCGAGGCGGCGCGGCTCCAACTCGTCGGGGACGTCCTCGGCGCCGCCGCCGCCGCCACCGCCCGCGCCGACGTCAGCGCCGGCAGCCACCGCCTCCACTACGCTGTCTTCCTCGGCCTCTTCGTCCTCGTCGTCCTCGGCGTCGGCGTCGGCGTCCGCTTCGGCCTCGCCCTCGGCTTCGGCTTCGGCCTCACTTTTCTCAGCCCAGCCGGCAGCCTTATCTTCACACACCGGAGTGGCTGCAGTGATTACGATGCGCGCTGAGGGAAGCCCTAAGGACTGCAATCATAATAATCAATTAAGAGGCCATTTTTTGGGTTTACCCCAGTTTTCTCAAAAACTTAGTTTAAACCGAAAATATGCATTCTAACATTCTAAAGAAAAAAAACATAAAACCAATGAGCTAGATAAAAACATAAAACCAATGGCTTTAAAACTAGTCCTAGTCGTCAAGTAGAATAAAAAGAAATTATCAAAATGTAACAGATATTTCTTTACAAAGTAATTCGTCACATCAAAGAATACATCTGGTAACTGTAGGAATTTCTATCTATCACTTTGTTAATATATTTTTAAAAATGTCAAATTTTTGGAGACCGATATATAGCGCTACATATCGTGCGACCGGTACGGTCGGGCATTTTTTGTACGGTTAATCCTATACATAAATCTGAACAACATAGTGGAAAACATTTTTTTCAATTAAGTTTTTTTTTATTTTAGGAGATTTTGCTCACGAGATTTATACTACATGGAAAACCAAGTTAAAACACATGTACAACTTTTTTGTTTATGCGTTAGTAGTAGTAGTAGTAGTAAACGGAGTGGGATCTTGTTTCCAGCCCTTGATGTCACCTGGATCTATAAGATCTTTTGTAACTACCCACTTTGTGGTTCGGTCAGTGGTCTGCTAGTATCCTGGTACTGCTTTCCAGTCCATGCGGATCACTGATCCTTAAGTTGGGCAGATCGCCGGATTTGAGAGATGCTCCTCCCAGTAAACTGTGTCTTTTTGCGGCGAGGCCTGGAGACCAACGATGTGTATGCTATCTTCAGGTTCTTCGCCACATATTCGTCAGCCCTTGCTCTTGGTCAAACCAAAGTTGAATAGATGTGCTCTAAGGGTCGTGTGGTCGTGTGTCCGGTGAGGAGACTGATAGTGGTTCTAAGGTTATTCTTGCTCATAACAAGTTGGGCCTTGGGTTTCTTAGGAAGTGGTTGTTCCATCGTGGCTTTTGCCTAGTGACATATTTGGCTCTGTTTCCAGGTTGCCCGATTTTCCTGCTCCAAGCAGTCTCTGATGATTTTCTTGCCTATAGCGAAGAGGACCCCAATATGTGGCTCCACCGAGCATTCCAGTGTGCCCAGTTTTGCCAGTCTGTCGGCTTCTTTGTTGCCGGGTATGCCTTGATGGCCCAGTATCCATATTAAGGTGATTTGGTTGGCTTTTCCCAATTTGTTGAGCTCTTGTATACAGTCCCAGACCACAGAAGATTCTGTGGTGGCTTTACCCAGAGCGCCTAATGCTGCTATTCTGTCAGAGCAGATGAGGATTTTTCTATTTATTACCTCAAGTCGACTTTGGAGTTTTATGCATTCCAACATGGCAAACACCTCGGCTTGGAAAACCGTGGCATATTGTCCAAGGGGGATGCTAATTCTGTGGTTAGTTTTGGGTCCGTACACCCCTGGTTTAAAACGTCCATTTATTCCTGATCAGTCGGTGAACCAGGCGTCCGCGTTGTGGCTTTGGAGCCAATGCGGATTCTTCCAATCTTAGGATTTAATAGGACTTCTCTACCAACATTTTTTTAGTAGTCGATTCTGAGTCAGGGTGAATGGGCTTTTGTGGAGTAGGTTTAGTTCAGGATGATTAAGCCCTCCTCGCTTGTTCTTGTACAAACACTCCAGTCTGTATGCTGTAAGTCTGGCGAAGTAAATTATGAGCTTGTATAGAGGCGGGCAGCAGAGTTCCACCTCTAATCCCTCCGTTGAGGTGGTTTTCATAACACCAGTTGCAGCCCTCAGGTAACTTGAAGGCTTTTCAGCATGTTTTTTATCTCGTTTTTTCCACCTGGACCACCAGACTATTGCAGCATAGGTTAGTCTAGGCAGCAATACTGCCCTGTAGAGCCATAAGGCGGTCAAATCTAGATTTAACCACCTGAATTGAGCTCACGAAGCTGAATTATTTGTTCGTATTAAAAGCCTTCTTCTCTTTGTAGGAAGAACTATTGATGCGGCTATCCTTGAATAAAGAATTCTCTCAAAGTCTCAGATTCTTCAGCCAAGAAATTCTACGTCTACTAGGCCTCTCGGATCTGGACTTTATCGATGGATAATTATTTATAAACGTGGTCATAAAGTAGCTGCAGTATTCCCATTTGCATTTATTATACGTGAGATGTTCGAATTCCCTATTCCTTGCAGACAAAGACCTAACCCTAGATTTGAACATCCAGGTTTTCCTATGGCTCTTTTGCACGTTCACATGGAGGCACAGAAAATTGTACTCTTGCGCTCGAGGTGGTGCTTCCAATTAAGCTTTGGGTCTAAATCTGATATACTTCAAGGTATGTGACTACTGTTGCGTATTCTATCTCCTTATCACAGAGCTTGAGACATTCAAAGGGTTCGGGTTTGTATTTTCTAGTGAATATCATGGCCTTGGTCTTGCTTGGATTAGCAGACAGACCCTTGGCCTGGCACCAGTCTTAAGGGCTTTGTCCATAAGCTCCTTAGGTATTGAGAGGAAGTTTTCTCTTGCCACTATGCGTTAGTCCTCCTCTCACCACTATGTTTATGCGTTAGTTATCGAGAAAAAATATTTTCCAACCTAGAATATTTTATCTTTTGAGTAGTATATTTTCTTGTGAACAAACTGTGAACAAACATTTAACACATACTACTTTTGTGTTTAGTTTGATGTACAGAACCACCTCTCGAAACAAAATATCCGGCAGTCCTGTACGCGCTGTATCTATTTTTTGGCAGAATTTAAATTCTTCTTTCCTTCTTAAATTTACAAATTTTGACTTTCTTGTACTGCGGAAAAAAGTTTGGTCCACCATAATCTACTTTTAGTAACAAAGACTCTTGCTTATTTTGACTTGGTTTTGAGATTTTTCAAATGAATATTGTCGGTATAAAAACGGCCCCGTTAATCTAACACCTTCCCCCCTCTCCCCCCTCCCCCTCTCCCCCCCCCCCCCCTCCCCCCCCCCCCCCCCCCCCCCAACTCAATCCAATCAGCGTTATTTGTTGTGACGACACGTAGCGTGAGTGTGATTCTATGCAGCATTTACCCATATAAACTATGTATATTACAAATGGTGCGGTCCGATCGCAGTCTCGTCGCGTAAGTGGCGTATTGGAAGCTGAAAATGAATCCACCTTTTAATTTACTTTGAGCTTTACGTCACTACGTGCTGTAGATAAAATTCTGCATTTATTAAAATTGAAAAAAAAAACTTTTTCTACTAGGCTTACTGCGAAAAGTCATTATAGCATATTATTTTAGGACCCGTTCATTTTTACTGCTTCACTTACCTGTGCATTTGCCTGTGCATTGGCCTGTCGAGCAACCGTTCTGGCAGATTTAGCGGACGAATCATCTTGATGACCATCTTTTTCGACAATCTTTTTTTCCGCTGGTGCTTTCCCGGCGCTAATGCCCAGCGGTTTGCCTGAAATTTTAGAGTTATAATTCGGTGCTTACCTAACCCGTAAGAGCCCATTTCAATATCTCGATAGGAACGTTGAAGTATCATGAAGCTGAAATATTTGTTCGTATAACAAGCCTTCTTTTCTTTGGAGGAAGAACTATAGCCGCATCAATAGTTCTTCCTCCAAAGAAAAGAAGGCTTGTTATACGAACAAATATTTCAGCTTCGTGATACTTCAACATTCCTATCGAGATTTTGGGCCTAAATATGCCAGGCCTCTCGGATCTAGACTGTATCGATGAATAATAATTTGTAAAAGTGGTCATAAAGTAGCTGTAGTATTCCCATTTTCATTAAATCTACGTGAGATCTTCGAATTCCCTATTCTTTGCAGTACAAATTCGTTTCGAACTTTTTCAGAAGTCATGAAATCTAAGCTCCCTTCGGTGTACCTACAAATTTTTTGAATGCCAACAAACATATCAGTAGCTCCAGTAATCTTCCGAATAACTCGTATTTATGGGTACGTTGTAATTGAGCTAGGTTCACTTCGATATGAAGGGTGGTATTTTGAACTATGCTGACCACCATAACAAATTAGCGAGTATCAGTTTCCTTGAAGACCGAATGTGCGTGCTAATGACTAGTAGTAAAATAATCCAGGAACAACTGTCATATATAAAAGAAGAAGTCGGCAATCGAAAAAGTGTGCAAAACAAAACTTTACAGTTGACAATTTGAACTTCCAGCTAACGGGCACATTCAAATATGTAAGCATCAAGTAAATTAACAGTCCACTGGAATCCTGAACGCATGGAGATGTTCATGTGTTGACAGATCATAAATAAATCATTATCTGTTGACTTTAAGCTGTTATCCACACATACACAATGAACATTTGCTATATATTAATAAAGTCAAATTGTAGCTGTGAATCGTGAACAGTAAAGGGAAAAAATCAACCAACTTCTAGTTTCGCGAAAGATCCTGCCCCAACTTCTAGTTTGGGGTAGGATCTTCGGCGCAATTAGAGTGGATTACAGTACATGACAGTATGCGCTTAAAAAGGAACTTCGGCAACTTTTGAACCAGCCCACAATCATTTTAAAAAGTGGGTGTATAATGTGCTTGAGCCATTGTAAAGGTACCATATGATCAAATCCTCTCAATAAACTTAAGATAGCTCCTACAGGAAGAAGACTTTACGAAGGAGACACCAGTGTGACTAGGAAGAAATGATGACCGATCGAGCGGCGCGGTGATGTATTGTGAGCAAGCAAGAAGCCGTTCGTCGGATAGTGATGCTACAGCAGTAAATAAACGAATTTTACCGTTCGCCAGGTTGACGTCAGATTTAGGAGTCGACATGGTGGGCGCGGGAGCAGGCTCGGTTACAGCGTCATCGTCGTTGTTTAGTTCGTCCGTTGGGCTCTGAACTACAAGCGGAGGAGCGACGGGTGGCGCAGAGGCTGGTGGAAGACCAGGAGCAGCAGGCGGAAGAGACGGGGGCAGCGAAGTCGGTGGCGCACTCGATGTAGGAGTGTCCGGGGTGTCGGTGGCTGTAAGAGACAGCGGCGGCGACAGCGGAGGTCCAGCCGGTGGTGCAGTTGGCGGCGGAGAGGCCACCGGACTTAGGCTTTCCGGCGTCAGTTCTTCCTCGAGCGGTTCTCCTTCCTGAAACAATCGTTACTCTTTAAGTTCTTAACTAAGTAGATATATTAGCGTGTGGTCAATTATCGGATTACAATTCGACCTCACATTCATTTTCCCCTAACATTATTTTTTTTTGTTTAATTCGGATTGTTAGTTATCAGTGCAATCGTACAGACATAAATTTTAATTAGTTACCTAAGCAATAAGGAAAACATGAACACAATATATTCGATCATTCTAGATGAATTCCCCAACTGGACCAATTAGCCTGTTTCTGGACACGAAATAAGCTGCGTTTGTTTTGAGTAACTCACGTTTCATGACAACTGAACTACTTTCAATATCAATACTAAAAGGATAGGATAAATAATATACATTGGGACGATTAACTATAAAACAACTTTTGCTTTTATTTTTTTTATGAATGTTAAATATCAAAATGAAGATAGTTTTCTACACAGTTTTCTACAAATATCAAAATGAAGATAATTTTCTCCCTTATTTATATGGAACTATTTTAATCCATTTATCGTTAAAAGAACGAGGGCGCATCTCTAATGAGTTGGACATGAATTGCTGCACCTGTTAATCCTCGTCGATACGTTCTTTTTTAACACTTTTTTTCCATCTAAAGTTATTACCTCCGACTATTTCCCTCCTTGGTACTCCCCTGGCCTTAAGAAATGTATTAAAGAAAAACATAAATATTTAAAAAAATTCAGAATGTATGGTAACAAAGCTGACGAAGAGGCATTCAAATACCTGCGGGGCCGTGTTAGGGACCTGGAAGAGAAATGCCACGCTAGATACATTTCCTCCGTCGAAAACTCTATTACAAGTAACCCCAAAAAGTTTTGGTCTTATCTTAAAGGCAAAACCAAATCCAACTCAATGCCTAATAGCATGTCCTTAGGGACCAGTATATTTACCACAGGCGAGCTGATTTGTAATGCCTTCTCTGATTTCTTTTTAAATAATTTTCTCTCTAGTACTGTTGTTGCACAAGATGATACCGGTGGTTTCTCGCCTACCGACACATCTGCCACTTATATATCTAAAGTGTATGTTGACGTCAGCGAAGTAGAACAGTTACTTTTAAAATTGGACCCGTCTAAGTCCGCTGGGCCTGACAACCTACCAGCTGTCTTTCTCATAGGCTGCGCTAAAACAATCGCTATCCCTATTTCATTAATCTTTCGGAGATCTTTAGATGATGGGATCGTTCCAATTATCTGGAAAAATGCTTTTATTACGCCTGTGCATAAAAAAGGTCCTAAACATAACATTGATAATTATCGCCCCATTTCCAAACTGTGTATAGTGTCAAAAGTCTTCGAAAAAATTATATATGATCAAGTATATTTTGCGCTCAAACAGTCGTTTAATACTACTCAACATGGCTTCCTGAAAGGTCGATCGACAGTTTCTAATCTTGTCCTTCTAAATACAGCTCTTACAGATGCCATGAATAAAGGTCACCAAGTTGACGTGGTCTATACTGACTATAGCAAGGCCTTTGATCGGATTCAGCACAGCTTACTTTTAAGCAAATTGGAGAAGACTGGCATCTGTGGCAATCTTCTCAGATGGTTTGCGTCTTATATCCATAATCGCTCGCAGGCTGTAGTTATTAATAATTACACATCCAGTTGGGTCCCCATCCCAAGTGGTGTTCCTCAAGGATCTTTACTAGGTCCTTTGCTTTTTATCATTTTTATCAACGATATTGACAGGTGTTTCCGTTATTCTCACCTTCTTAGCTTCGCCGATGATATGAAGATTTTCAAGACGATTCTATCTCCTGCCGACACTCTACTACTTCAAGCCGACCTTGAACGCCTCGAGCGCTATTGTACCCGGAACCACTTAGATTTAAATCCATCCAAATGTAGTGTGGTCACTTTTACTCGAAAGCGAAATATTGTATTACACGACTATGTCCTAAAAGGTACCAAGTTACAAAGGGACTCTATCATTCGTGACCTCGGTGTGTACCACGACTCCAAGCTGCTCTTCGACACTCATGTAGACAAAATAGTTAAAAAGGCTTCCAGAGCTCTTGGATTCGTTATGCGCAGTACCAAAGATTTCAAATCCATTAAAACTCTTAAAATTCTTTACTGTACTCTGGTACGTAGCAACCTGGAATATGCATCTCAAATATGGAACCCTATGTACTTTAAATACTCCAATCGCATCGAGGGCATCCAAAGGAAGTTCCTTAAATACTTATGTTTCCGTACCAAAGACAAATACAGTTCAGACGACTATGTCAAATTATGTAAAAAACACCACCTGCTTCCACTAGCAAAACGGCGAGAAATCGGTGACCTCACTTTTTTGCAAAAAATTGCCCAAGGTTCTTTAGATTGTACCGAACTTTTATCATACCTATCTTTTAATGCCCCGGTAAAATCCACGAGACACACCATCCCAATTCGGCTACCTGTTGTTACATCTAATTACATGCAAAACACCTATATGTGGCGTGCGAGTAACAACCTCAATAAACTGATTTGCGGCGACGTTGATATCGATCTATTTAGCACTAGTGTTGTATCAGCGAGACGTATCCTCAGCAACAATTTCTTTTAGTACCTACTCTTCTGCTTTTCTTTATTGTTATTATTTTTTTGTATTCGATTTCTCGATATTGTTTTTTTGCCTTCTTGTCCCTTTTGTTTAATTTTTATTTGCGTTTTTTAAATTTATAGTACCGGACCCTGCCAAGCGTTTTCGCTGGCAATTCCATATTCTCTAAACTGTTTCTATATGTGAGAACCTGTTATTGGCTATCATTTATTATTTAAGTTGTTATTTAATATTTTATATGGCTGTTGGTTTTCCTTAAAAAATAAATAAAATAAATAAATAACACCATTAATAATAGAACACCACGAGATAAAGACAAGTCGAGAGCATTTTTTTGCTGTTTTCGACTATGGTGTACGGAAGGACATTATAAAAAGGAGCAACGCCATTCAGAAATTTTCTGAAATGCACCTATTTTTGCCACATGTTTACTTAAGTGGTACTTGTCGCGGTAAAGTGTATGGCTCCTCCTTTGCACAAATCCTCATCCTCCACGAAATTCTTTGTTCCAAAATTTAGTTTCCGTATTGGAAGCATTTGCATAATTGTCCTGACTGTACGATCTGCACCGAATTTCATTTGGCTATACTATCTGCGTCGAGTTTCTTTCAACCCGAAACTAAACCACTCTCTCACCCCTCGTGAAAGAAACTAAACAATGACTCTGCATTTGAAATAACGCTGCAGTAACGGTTGAGGGTCCCGTTCTCCGCTCTATTAACACTGAAAGTCTCGTCCCTGCCAAAAAAGTTTGCTAATCACAGGAAATTTCGGTTGATATTTGATCCGCCTATGTACATCACAAACTCTCTCACATTCTTGGGTTATACATACATTCACCATGCACTGGCGAACGATACATCACAAAGGCGTGTTCTTGTTTATTTGCAGCTATAGCTATGATGCATGATTTAAAATAAGTGGCTACAAACCTCGTCGCATTCTTCAACCACCAGCGATGGAAAAGCCCCTTCTCGACCATCTAGCTCCCCCCACCACCATCCATCCAGTTGTTCGTCATCTTCCTGAGTTCTACCCACGCTTACCTCCAGTTGGCCTGGCTGTCCATTCTGAGATATGACGCGAATGATCTGTATGGACAAAAATAACATACTCTTAACACTCTATTATTATGAATCTTGAGGAGAGATTTTTTTCGAGAGGATATCGACAGTTTAGTCTCTGTTAGGGTGCTTTAACATTAGTTCGCTGATAAAAAAATCAATATAAGATTTCTTTGCTAATATTTTTTTTGACCCAATACTTCCCATGAATATCAGTTTGGGATATCAGTTTTAAAGTTGATTGTAAGGAAAGTAAAGAAGATTTAAAACGATATAAAATATAAATCACGTGCAGTGTATCCGAGTTGCTTTTTCACATATTATGTAGAGTAAGAGTTTCCGCGTTCGATAATAAGGGCGTTTCCTAAAAACATTCAAGATCAATATGAATAATCGGCATATTTCTCAATCGTTCTATTGCTGGTCTATTTTGAGTAGCCATAGCAAACATACGCGTTAAACGATTTAATTAGTAATAATAATAATAAATTTCTTGTTAAAAGAAATTTCATTTAAATACAAAAATGCATTACAGAATCTGCCTAACTAGGCCATAGCCAGTACTAAGAAATAATAATAATATGGCGATGATTTGTTCTAATTGTTGATTGATTTGTTCATATTGTTCATTTGATGATTTCTTCATCGAAATAAAAATAACTTTATGCAAAATACAGAAAGTTATTGAAAAATCTGTTATATAAAAACACGCGTTTGTGTTATAATACTGTACTATATTATTTCTTGGCGAAATTGCAAAAAGCAAAAAACAAAAAAACTGCTATTGCTTAGAATTGGACCCTTTGTTGCACAACTAAAGTTTTCGAGAAATTATGATTTAATAAACTGGTTGTAGACAGACTCTATTTAGAGATTAAGAAACGTATGTGAGCTAAAAGATGCCGATTGACCTAATGTATTGAAATTGTAATAAAGTAAAAAAATACACTTTTGATTGACACTACTATTTTTTTAAGAAATATATTCATTTTACTCTATTCACGTCAACTTAAAACAAATTGGCCATGTCTGGGCAGATCCTATCTTAATTATATATTTTACTTACCGTATCTATGTATTAGTTACATTACTAAGAGTAGATACGTTAACAAATTACAAATCCATACAAGAAGATTGGGAGAAAATAATCCATAGCAAGGTCTTACTCTGAACCCGTAACAAAAGAAGAAAATAGATAAAGAAATACTATATTTTTTGGTAAAAATGTTTTGAATATTACTTTATTTTACAGGTGATAATTCTTCACTAAAAAATAAGTTGAATCATGTACAACTAGTTTTGATACTGGCCTTTAATACTGAGAAAAAAAGTGGCGAATACCTAAAAGTGGAACATAAAATGCTCTCCACTAGGTATAACAAAGGCCTAAACTAAACAAATTGAATATCAACTTAAACTCTGTTTTTTATGTAGAAAAATCTCATCTAAACAATAAACTCCTAATATCTATTTTTTTAACGAAGTCCGTGTTCTTTTCAATTTTATTTTTCTTTAACGTTTGTCGATATGGCTCATATTTACAAAACAACCTGTATATTTACAAGAATGGATGCTAATTTCGGTGATAACCGTGCAAAAGACTTTCTTTGGAGACGCCTACAGCCTGTCGTATCAAACGCATGTCGAAATCTGACTCATTTCGGAACTTTATAATGTTACCATGCAATTGGAGATGCGATGTAGGAATGTGTCGATGGACCAGGCATCCCCACCCTACCTCCACCTAACCCCTCTGCGGGCTCGGAAATGAAACGTCGCAATGTTCGCAAAAATAATCGCAACTTCGGTTTGTCGTTTCGGCTGATCATTGCTACCAATAAAAATGATTATGTAGGTATTTAAGATATATTGATAATGTTACTGGTGATTTTATTCCTAAATAATAGCATATTCGGACTCCCAGCTGTTAAATAGTACTTTATTTTTACACTAGCAATCAGAAGTAAGTAAATAATGTGAAAACATGTTGTATTGGAAAGGACGTAATAAAACATGTTGATAAAAATAATCGAAACATCGGTTTGTCGTATTGGCTGATCATAAGAAGGTCAGTGACGAACAGCTGCCAAAACCCATCCCTTCCCTGAGAGATGCTGACATGCGCTACCAACAAGATTTCGCTTAATCAATTTTACAATAGATGATGTATTGAATAAGTTCTGCATTGTGCAAAACAGATGATCAGATAAAACAGATAAATCCACGAAAATCAAACCAAATAATGTGAAATATATGTAGGTCATGTAAAATTACGAATTAGAGGTTGCTTTGGAATTACGTACATTAAGGTCCCAGGAAACGAATATATTAGTATTTGAAAATGTCGCTCTGTCACCCAGTCTGTCAGCATTTATGAAACTAGGCATTGAGCCTACGCTATTGAACCGATTTCTGTGAGGCTGTTATTTCTGCAATTTAGTGGACATTTGTAACTACAGGCATTTTTTAATAATTTTAGCTAAACATCAAATTTAAGAATTCATCCTTCGACAGATTAATTCTTAGACAATATTGCAAAAAAATATACGAAAAATTGGCATTGCTTGAAATAGGAGCCTTGGAATAAGTGAAATTTGGTAAAATTACTATTTGATAATCCGGTCCACGGTATTTCAAAAGGGTGCCACTAACTGATTCCGAACGAAACAGACTCTACTTTGAGATTTAGAAACGTATGTGAGCTAAAAGATGCCGCTCGATCTAATGTATTGAAATTGGAACCAAAGTAAAAAAATATACACCTTTGATTGAAACTACTATTTTTCTATGAACTATATTCACGTTATACATTAACTTTATTTACGATAAGCTTTAAAAGTCTCAAAAACCTTTAAAATCGTCCATGTCTGGACACATCCTATCCTTATTATATATTTTACTTCCTGTATCTATTAGTTACATAACTAAGAATAGATCTGTTTACATATTACAAATACATACAGGAAGATTAGGGAAAAATGACCCATAGCAAGGGATTACTCTAAACTCTTAAAAAAACAAGAAAATGGAAAAAACTACTTTTTTTGTTAAAAATGTTTTAGATATTACAAGATTCTTTGTTACAGACGATTATTAGTTACGAAAAACTGAGTTGAATCACGTACAACTCTTTCTGATGCTAGCCTTTATTACAAAATAAAAAAATAATATCTGATATTGAAAAAAAAAATGCTTTCTACTATAAGAAAGGCCTGAAGTCAATAAAGTTAAATATTTTTTTTTTTTATGTAGAACAGTCAAATTTAAATAACAATCTCTTAATAAGCAATGTTTTTAAAGAGTTCAGTGTTTTTAGTTATTTTATTTTTCTTTGCCGTTTGTTGCTAATTTTCCGGTCATCATGTATATTTACAGGACGAATGTAAAGGAAGTTGACTATTATTTTATTCTCTGTTTTTTATGTAGAAAAATGTCATGTAAACAAAAAACTCTCAATATCTACTTTTTATGAAGTCTGTGTTCGTTTTAATTTTCTTTTTCTTTGACATTTGTCGCTATGGCTTATATTTACCAGCCGACCTGTATATTTTCAGGCCGACTGGATGCTAGTTTAGGTGATAGCCGCGCAAAAGACTTTTTACGTGACGCCCACAGTGAGCGTTTAAACGAAATCAAAGTCATTTAGATCACTTTATTATGTAAACATGCAGCTGGAGATAGGAAGTAGAAATGAGTCCTTGGAACAGACATCCCCACCGTACCTCAACCTACACCTACTGCGGGGCACGGCAATAATACGTCAACATGGCGTCCATATCACGAGCACTGATCATCATATAAATAATCACGAGTTGCCAACTGCTTCCACTTGGGGCGTACGCGTACTCAAAATGTACCATGTTTCCCGCGCAATAAGATGGCACAACATGAATCAATATTCTTTCAGTATCGGGTACCTATTTGGCCTCCTCCTTCACTTTGCACAGACGCAGATGAATATTAAAATGGTGCTCATGTTCAAAACGCATTGATTTGTAATGTTTAGAAAGCCGAATAAAATATGTTTATGAGGTAATAAAACATTTTGATAAAAATAATCGAATCTTCGGTTTCTCATTTCGGCTGATCATAAGAAGGTCTGTGACGAACATCTGCAAAAACCCATTCCCTTTCCGGAGAGATGCTGACATTCGCTACTAATAACAGTGCGTTTAATATATTTTAAAATAAAGGATGTTTTTACTGTTTTTGCATTGTGCAAAACAGATGGGCGTAAAATTTTATTGATTTCGAATAGAAATTTAAAAAATTGTAGGAAATCCAAACCAATAAATTAAGAAACATAGTTAGGTCATGTAAAATATTAAATTGGATGTTGCTGTGGTATTATTAAGGGGACATTTATTTTCACATTTTTATACATTAAATTTCAGAGACTTAGTAATAAAAACATTTTTTTAAATTGTTTCAAACTGCTTTCAGGACGTTGGAACTCAAAATTTATCGCGTCCCATGCGCAACATGTACAAAAGTGTTGCTTGACTTCTCCATCTACCGCTCAATGCGCATGTTTAGAATGCATCTATACAGGTGAAAATGTAACGGAAACTTTACATTTTCGCAACGCTATCACCTAATTTCAAACCCCTGATCGATCGCGTCGATATTCATTTCGCCCCCCTAGACCGCCCAACCCTCCCAAACAAGCAACAGGTATGAAGGGAACTTCATGATGACGTTAACGTAGAGTTGCCAACCGCTTCCTTCCTTTTCCACGAGCGCAAGTATTCTCCAATGTATGTCTCAAATCAATAACCCAAATCAATAACTCCTCGTCTCGTGCATGTCTCAAATCAATAACCTTGAAGTGACGTACCCCCTCAACATTTCACGCAGTAATAGCAAGAAATCACAAATCTTTACAACTAAAATGATAACGAAAATTTCCAAAACAGTGTTGCCAAACTGTTTGTATAACAAGGTGGGAAAATACCTAACGATTTATTATTGCGTATCCAAATTGGTCGATGGCGTTAGACCCAACCCATCCCAGTTTCATTTGACATGCGCATTTGATAGACATGCAATAATGGCCGCTCTACCATCCATAAGGGAGGAAGTCTGACTTAGTCGACCTGCAAAGCTGCAAGCCACCCTTCCACCCACTAGACATGCGCTGTCGACAGCTGTGCGGTAAAACAAATAGAGGCTTTATTTCCTGAGTAACGCTAACTGTAAAAATGCGCACATATTTACAACTAAAAGGATAATGAAGTGCAATAACATTTAAAAAAGACGCTAAAGATTCACTGGGCTTCCAAATCTGTTTGGATAACCAGATGAAAAAAAATCTGACAAATTATTATGGCATAACCAAGTTGGTCAATAACCCTTCCCAGTTCCACTTGACATGCGCATTTGATAGATTTCTAATAACGGCCGCTCTGCCACCCATAAGAGAGCAAGTTGAACCAGCCGGTCAGCGACCCTGAAAGCCCTATCTTCCACCCACTAGACATGTACATAGCTGTCGACAGGTGTGCAGTAAATCAAAATTATGATGGACGCTGTATTGCCTGAGTAACGCCCGGTGCAAACCGGATGCGTGTGAAATCTGTCGCGATTACATAAATCTAACAACTACAAGAACAAAAGTCGCTATCGCTCGGTATCTCATGGCAAAAATATATTTTTTAAAATATTTGTTTATTTATTTATTTCAAACATAATGATAAAACACATAAAAATGGTCATACCAAGTAATGGTGCAAAGAAACAACGGCCCACATTCACATGACCATGCTCAGAGCATACCCAACTAGGCCGAATATAGCCTGTATCTAGGCATACCACTTATTTTCTGACTTAGGTGGAGAAGCCTAATTGACGTAGGTATTCATATAGATACATATACACATACACACATACATATACATGCATACACAAATATATAAATATAACGATCTAGATATATTATAGTATTATTCTTTTGCATTATATTACAATATATTACAATTTGTTTAATATCGTATATCATATTATATAGTATAATAGTAAAGTTATGCAGAAATATTATTTTTTAAAGATTCCACGACTATTTTTTAAAGACTTTCTCGTCCCACTTGCCATATGTATTTCACAGATTTGACTATGGCCGCTCTGCCATCCCAGAAACCGGACCGGCGCGAAACCGTTTGGGTCTTGCGCAAGCGTGGTCATCTCGACCCAAGCGCGGTCAACACAAGCGTGGCTTGCAGGGACGCTGCAAGCCTCGTTTCCTAACGAGGAAACGTGGGGGAGTGAATGGGGATAACAATCCCCATTCGCTCCCACTCGACATGCGCTGTCGACTCCGACATGCAATAAATCAATTTTATTATGGAGGCTGGGTCGAGTTAGTGTCGCTCGGTGCAAACTAGATGCGCGTGAAATATGCATCTATTATTGATTTCGAGGCTTATATCCTAAAATTCAGGAAACCTCCGAAATGAAAATCAAGCAGGGTCGCCTCTAATCCATTCCCAAATTATTAGTGTAGCGGTATATCATCCTAAAATAAATGGAGAAAGCGACAATAGATGACGTGAAAAATGATGAAGTGTCCAAAAATGGTTATTGAGCTTGTCATTGGCGGTCAATGACCACAGACGGTCGAGCAGACCTGACCTTCCCACCACAATCCCACTTCTCTCCCCAAACCCACAAACATCCACTTTACTTTTTCCTCTCCTTATATTTATGGTGATCGCATCCTTATCAAATACTAAACTATAAACGTCAAAAATTCTAGATCTGCATCAGCTAATTATTTGCCAAATGGCAATAGGTACTGTTAAAGATAGTTCATCGCTGCGGGAGTGCCCGCCATTCCAGGTAGTGATAACGGCGAAGAGGCCATCATGCCCAAACTGCATAGCCCTGTTCGTTGAATAAATATAAATACAAGATAGGGCGTTGACCAGGTTCAAGCCCCCCCCCCCCCTCACTCTCCACCCGTACCCTGCCACCCTTTTCCAATTAGCCCCCTGCCCTCCACCTGCCCCTCTACCCCTCCTCTCGTCGCAGCCGCCCACAACCTAGTCTCATCTCCTAAGTAGCCAAGGATCTCATTATTTTTGGTTTTTAATTTTACGTCCTCCAGCGGTTTAATAGTGGTAAACAGTAGGTTAAATAATTTATTGCTAAGATGTAGTAGTAAGCAAGAAAAATAATTTAAAGAATTAAAAAACGCGACAGCCGTTATAAAAAGCTATTTATATATTTAATTAACTACTGTATTTATAATTAATAAAAAGAATGTTCTCGCGCTAAAAAGCACTTTTTTAAAGAATAAAGTTCTTATTTGAAACAATATTCAAGTTGGTCAATGACGCTAGACCCAGCCCATCCTAGTTCCATTTGACATGCGCATTTGATAGATTTGCAATAATGGCCGCTCTGCCATCCATAAGGGAGGAATTCGGACCCAGTCGACCTGCGATGTTGCAAGCCACCCTTCCACCCACTAAATAGACATGCGCAGTCATCAGGTGTGCGGTAAATCAAATGTATGATAGAGGCTGTATTTCCTGAGTAACGCTAAAAAGGAAGCGATTGGCAACATTTGCTTGTTTCCTTTCCTAGTAGCGCAAGCATGCTCAAAATGCACCGCGTCTCGTGCATGTCTCGAATTAATAACCTAGCAGTGTCGAACCATCTCAACTCATCGATACAGTAATTGCAAAAAGGCGCACATATTTGAAACTAAAAGAATAATAAGGTGAAATAACATTTCAAAAAGAAGCTTAAGATTTACTGAGCTTCCAAATCTGTTTGAAAGAAGTGAAATTAAAAAATAAAAGTGAAAATTAAACTGAGAATTTATTATGGCATAACCAAGTTGGTCAATACCACTTCCCAGTTCCACTTGACATGCGCATTTGATAGATTTCTAATAATGGCCGCTCTGTCAACCATAAGGGAGCAAGTCTGAACCAGCCGGTCAGCGACCTTGCAAGCCCCTTCTTCCACCCACTAGACATGCGCTGTCGACAGGTGTGCAGTAAATCAAAATTATGAAGGATGCTGTATTGCCTGAGTAACGCCCCGTGCAAACCGGATGCGTTTGAAGTATTTTTTATTTCCAGAATCAATTCATATAGATTAGTCGACATTACAAGAAACTAACAACTTCAGGAAAGCCGCTATCGCTCGGAATCTTATTGTAAAAATATATTTTTTTAAAATATAGAAGCGAAAAACTAATTCTCAGAGACAGTACTATTTATTTAGATCATGTAATATATCATGGTTTTGCATATGGCAGCAAAAAGCGATTGCCAGAGACAGTTGTCTCTATCTTCTAATTATTAAGATATTGTAAATGGTAATATATTCCTAAAACATGCTTAAAATGCATAGTATCCCATGTACAACAGCCACAACGCACACAATGCAAAAAGAGCGTGGAACTGTCTGACCTCTTTATCAACTACGCACATGCGCAAAAGCATAAAGCTATGGTGAGCATATTGAAAACGCAATATTAGGCCTCTTCCTTCACTTTGCACCGACGCAGTTGAATATCAAAATGGTGCTCATTTTCAAAACGCATTGACTTGTAATGTTTAGAAATCCGCATAAAATATGTTTATGAAGTAATTAAACATGTTGATAAAAATAATCAAAACATCGGTTTGTCATTTCAACTGACCATAAAATGGTCAGTGACGAACATCTGCCAAAACGCATTTACTTCTGAGAGATGTTGACATGCGCTACTAATAACAGTGCGTTTAATCTATTTTAAACAAAAGGATGTTTTGAGTGAGTTCTGCATGGTGCAAATCAGATGGGCGTAAAATTTATTGATTTCGAATCTAACTTAGTGAAATTCTAGGAAATCCAATCCAAATAATAATAAATATATTTAGGTCATGTAAATTTACAAATTGGAGGTTGCTGTGGAATTACATATCTTGAAGTCACAGGAAACGAAAATAATAGTTTTTGAAAATATCGCTCTGTTAGCTTTTATGAAACCAGGCATTAAACCTACGTTACTGATCCGTTTTCTGTGAGCCTGTTACTTCCGGTATTAAGTGGACATTAATTTTTACATTTTAAACATTAAATTTCAGAGACTAAGTCCCAAACACATTCTAAAAAATAGCTATTAAACTGCTTTAAGGTCGTTGGAACTCAAAATTCATCGCATCCCATGCGCAGCATGTACAAAAGCGATGCTTGACCTCTCCATCCACAGCGCAATTAGAATCCATCTAAGAAGCTTTACATTTTCGCAACGCTATCACCTTAACATCTTCTTCAAACCCCTGATCGCATCGATATTCATTTTGCCCCTCTAGCCCGTCCGCCCCTCCCAAACAAGCAACAGGTAGGGAGGGAACATTATGATAGCGTTTACGTAGAGTTGCCAGCCGCTTCCTTCCTTTTGCACGAGCGCAAGCATGCTCAATATGTACCTCGTCTCGTGCACATCTCAAATCAATAACCTTGCAGTGACGAACCCCCTCAACTTTTTGACGTAGTAATAGCAAGAAAGCACATATCTTTACAATTGAAAGGATAAAGAAGTGCACTAAATTTTCAAAATATAGTTGCCAAATCTGTTTGTATAAGAAGATGGGAAAATACCTAACGATTTATTATGGCGTGGATACGCCATTGGCGGAAACATGCTCGATTGGTCGATGGCGTTAAACCCAACCCTTTCCAGTTTTATTTGACATGCGCATATGATAGATTTGCAATAATGGCCGCTCTGCCACCCATAAGGGAGGAAGTCTGACACAATCGACCTGCGACGCTGCAAGCCACCCTTTCACCCAATGGACATGCGCTGTCAACAGGTGTGCGGTAAATCAAATGTTTTATGGAGTCTGTACTTTCTGAGTACCGCAAAAATGGAAGCAATTGGCAACATTTGCTTCTTTCTTTCTCTATTAGCACCAGCATGGTCATAATGCAAAGCGTCTCGTGAATGTCTCGAATCAACAACCTTGCAGTGTCGAACCACCTCAACTCTTCGATACAGTAAAAAGGCGCACCTATTTACAACTAAAATGATAATGAAGCACAATAACATTTCAAAAAGGCGCTAAAGGTTCACTGAGCGTCCAATTTTTTTAGATAACCAGATGAAAAAAAAACTAACAAATTATTATGGCATAACCAAGTTGGTCAATAACCCTTCCCAGTTCCACTTGACATGGGCATTTAATAGATTTCTAATAATGGCCGCTCTGTCACCCATAAGGGAGCAAGTCTGAACCAGCCGGTCAGCGACCTTGCAAGCCCTATCTTCCACCCACTAGACATGCGCTGTCGACAGGTGTGCAGTAAATCAAAGTTATAATGGACGCTGTATTGCCTGACTAACGCCCGGTGCAAACCGGATGCATGTGAAATATTCTCGATTTCCAGCATCACTTCACAAAATTCATAAAAATTACCCGCGATTACAAAAATCTAATAACTGCAAGATAAAAAGCCGCTATCGCTCGGTATCTCATGGCAAAAATATTTTTTTAAAAATATAGAAGCGAAAAACTAATTCTCAGAGACAGTACTATTAATTTAGATCATGTATTATATCATGGTTTTGCATATGGCAGCAAAAAGCTATTGCCAGAGACAGTTGTCTCTATCTTCTATTTATTAGGATATTGTAAATGGTAGTATATTCCTAAAACATGCTTAAAATGCATAGTGTCCCATGTGCAACAGCCATGCAATGCAAAAAGAGCGTTGAACTGTCTGACCTCTTCATCAACTACGCACATGCGCAAAAGCATAATGCTATGGTGTGCATATTGAAATCGCAACATAAAGAAGAATATTTTTCGCAAGCCTTAAAGTTTCTCAAAGATAACCGTTCAATAAATTCGATAAACACAGTAAAATTTCGCACTGTCAATCGCTGCGTTGGAGCACGTAAGATATGTAAGTCTAATATGTAATTAATGTATTTACTCACATTTATATTCGCATATCGAGTGCAGACTTTGGTAGCCATATTGAGTCAATTCAGCCCTATCCTAAACTATGCTAAACTTCACAAATTTCCGTCACTACACTGACACAAAGAACTACACGGACAGATAGTGATAAGTAACTTCGTGCGCGTTCATGCTACGCTAGCATCGCGTCGTTACTAAGCGGAAACGGCCGGGGACATCTATGCCACCCTGTTATCCATCCCCTACCCATTTCTCCCACCGTCCTCTCGCAGCGCGGCTACCACCCACTTACTCCCCTCAGAAGCTGGGCTGCCGTGAGTTGCATACTCTCCGCTTGCTCAAAGTGCACATATTTAAAACCTAAAGGCAAATGAAGTAAAATAACATTTCAAAAAGGCGCTAAAGATTCACTGAGCTTCCAAATCTGTTTGAATTATTAAAAAAAACTGATAATTTATTATTGCATAACCAAGTTGGTCAATAACCCTCCCCAGTTCCACTTGACATGCGCATTTGATAGATTTCTAGTAATGGCCGCTCTGCCAGCTATAAGGGAGGAAGTCTGACCCAGCCGGTCAGCGACCCTGCAAGCCCTATCTTCCACCCACTAGACATGCGCTGTCGACAGGTGTGCAGTAAACCAAAATTATGATGGACGCTGTATTGCCTGAGTAACGCCCGGTGCAAACCGGATGCGCGTGAAATAGCATCGATTTCCAGCATCACTTCATAAAATTCATATAAATTAGTCGCCTTTACAAAAATCTAACAACTACAGGAACGAAAATTGCTATCGCTGGATATCTCAAGGCAAAAATAATTATTTTTTGAATAAGGAAGCGAAAAAATAATTCTTATGATAGCGAAAATATAATAATATTAAATTATTTATTTTACAAAAATAAGTTTAAATAGTTCATTGCAGAATCTGCCAAACTAGGTCATAGCTCGAACTAAGATACTCAATGTTCATTTGATGTTCATTGTACTATTGTTCATTTCATGATTTTTTCGTTGAAATAAAAATCACTTTATACAAAATATAGAAAATTATTCTACATTCTTTTATATGAAAATACTTTTTAGTGTACAATACTGTACTATATTGATTCTTAGACAAAATTGCAAAAAAATATACGAAAAATTGTCATTGCTTGGAATTGAAACAAGTGAAATTGCCTTTGAACAAGTGAAATTTGTAAAAATTACGAATTTATAATCTTGTTCACGGTATTTCAAAAGGGTGCCACTAACCGATTCCGAACGAAAAAGACTCTGCTTTGAGGTTTAGAAACGTATTTGAGCTAAAATATGTCGCTCGACCTAGTGTATTGAAATTGGAACTAAAGTAAAAAAATATACACCTTTGATTGAAACTACTATTTCTCTATGAACTATATTCACGTTAACCTTTAAAAAAATCGACCATGTCCGGACACACCCAATCCTAATTATATATTTTAATTACAGTATCTATTAGATACATAACTAATAATATATTCATTAACAAATTACAAATCCATATAGGAAGATTGGCAAAAAATAACCCATAGCAAGGGATTAATATAAACCCTTAACAAAACAATAAAATGGGAAAAAACACTACTTTTTTTTTATTAAAAATTTTAGAATATTACAAGATTCTTTTTTACATGCGATTATTCTTTACAAAAACTAAATTGAATCACGTACAATCCTTTTTAATTCTGGTCTTTATTACTAAAAAAAAAGACAATATCTGAAATCGGAAAAATATTTTTTTTCCACTATAACAAAGGCCCAAAGAAAGAAAGTTGAATATTAATTTAAACTCTGTTGTTTGTATGTCGAACAGTCGAAAGTAAATAAAAATCTCTTAATATCCTTTTTCAAGAGTTAAAGGTTTCTTTTTATTCTATTTTTCTTTAACGTTTGACACTATTGATCAATTTTTCCGTCACAGGACGAATGTAAAGAAAGTTGAATATAAATTTAAGATCCGTTTTTTTATGTAGAAAAATCTCATCTAAACAAAAAACTGCTAGCGACAAGCTATGGTTCCTATTTACCAGCCATCCTGTATATTTACAGGACGAATGGATGCTAATATCGGTGATAGCTGCGCAAAAGACTTTTACGTGACGCCACAGTGAGCGTTTTAAACGAAATCAAACTCATTTAGATCACTTTATAATGTTAACATGCAGTTGGAGATAAGAAGTAGAAATGAGTTCATGGAACAGACTTCCCCACCATACCTCCACCTATTTTTACTGTGGAGCACCGCAATGATACGTCAACATGGCGTCCATATCACGATTTGCCAGTTGGCTTCCACTTGGGGTGTACGCGTACTCAAAATGCACCACGTTTCACGCGCATCAGTAAGAGCACAACATGAATCAATATTTTTGCACTATCGGGTACCTACTTGGCCTCTTATTCACTTTGCACAGAAGCAGCTGAATATCAAAATGGTGCTCGTGTTCAAAACGCATTGAATTGTAATGTTTAGAAAGCATTATAAAATATGTTTATGAGGTAATAAAACATGTTGATAAAAATAATCGAAACATCTGTTTGTCATTTCAACTGACCATAAAATGGTCAGTGACGAACATCTACCAAAACGCATTTATTTCCCTAAGAGATGCTGACATGCGGTACTAATAACAGTGCGTTTAATATATTTTTAAATAAAGGATGTTTTGAGTGAGTTCTGCATCGTGCAAAACAGATGGGCGTAAAATGTTATTGATTTTGAATCTAACTTCATAAAGTTCTAGGAAAACCAAACCAAATAAAAAAAAATACGTGTGGCACTCGGGGACTGCCGCGGTAAAGCTATTGCATAGCATTTTTAATAACTTATGCAATTATAATTATTCATTTATTTTATTTTTTTTATTTTTTTCTGATATCAGATAACTGCGGTCTATCGGAAAACGTTGAAATTATTCCGAATCATCTGCGGCTTCGGAATAATTTAAACTTCTTTCGATAGAGTGCCGCGCACGATTTTTTTACTCGGTAAAGCAAAAAAACGGATTATTCAAAAAATTCGTAGATAAAAAGATAGATAATTAAATTATCTTTAAAATGGTGCAGGTTTCATATTAATACGCCAGATAGTATTTGCGTTGTAGTCGTTTTTGTGTTCGGTTAGACCTAATTTCACAAATTAATTACACTATGTAATATAAACAAAATCTAAAATATTCAAAGCTTACAATATTAGGAACATGTTCTTGTTTAACATATATTTTTTTAGAATCGTAAGCAGTACTCGTTTAGACGTAATTATCAGTTTAAAATCATCAATTTTCGTTTAGAAATTTCTTCATTCGGTCGCCGCGCTGGCCTAGGCCCGCGATAAAAGCTATGCAATAGCTTAAAAATATATATATTTAGGTCATGTAAATTTTCAAATTAGAGGTTGCTGTGGAATTACATATTTTGAGGTCACGGGAAACGAAAATAATAGTTTTTGAATATGTCGCTCTGTTAGCTTTTATGAAACTAGGCATTAAACCTACGTTACTGATCCGATTTTTGTGAGGCTGTTACTTCCGGTATTAAGTGGACATTAGTTTTTACATTTTAAACATCAAATTTCAGAGACTTAAACCAAAAACCATTTTAAAAAATAGGTATTAAACTGCTTTCAGGTCGTTGGAACTCAAAATTCATCGCGTCCCATGCGCAGCATGTACAAAAGCGATGCTTGACCTCTCCAACCACCGCGTAATTAGAATCCATCTATACAGGTGAAAATGTTACGGAAGCTTACATTTTAACAACGCTATCACCTAACATCGTCTTCAAACTCCTAATCGCATCGATATTCATTTCGCCCCTCTAGCCCGCCCATCCCTCCCAAACAAGCAACAGGTAGGGAGGGTACATTATGAAGGCGTTTACGTAGAGTTGCCAACTGCTTCCTTCCTTTCCACGAGCGCAAGCATGCTCAATATGCACCTCGTCTCGTGCACGTCTCAAATCAATAACCTTACAGTGACGAACCCCCTCAACTTTTTGACGTAGTAATAGCAAGAAAGCACACATCTTTACAACTGAAAGGATAAAGAAGTACACTGAATTTTAGAAACAGAGCTGCCAAATCTGTTTGTATAACAAGATGGAAAATACCTAACGATTTATTATGGCGTATCCAAATTGGTCGATGACGTTAGACCCAACCCATTTCAGTTTTATTAGACATGAGCATATGATAGATTTGCAATAATGGCCGCTCTGCCATCCATAAGGGAGGAAGACTGACACAATCGACCTGCGACGATGCAAGGCACCCTTCCACCCACTAGAGTAAAGCTAAAATGTACTTCCTGAGTAAAGCTAAAATGAAAGTAATTGGCAACATTTGCTTCTTTCTTTCCCTAGTAACACCAGCTTGCTCATAATGCAAAGCGTCTCGTGAATGTCTCGAATCAATAACCTTGCAGTGTCGAACTCATCGATACAGTAAAAAGGCGCACCTATTTGCAACTAAAATGATAACGAAGTGCAATAACATTTCAAAAAGGTGCTAAAGGTTCACTGAGCTCCAAAATCTGTTTAGATAACCAGATGAAAAAAAATGATAGATTTCTAATAATGGCCGCTCTGTACCCATAAGGGAGCAAGTCTGAACCAGCCGGTCAGCGACCTTGCAAGCCCCTTCTCCCACCCACTAGACATGCGCTGTCGACAGGTGTGCAGTAAATCAAAATTATAATGGACGCTGTATTGCCTGACTAACGCCCGGTGCAAACCGGATGCATGTGAAATAATATCGATTGCCAGCATCACAAAATTCATAAAAATTAGTCGCGATTACAAAAATCTAATAACTACACGATAAAAAGCCGCAATCGCTCGGTATCTCATGGCGAAAATATATATTTTTAAAATATAGAAGCGAAAAACTAATTCTCAGAGAGAGTACTATTTATTTAGATCATGTATTATATCATGGTTTTGCATATGGCCGCAAAAAGCGATTGCCAGAGACAGTTGTCTTTATCTTATATTTACTAAGATATTGTAAAGGTAATATATTCCTAATACATGCTTAAAATGAATAGTGTCGCAAAAAGAGCGTTGAACTGTCTGACCTCTTCATCAACTACGGCGATGCGCAAAAGCATAATGCTATGGTGCGCATATTGAAAACGCAACATAAAGAAGAATATTTTTCGCAAGCCTTATAGTTTCTCAAAGATAACCGTTCAATAAATTCGATAAACACAGTAAAAATTCGCACTGTCAATCGCTGCGTTGGAGCACGTAAGATAATATGTAAATCTAATATGTAATTAATGATATTACTCACGTTTATATTCGCATATCGCGTGCAGACTTTGGTACCCATATTGAGTCAATTCAGCCCTATCCTAAACTATGCTAAACTTCACAAATTTCCGTCACTACACTGACAGAAAGGACTACACCGACAGATAGTGATAAGTAACTTCGTGCGCGTTCGTGCTTCGCTAGCATCGTGTCGTTACTAGCCGGAAACGGCCGGGGACATCCATGCCACCCTGTTACCCATCCCCTACCCATTTCTCCCACCTTCCACTCACAGCGTGGCTACCACCCACTTACTCCCCTCAAAAGCGGGGCTGCCGTGAGTTACATACTCTCCGCTTGCTTAAAGTGCGCATATTTAAAACTTAAGGGATAATGAAGTGAAATAACATTTCAAAAAGGCGCTAAATATTCACTGAGCTTCCAAATCTATTTGAATAAACAAATTTTTAAAAACTGACTATTTATTATTGCTGGTTGGGATTTTTACCCGGTTTGCATAAACCCACTTTACTTGTGAATTTACGCGACCCCCTTTGTGCTGGGTAATTACCCCTTCGATTATCTTCAATGGTTTTCACCTTGGACTGTATTCAAATGGTAATCACTCACCAGCTAGGTTGGTTTTTCTCTCAGGGGTGGTTGTCTCGAACGATTGGTGGATTCCAACCTCACAAGGAAATTAGTTCGGCGAGAGGCTTCCGTGATAGAACCTCACTTTCCTCAGGTCACGCAGGATAAGCTTCCGTCGAAAATAAACACTTTTTATTCGCGAGACTTTCTTTTATTCGGTCACTTATCTTTATTTTTACAGTGAGTTCCGAGTACTTATAATTTACTACTAAGTCCCGGTGCTTGGATCGCGGCGCGTTCACGCTGACCCTTTGCCAATTTACAACTGAAGCTTTCGCTCTTTTCTGTCGTCGATCGCCATTACATTTTTTTTTAAGATAGCGACCGCCCTTACCTCTCATTGGTCTAGATCCTTCCAGAAATTTCTAAACACACCCCTATTACTGCGCCGCACACGTTTTGTCCAATAACGAGACAGGGCGCACAAACCAGACACAACCCCGTGTGAAAGAGACATCGCAATCATGCTTTCTCGCTTGCACGCTAGAGCGAGAAGCGAATACACTAGTTGTCTCTGTCTTACATTTAAACATTTTATAGACATATTATTTGCTTAATTTAAAAGAAAAGAATCTACCCTAGTACAGGCATTAACCTAGTTGGGTAGTTTTTTAAGACATAATTTTCGTACTACTTCCTCTTAAATAAAGCATTATTATTATTATTGTTATTACAGATTCTCGTCGCAAACGCCACCGTTCCCGAGTACATATTGTCTTAAACATAGGTTAGTTTCAGGTCATTAGTAACAAGTTAATATTAATGTTAGATCGTTAATTAGGCTAATTAAGTTGTCTCTCCTAGCGCTTTACTTTACATTAAACGAAATACTATATGCTATGCTTAAATTAATTAATCATGCAAGTTTCTTTACATTTTAAACTATATTATTTCTAGGGGGAATTGTGGGATTTGGAGTATGTATGATTTTTTTTTGTAACGTCCACGGTTTTTATTTCGTAGTCTTTTGCCAGTCGCCTCGCCAGGGAATTTATCGTTACCATGTGTTACTAAGGGGTCCTTTTCACGATTTATTTTGAATGGGAACGTTGTCGGTCCCTGGATTCTCGTGTTTCAGGGTCGACCGCTCGTTTATTTTATATTTTATAGCCCCTTTCTGTCCTTTCCTTTGAGTTATCAGCTATTTTTCAAGGAATCTCATATCCTCGGCGTCCGTGACTAATTATGTTTCCTACCCTTTGTAAGAGGGTCTCACTTTTAGGGAAGATTTATCGACCCTGGCGTCCGCTCTTTCGGATATTCTGAACCATTCCCCCCCCCCAATGGGCTCTGAGCCTCATTGGCTCCTGTCTCCATCTATTTGGTTTACCTAATTTACATCTTATTTACATAATCCAGTCTTATTTTTTACTCATTCACCTATGGGATTCTACTTATCTAACTGTCATATTCAATTTTCCTTATTGGTCTAGTGAGGTGACGGATCTTTCTTATTCAACCTATGAGAATTTCTCATTATTCTACTTAGAATATGTACCGCTTTCCGTTAACTTTCGTTTTTCATTTCTTACGAGACAAACGTCAACTTGCGTTTTCACTTTTAAATTCTAGCTAGACTATTTTTATTTCCTACTGTGACGAATAGACTTTCGCTTTTTCCACTTAGACATTAGTGACAGTTGTTTCTGCCTGATCAGCTGTTGTATGTATTTTTACAAGTTTACTGACAGGGCGCCTATACACTTTCCCGTCCACTAATAGGTCTACTATTCGCACTTGGCCTGTTTTGTCAGGGAAAACTTGAGTTACCTGACCCCTGGCCCACCTTCCGCGTTCTAGGGAAGGATCTAACAGGACTACTAAGTCTCCGATTTTTAACGGAGTTCCCTTTGTCGCCCACTTAGGTCGTTTAACCAACAATGGAAGTACTTCTTTCGACCACCGGTACCAGAAAGTATCAGCAAGTATTTGCGATTGTTTCCAGTGATTTTTGTTAGATAACTCAGTTGTATTATTCTGTCCTACCGCTGTACTATCATCTGCATGGCCTAATAGGAAATCTGCGGGTGTGAGAGGTCTCTCATCCCGAGTATCTAGAGATATATACGAGAGCGGCCTGTTGTTCATCATCGCTGAGACTTCGCATAATAATGTTCTCAGCACATCTTCATTTGGCGCTCGCTCCTTTAATATGGCATATAACGATTTTTTTGCCGTTTTTATCTGACTCTCCCAAACTCCACCGAAATGGGGTCCTGAAGGAGGGGAGAAACTCCATTTTATCTCGTCGGCACTTAGACGATCCCTCACTTCATGGTTGTCGATAGCTGACAAAACTTTTCTTAATTCAGCGTCCGCACCGCGGAACCCAGTGGCATTGTCGCTCATAATTTCCCGCGGCTTCCCCCTGGCTGCTATAAAACGTCTTATAGCTAACAAGGCCGAGCTGGTTGACAAATCTCCAGCTAGTTCGATATGGGTCGCTCTCGTGTTAAAACAAGTGAAGAGTAATCCATATCGTTTTTCCACTTTCTTTCGATTAGTGACGAAGAACGGCCCAAAAGCGTCCAAACCTACAGTGTGGAAACAGCGCCTTCGGGTGGTTATTCGCGCGGGTGGGAGTTGGCCCATTTGTGCGGTCATAGGCTTCGCGCGGCGGATAGTGCAATAGACACATTCTCGTGAGATCTTTTTCACCGTTTGTCGCGCCCCAATGACCCAAAACTGTTCTCTCAGCACTGATAAAATTAATTCAGCGCCGCCGTGAGCATTAATCTCGTGTAAATGTTTCACGAGCAACACCGTGAATCTATCCTTACCGTGTAATATATATGGCCTTTTTGTGTCGAAAGGTGTGTCGTTCGCATTTTCGATCCGGCCTCCTAACCGTATTAACCCTTCCGCGTCGATATACGCGTTCAATCCGAACAGACGGCTGTCTTTCGGCAATATTTTCTGATGACGTATCAGGTCTATCTCGTGTGCGAAAATTCGATGTTGTGATTCCTTGATCAGAAATTTTTTCCCGGTTGCGATATCGTCGCTTTCGAGTACTTTTGACGTGGTTTTTTTTCTACACAGATCTATAAATTTTTTCACATATGCCATGGTTCGACTCGCCCGCATGTACCGGGAAAATCTATCTATGTCAATTACGCTTTCATTTTTTTCTGTCGTTGTTAGTACAAGTTTTGTCTTAAATTCTAACAATGCTCTCTCTTCCGGTTTCGGATCGGTTGGCTCCTGGAGCGGCCAGTGTTCTCTACTGCCACGCAAGAAAGCAGGTCCCGCGAACCATCTACCTTCCGGGCTTAAATCTATCTTGGTGGTATTCCGTGTGCCATCATCAGCGGGGTTGTCGCTCCCTGCTAACCAATGCCACTGTCTTGGAGACGTGAGCTCATCGATCACACCTAGTCTATTTGCTACAAACTGGAGGTGACATTCCTTTTGTGACAAAATCCACCACCACACATTTTTTGAGTCTGTCCACATAAAGACGTCATCGAAACTTAATGCGCTCTCTTGTTTTATTTTTGAGGCCAGTTCAGCACCTAACAGCGCCGCAGTCAGTTCTAACCTGGGGATTGTCAGTTTGCCTTTCAAAGGTGCCACTTGAGTTTTGCTAGCCATAAAGGATACCTTGTGCTCGCCGCTACAGCCTGTAATCCTAACATATGCAACGGCGCACATCGCCTTTTCGGACGAATCGCAGAATACGTGCAATTGCCTTTTCTCACCTGCTTGTTTGGTAGCGCCATTATAACGTGAGATTCGCACACCTTGCGCTAATCTCAGTTCTTGCAACCACCGGAGCCAATATTTAACTACATCGCTCGGGATCTCGTCGTCCCAGGCCACTCGGCTACTCCATACCTGCTGCATGATCAGTTTAGCCCTTATAGTTAGCGGTGAAAGCGCACCCATTGGGTCCCATAGCTGCATTATTAATTTTAGCGCTTCCCGCTTCGACGGAATCTTATTTCCCGTCGTCAGATCTTCGCTGAGGCGGTCCATGCTCACATTAAATGCTAACTGATCAGAGGCAGATAGCCACGTCAAGCCTAATATACGTTGTGACGTCAACTCACCCTTTTCCAGAGATACTTGCGCGAGCGCGCGGTTTTCTTCTGGTATCCCGGTTAAAGCCTCGTTTTTATTTGAAGCCCAACCGGTCATAGTGAAATTCCCAGCTTTATGAATCAAATTAATTTCCCTGATGACTTGTTTTGCTTCCTCTAACGTGTCTACTCCCGCCAGCAAATCATCAACGTACGAATCGCGCTCTATTATTTTTACAGCCGCTGGGTACTGGTCCTTAAACCGAGCTGCGTTTTTATTTTTTACGTAGATCGCGGAGGCCGGGGAGCAACAACTACCGAATATTAGACAGTCCATTTTTAAGATTTTTGGAGGACTTTCACGCTGGAAACCTCGCCAGAGAAACAGCTGACTGAAGCTATCTTCCTCTCTCACTTTTATCCGAAGATACATATCTCGTATGTCGGCCGTGAAAGCGATTGCATTTTCACGGAATCGTAATAAAATTCCTAATATGCTATTTAAATAGTCTGGTCCACCTAATAACATGCTATTCAGCGACCCGCCTGCGCCCGAGGACGCAGCGTCGTGAACGACACGAATTTTGTCTTTCTTCGCGGGGTGAATAACCCCCAGGTGCGGAAGAAATAACACTCGAGGGCGGTTTTTTAATTGTTTTTCCTCGACTTCCGAAGCATACCCCTCAGCTAGATATCTCTCTATCTGCTGGCAGTATTTTTCTCCATAAAGACGGTCGGAGTCCATTTTCCGTTCCACTGACCTCAGCCGAGTCATTGCCATGTCTCGGTTATCTGGTACGGAAAAGTTCACCTCTTTCCATAACAGACCTGTCTCCCATACTCCATTTTTAAAAGAAGTAGTATCTTCTAAGATTTTTTCAGCCCTAACATCAGCCTGAAGCTTTCGCTTTTTCTGTGGCCAATCGTACTCTAACTTCAGATTTTCTTCAAGTAATTTATCTAAAGAAGGTTCATTTTCCTGATTTAAGCATAGCGCCGGGTACCTAATGTCTCGTTCGAGAGCGTTATTGCCGCCGATAGCCACCCACCCCAGGAGTGTTTTAGATACCGATAGGCCCCCGTCTACCATTTTTAATCCTCTAGAGACTATCAGTTCCCAACAATTAGCTCCCAGGAGCAGGTCAGGTTTTACGGTCGTCGCCTGAGTCGAACGCACCATCCCTCCGATCGGCCTCTGCGCACTTATCACGCTTTTGACCTCCGGTAGATTTAACGAGGCTACGCTGTAAGCTCGTACTACGTATTCCTTCTTACCTAAATCTCCCCTTACTTTGAAGGACACCGCTTCGGCACTGCTATTACTCTCTCTCATATTCCCGATTCCAGAGAGCTGTAATCCCTGCGTCGGGCCTCGAATGCCTAGTTCTATTGCCACGCTCTGATCAATGAGTGAAACAGTCGCGCCTGCGTCTAACAACGCATATAATGTTTTTCTACCCCGGGTTCCAACTACGGTTATCGGTAATACTTGCAGAATGACCTGATTTCCAGATACTGCGTTCGCCACTACCTCGGAGCTCGCGCGCGGCGCCGCCGCGATGTCCGCCTCGTTCGCAGGCGGCGGGGCGGTCAGCAGATAATGATATTTGCCCTTTGGAAACCGTTTATATGCCGAACACGATTTTCGGCCGTGGTTGTGCCCTAAACATTTAAAACACCTACGCATTTTTTTTATCTCATCCCAGCGGCTTGCTAAAGTTAGATTTTTAAATTCTTCACATTTATTTAAATAATGGGATTTCTCACACCGAGGGCACTTAGGGTCTTCTTTGCCCTGGGTATGTAAAATATATTTTTTAGAGCCCGTTTCTTTCTGTCTCTTGTCTCGCGGGTTATCATAACTTTTCCTAGGGAGCTCTGCGGTACACAGACCGGCGTCTTGTGCGCTGATCGCTAATTTCTCTAACCATAATGCGAAATAAACTAATACCGGATCGTTTAAACCAACCCTTCCCCTGTCAGCTAGCCACAGAGTTAATAAGTTCTTTGGCAATTTTGCCACAAGTGAAGCCAATAAGTCTGGATTATAAAGATGTTCTAATTTATTTACCGATTTTACGGTCGCGACCAGATTTTTTATCTGGCACGCAAATCGCATTAAACCGTCTGCATCTAGACTATCAGATAACCCTTTTTCTTTCCTCAAATCCGCTATCGTTCTCTGAATAATTAAATTCGTATTACCGAATAGCGCCTCTAACGTGGTCATGATATTTGTCACGTTGTCAGGACTTAAAAGCAAACCCGTCACTGCCTCGCGTGCTCTACCTTTTAATGCTGTCTGCAAACGCAATAAGTTTTGTGCATCATTTAAATGCATTACGTCTGTCGACTGTTTGAAAATAGCTTTGAAGGCTACGAATTCTAAAGGATTCCCGTGAAATGAAGGTAACTCTTTTGCAAAATGCGGTTTTGTGGACGCTACAGAAAAAATCCTACATACCTCTTTTATCATTTTTTCGCTCGAGCTGCTAATTCCATCGCTGCTCGTACCCAGGTCCGTATCAGCGGCGGCCTTTACCGCCGCCGCCGACACCGCCTTGGTCTCTACCCTAGCGTTGTCCGCAGCTGCCGCGCCGCTCGCATTCGCCGCGCCGCCCGCATTCGCCGCGCCGTCCGCCACCGTCGCGCCGTCCGCCACCGTCGCGCCGGACGCCGCCGCGTTGCCCGGTTCCGATCGCCCGCCGTCTTCACGCCGCCGTGCCGCTTCTCCATTTTCTTCTGCGAATGTTCCCCCCCAGGGTTCTGGGGACGTCTCAGCAGCTGGAGTTTGATACTCGGCCCATCTCGACACTCTGCTGGCTGCCGTGTTGTCCCCCGCGACGTCGCGATCATTTTCCTGACTGCTCGTTTCTGTCCCGAAGGTTTCGGAGACAATTTCCAGCATCCTCATAGCATGCCGCGAGTCTTCTTCCGCTGCATCCAGTTCTTCCTGCATCGCTGCTCGTTGAAGGTCCATGTCAGCCTCTTCTTCGATTTCTTCAGCCGCTCTGCGCGCCGTGCGCCGCGCAGCCACTTTTTTCAGTTCCGCATCCAATTTATTTTTATCAGCTTTTTTCTTGGCTTTTTGGAGGTTCACTCTTCGAAGTTCTTCAGATGCTGCTCGCAGTTCCTGAACGTGCTCGCTTCTTCTGCTGCTCTCTGACCAGGCGCGCGATGAAGGTCTTGGATTTTCGGATTGCGTGCTTTTCGAATCCATATTTTTATTTTTCTTTTCTCGTTCTTGATCCAAAGTCACTTTTCTTTCCGATTTTCTTTATTCGGCTTGACGGAGGACCACGATGGTTGGGATTTTTACCCGGTTTGCATAAACCCACTTTACTTGTGAATTTACGCGACCCCCTTTGTGCTGGGTAATTACCCCTTCGATTATCTTCAATGGTTTTCACCTTGGACTGTATTCAAATGGTAATCACTCACCAGCTAGGTTGGTTTTTCTCTCAGGGGTGGTTGTCTCGAACGATTGGTGGATTCCAACCTCACAAGGAAATTAGTTCGGCGAGAGGCTTCCGTGATAGAACCTCACTTTCCTCAGGTCACGCAGGATAAGCTTCCGTCGAAAATAAACACTTTTTATTCGCGAGACTTTCTTTTATTCGGTCACTTATCTTTATTTTTACAGTGAGTTCCGAGTACTTATAATTTACTACTAAGTCCCGGTGCTTGGATCGCGGCGCGTTCACGCTGACCCTTTGCCAATTTACAACTGAAGCTTTCGCTCTTTTCTGTCGTCGATCGCCATTACATTTTTTTTTAAGATAGCGACCGCCCTTACCTCTCATTGGTCTAGATCCTTCCAGAAATTTCTAAACACACCCCTATTACTGCGCCGCACACGTTTTGTCCAATAACGAGACAGGGCGCACAAACCAGACACAACCCCGTGTGAAAGAGACATCGCAATCATGCTTCCTCGCTTGCACGCTAGAGCGAGAAGCGAATACACTAGTTGTCTCTGTCTTACATTTAAACATTTTATAGACATATTATTTGCTTAATTTAAAAGAAAAGAATCTACCCTAGTACAGGCATTAACCTAGTTGGGTAGTTTTTTAAGACATAATTTTCGTACTACTTCCTCTTAAATAAAGCATTATTATTATTATTGTTATTACAGATTCTCGTCGCAAACGCCACCGTTCCCGAGTACATATTGTCTTAAACATAGGTTAGTTTCAGGTCATTAGTAACAAGTTAATATTAATGTTAGATCGTTAATTAGGCTAATTAAGTTGTCTCTCCTAGCGCTTTACTTTACATTAAACGAAATACTATATGCTATGCTTAAATTAATTAATCATGCAAGTTTCTTTACATTTTAAACTATATTATTTCTAGGGGGAATTGTGGGATTTGGAGTATGTATGATTTTTTTTTGTAACGTCCACGGTTTTTATTTCGTAGTCTTTTGCCAGTCGCCTCGCCAGGGAATTTATCGTTACCATGTGTTACTAAGGGGTCCTTTTCACGATTTATTTTGAATGGGAACGTTGTCGGTCCCTGGATTCTCGTGTTTCAGGGTCGACCGCTCGTTTATTTTATATTTTATAGCCCCTTTCTGTCCTTTCCTTTGAGTTATCAGCTATTTTTCAAGGAATCTCATATCCTCGGCGTCCGTGACTAATTATGTTTCCTACCCTTTGTAAGAGGGTCTCACTTTTAGGGAAGATTTATCGACCCTGGCGTCCGCTCTTTCGGATATTCTGAACCATTTGCATAACCAATTTGGTGAATACCCCTTCCCATTTCCACTTGACATGCGCATTTGATAGATTTCTAGTAATGGCCGCTCTGCCACCTATACGGGAGGAAGTCTATAAGGTCAGTGACCCTGCAAGCCCTATCTTCCACCCACTAGACATGCGCTGTCAACAGGTGTGCAGTAAATCAAAACTATGATGAAAGCTGTATTGCCTGAGTAACGCCCGGTGCAAACCGGATGCGTGTGAAATAGCATCGATTTCCAGCATCACTTTATAAAATTCATATAAATTAGTCGCCATTTCAAAAATCTAACAACTACAGGAACGAAAGTAGCTATCGCTCGATATCTCAAGGCAAAAATAATAATTTTTGAATATGGAAGCGAAAAAATAATTCTTATGATAGCGAAAATATATTAATAATAAAATATTTATTTAAAAAAAATAAGTTTAAATAGTTTCATTGCAGAATCTGCCTAACTAGATCATAGCTCGAACTAAGATACTCAATGTATGGTGACGATTTGTTCATATTGTTCATTGATTGGTTCATATTGTTCATTTGATGATATTTTCACTGGAATAAAAATCACTTTATACAAAATATAGAAAATTATTCTACACTCTTTTATATGAAAACAGTTTTTAGTGTTACAATACTGTACTATAATGATTCTTAGACAAAATTGCAAAAAAATATACGAAAAATTGTCATTGCTTGGAATTGGAACAAGTAAATTTCCTTTGAACAAGTGAAATTTGTAAAAAATTCGATTTGATAATCTGGTTCACGGTATTTCAAAAGGGTGCCACTAACCGATTCCGAACGAAACATACTCTGCTTTGAGGTTTAGAAACGTATTTGAGCTAAAAGATGCCGCTCGACCTAATGTATTGAAATTGGAACCAAAGTAAAAAAATATTCACTTTTGATTGAAACTACTATTTTTCTATGAACTATATTAACGTTGTACAGGAACTCTTATTAATACTTCACCCCTTTTGGTGAAAATTCTTTTTAAAATTCCTCGGTCTCCCTCTTCTCGTTCGAAAGATAAATTTTATATACCCTCTTTTCACACAAACTATGCGAAAAATACCTTTTTCAGACTGTCATGTTTACATTATTTTTATTTTATTTATTTATTTTAAACATAACATGCAGAATTCATAAAATGGTCATACTAAGTAATGGTACGAAGTAAACGACGACCCACATTCAAATGCCCAACTAGGCCAAGTATAGCCTGTATCTAGGCATACGATTTTCAGACTTGGGTGGAGAAGCATAACTGACGTATGTTCTCGTACACATACATATACACATATATAGATATATAAACTTAAATACACACATATATACATATATTAATAGATATATATATATATATATATATATATATATATATATATATATATATATATATATATATATATATATATATATATATATATATATATATATATATATATATATATATATATATATATATATATATATATATATATATATATATATATATATATATATATATATATATATATATATATATATATATATATATATATATATATATATATATATATATATATATATGATAAGGTTTGTAAAGAAATCCGTTTATAGGATGATGTTTTTATTTAAAATAAAATTAGTAAAAGCTACTTAAAAAGTAGCGAAGGAAATCCCAGCTTGTATTGGGAAATGCTTATGTTTGAATGAGATATACTTACGGATGTGCACGACTTTCGACGGTGCAATGTAAGTTTAAAGGTCCTTTTGCAGTCGACTAACGATCACTATTCATCCATATATCTCATAAATAGGGCTTATCCTTATGCAACACAAAATGCCTTCAATTGAGACGAATTAAGCGAAAAAATAAAAAATTAAACTATTGATCACTTCGGCAAAGCCGTTTTCTAAATGAAAGTGACATTACGAAATAATTTTGTTATGAAATAACTGTTTTCTACAATATTTCTTTACAATTTTTTAATATTATACAATTTTATATAGGTTTACCCTATTTTGATAACATTATACAATCTTTATTATAAACTCCTCTGCCATAAATTAAGATTGAAGTTTCTTCTTTCATTTCATTGAGCATATGGAGGTTTTTTTATTTTTATTTCGATTTAATGGCTCGTTGATAACAAACTCAGCCAATTGTATCATATTTTAAATGTTGGTAGCATTCGAAATTTGAATTATTTCGTAATGTCACTTTCATTTAGAAAACGGCTTTGCCGAAGTGATCAATAGTTTAATTTTTTATTTTTTCGCTTAATTCGTCTCAATTGAAGGCATTTTGTGTTGCATAAGGATAAGCCCTATTTATGAGATATATGGATGAATAGTGATCGTTAGTCGACTGCAAAAGGACCTTTAAACTTACATTGCACCGTCGAAAGTCGTGCACATCCGTAAGTATATCTCATTCAAACATAAGCATTTCCCAATACAAGCTGGGATTTCCTTCGCTACTTTTTAAGTAGCTTTTACTAATTTTATTTTAAATAAAAACATCATCCTATAAACGGATTTCTTTACAAACCTTATCAAATATAACAATATTATACTGTTTTCTACAATATTTCTTTACAATTTTTTAATATTATACAATTTTATATAGGTTTACCCTATTTTGATAACATTATACAATCTTTATTATAAACTCCTCTGCCATAAATTAAGATTGAAGTCTCTTCTTTCATTTCATTGAGCATATGGAGGTTTTTTTATTTTTATTTCGATTTAATGGCTCGTTGATAACAAACTCAGCCAATTGTATCATATTTTAAATGTTGGTAGCATTCGAAATTTGAATTATTTCGTAATGTCACTTTCATTTAGAAAACGGCTTTGCCGAAGTGATCAATAGTTTAATTTTTTATTTTTTCGCTTAATTCGTCTCAATTGAAGGCATTTTGTGTTGCATAAGGATAAGCCCTATTTATGAGATATATGGATGAATAGTGATCGTTAGTCGACTGCAAAAGGACCTTTAAACTTACATTGCACCGTCGAAAGTCGTGCACATCCGTAAGTATATCTCATTCAAACATAAGCATTTCCCAATACAAGCTGGGATTTCCTTCGCTACTTTTTAAGTAGCTTTTACTAATTTTATTTTAAATAAAAAATATATATATATATATATATATATATATATATATATATATATATATATATATATATATATATATATATATATATATATATATATATATATATATATATATATATATATATATATATATATATATATATATATATATATATATATATATATATATATATATATATATATATATATATATATATATATATATACACACATATATAGATACATATACTTAAATACATACATATATAAATATATTCATAGATACGCATTCACATATACATTCACATACACATTTATGTAGGTATATTATTTTTAAAAGATGATTTGCGGAAGATCATTCTCTGTCCTTGAACGACCTATATCGTCAAAAAGCCATTTTTTTATATTTTTATTGAATAAAAAGGTACTTTGATTTGTTTTTATGTCGTCATCAAGACGGTTGAATATTTTGGGTGCTATAAAATTTAATTGTCTTTGGGCAAATGATGAATTAACTCTTGGAACGGCATAATTCAAGCCTAATGATGCTCTTGTAGTTCTGTGTTGCTGGCTTCGTGGTCGTTTATCAAGGGTTCGATGGAAGAACATGAGTGACTGTTTCAGAAACAGCTGGCGTATATCTAATACCTTACTTTCTTGGAAAAGCATGTTGGAATCAATCTAGCTTTCACTAGAGGATCCAAGACAGATTTTGCACATGCTCCCCACGCTATTATTCCGTGCACCCATAAACCCTGACATAGGGCCATGTAAACCATTTTAGGGAGTTCTTGGAAAGGACGTTGGGTAATTAATTCTCTGAATACGAAAACCAGCTTCCTAGATCTCGAGGACAGTTGTACTACTTGGTTATCCCAGCTCAGTTTTGAGTTTATTAAGACGCCCAGATACTTAATTTCGGTTTTTTCTTGAATATGGTAACAAGCGCAGGTTGGTTGCCTATTACAGTGGTAAGAGTGGATTATTAAGAGGCCTATTACAAAATAGCGTAGGTATTCTTTTAAAATGAGTTTAAAAAATGAACGCATTTTTTTTTGGATGTAACTATAAAAGATAGGATAAATAAATAAATAAATAAATAAATAACTATTCAACCCTGGGAGAAAACCGCGGCACTGAGCGCTCTTCTCTTGCGCAAGCAAATATATACACAATTTCTAATTGTTTTTTGCAGTGTTTTCTCCTTTCTAATGACAATAATTTATATTATGTCGTATTGCTAAAAGAGTGAACTTTAATATAGTATAAGTATTATATAAGAATCTTATTTTATTTCTGAGAAAATTAGAATGATACAGGAAGTTTTTTTTTAAATTTTGTGTAATTGTAAGTAATGTATACCTTGGATATGTGGTCAAAAAACGAAAAAATAAGGCCGCTATGGTCAACAAGAATACATGACGGACATAAAAAAAATAGTATACGGTTTTCGTTGTAGTGATATTACTGTATTAAGGAGCTCAAAGTTTGCCTTCCGAGCGTTTTACGAATAACGACTTTCGGAAAATGGGCTGAATAAGTAAATAATATTCGTTATATCTAAAATTAAAGGCCGCTATGGTCAACATCAAGAAATGGTCCAGGTAATTCAGTAATTAAAGTTTGTAGAAATCTCTTCATTTCTTGGAATTAGAACGCCAAAAATCCACTTTTCTTGCCTTTCTGGAAAAAATATGTGATAGGGCTCTTAATGACGGAGGACGTGTGATGACTACCGGACGTAATCCAAACGTAATGAAATTTGTTTTTGAGGTATTTAGGGTTAGGACATGTTGATCGAACCATGCTTTTACATTATCCAGGCCTTTTGGGCCTCTCTATTATAATAAAGATTCGATCGACCTCGTCATATTTTCCGACACGTTGGTTAGTTTTAGGAAAAAATTAGGCGATTTGTTGTTGCATTAGCTTATAGTTTAATTTGTTTTTAAGTAAAACTTTTTGTGTTTTGGTTGCATTAGTTGGTTTGGTTACTTGGTTTAATAAGTTATTAGTGTAATTTTGATTGTCATTTTCCCTTTGCTGCTATTTATATTATTTTGTACTAATAATGGTAATATAGGTCTATTTGTATTATGTATTATTTTCACACAAATGTACATGAATGTTTTTACCTAAATAAAAAATAAAAAAAACTCTATTCACGTTAACCTTTTAAAAAATCGGCCATATCTGGACACATCAAATCCTAATTATATATTTTGATTACTGTATCTATTAGTTACATAACTAATAATATATTCATTAACAAATTACAAATCCATACAGCAAGATTGGGAAAAAATGACCCATAGCAAGGAATTACTATAAACCCTTAACAAAACAATAAAATGGAAAAAAACACTAGTTTTTTCTGGTAAAGATGTTTTAGAATAATACAAGTTTCTTTTTCACATACGATTATTCTTTACGAAAAACTAAGTTGAATCACGTACAATCCTTTTTAATGCTGGTCTTTATTACTGAAAAAAAAGAGAATATCTGAAATTGGAAAATAAATGCATTCTACTATAACAAAGGCCTAAAGTAAAGAAAGTTGAATATTGATTTAAACTCTGTTTTTTATGTAGAACAGTCGAAAGTAAATAAAAATCTCCTTATATCCTTTTTTTTAAGAGGTAAAGGTTTACTTTTTATTGTATTTTTCTTTAACGTTTGTCACTATGGTTCAATTTTACAGTCACAGGACGAATGTAAAAAAAGTTGAATATTAATCAAAAATCCGTTTTTTATGTAGACAAATATCATCTAAACAAAAAACTGCTAATATTTATTTTTTATGAAGTCCGTGTATTTTTAAATTTTCTTTTTCTTTAACATTTGTCGCTATGGCTCATATTTACCAGCCATCCTGTATATTTACAGGACGAATGGATGCTAATATCGGTGATAGCTACGCAGAAGGATTTTTTAAGTGACGCCCACAGTGAGCGTTTTAAACGAAATCAAAGTCATTTAGATCACTTTATAATGTTAGCATGCAGTTGGAGATAGGAAGTAGAAATGAGTCCATGGAATAGATATCCCCACCATACTACTGCGGGGCACGGCAATGATACGTCAACATGGCGTCCATATCACGAGTTGCCAACTGCTTCCACTTGGGGTGTAAGGGTACTCAAAATGCACCACGTTTCACGCGCAATAACAGTAAGGGCACAACATGAATCAATATTTTTGCAGTATCGGGTATCTACTTGGCATCTTCCTTCACTTTGCACAGACGTAGCTGAATATCAAAATGGTGCTCATGTTCAAAACGTATTGACTTGTAATGTTTAGAAAGCCGTATAAAATATGTTTATGAGGTAATAAAATATGTTGATAAAAATAATCGAAACACCAGTTTGCCATTTCAACTGACCATAACATGGTCAGTGACGAACATCTGCCATAACGCTTTTTTTCCCTGAGAGATGCTGACATGCGCTACTAATAACAGTGCGTTTAATATATTTTAAAATAAAGGATGTATTGAGTGAGTTCTGCTTCGTGCAAAACAGATGGGCGTAAAATTTTATTGATTTTTAATCTAACTTCATGAAATTCTAGGAAATCCAAAACAAATAATAATAAATATATTTAGGTCATGTAAATTTTCAAATTGGAGGTTGCTGTGAAATTACATATTTTGAGGTCACGGGAAACGAAAATATTAGTTTTTGAATATGTCGCTCTGTTAGCTTTTATGAAACTAGACATTATTTATTTATTTATTTATTTATTTATTTATTTAGGTACATAGGATTAGGTATACAGTTCATTCATAGGTCATGTAATCTTATAATAATTATATAAATTATTTAATAATTAATATAGGGAGGTTTAACACATCTTACATGACCTTTACTGCCAATAGCACATCTAACTAGGCGATAATTTGGCCCGTCTCTAGATGTGCATATTTTTATGCAATTTTAAGAAATGAAGTGTTTTTTTTTTTAAATAAATTATTTGGACCCACCACCTGTATATATACATAAATATACCAATTTTATAAAAAATATAGCTATGCAATAAATATATACATTTATAGTTGTAATTTAATAAAATTTAATTAAGAAAAATAGATAAGTGATACTAAATAAATTGTCGTGCGTTGCAAAGAAGTTGATCAGATTTTACATATCCCTTGTTAAGTAGCCATCTATTAAGGTTTGCTTTAAATATTTTTATGTTAGGATAATTTTTCATGTCTTCACTAAAGGAATTATATAATTTTGGGGCTATGTAGAATATATGTCTCTGGGCAAATGTTGTCCTGACTGACGGAATTATATAATTGATACTCGCGGACATTCTTGTGTTCAGATTGTTTTGAGTTCGGGCGTGGTCATCTCTAGATTAAACCTACGTTACTGATCCGATTTCTGTGAGACTGTTACTTCCGGTATTAAGTGGACATTAGTGTTTACATTTTAAACATCAAATTTCAGAGACTTAGTCCCAAAACCATTTAAAAAAATAGGTATTCAACTGCTTTCAGGTCGTTGGAACTCAAAATTCATCGCGTCCCATGCGCAGCATGTACAAAAGCGATGCTTGACCTCTCCATCCACCGCGCAATTGAGAATCCATCTATACAGGTGAAAACGTTACGGAAGCTTTACAATTTCGCAACTCTATCGCCTAACATCTACTTCAAACCCCTGATCGCATGGATATTCATTTCGCCCCTCTAGCCATCCCTCCCAAACAAGCAACAGGTAGGGAGGGAACATTATGATGGCGTTTACGTAGAGTTGCCAACCGTTTCCTTCTTTTTCCACGATCGCAAGCATGCTCAATATGCACCTCGTCTCGAGCACGTCTCAAATCAATAGCCTTGCAGTGACGAACCCCCTCAACTTTTTGACGTAGTAATAGCAAGAAAGCACATATCTTTACAACTGAAAGGATAAAGAAGTGCACTGAATTTTCAAAACATAGTTGCCAAATCTGTTTGTATAACAAGATGGAAAAATACCTAACGATTTATTATGGCGTATCCAAATTGGTCGTTGGCTTTAGACTCAACCCATTCCAGTTTTATTTGACATGCGCATATGATAGATTTGCAATAATGGCCGCTCTGCCATCCATAATGGAGGAAGACTGACACAATCGACCTGCGTCGCTGCAAGTCACCCTTCCACCCACTAGACATGCGCTGTCGACAGGTGTGCAGTAAATCAAAATTATAATGGACTCTGTATTGCCTGACTAACGCCCGGTGCAAACCGGATGCATATGAAATATTATCGATTTCCAGCATCACTTCACAAAATTCATATAAATTAGTCTCGATTACAAAAATCTAATAACAACAAGACAAAAAGCCGCTATCGCTCGGTATCTCATGGCAAAAATATATTTTTTTTAAATATAGAAGCGAAAAATTAATTCTCAGAGACAGTACTATTTATATAGATCATGTATTATATCATGGTTTTGCATATGGCAGCAAAAAGCGATTGCCAGAGACAGTTGTCTCTATCTTCTATTTATTAAGATATTGTAAACGGTAATATATTCCTAAAACATGCTTAAAATGCATAGTGTCTCATGAGCAACAGCCACGACCCACACAATACAAAAAGAGCGTTGAACTGTCTGACCTCTTCATCAACTACGCACATGCGCAAAAGCATAATGCAATGGTGCGCATATTGAAAACGCAACATAAAGAAGAGTATTTTTCGCAAGCCTTAAAGTTTCTCAATAAATTCGATAAACACAGTAAAATTTCGCACTGTCAGTCGCTGCGTTGGAGCACGTAAGATATGTAAGTCTAATGTGTAATTAATGATATTACTCACGTTTATATTCGCATATCGCGTGCAGACTTTGGTACCCATATTGAATCAATTCAGTCCTACTCTAAACTATGCTAAACTTCACAAATTTCCGTCACTACACTGACACAAAGGACTACACCGACAGATAGTGATAAGTAACTTCGTGCGCGTTCGTTCTCCGCTAGCATCGCGTCGTTACTAGCCGGAAACGACCGGGGACATCCATGCCACCCTGTTATCCATCCCCTACCCGTTTCTCCCACCTTCCTTCCACAGAGCGGCTATCACCCACTTACTCCCCTCAGAAGCTGGGCTGCCGTGAGTTACATACTCTCCGCTTGCTCAAAGGGCAAGTATCCTGCACAGGTAACATCTCCATGACCCTCCGACAGTTCCGAGCTACCGACCTCTTTTCTCCACACAAGTTAAGGCATATGTTGGGAGTTGCTATATTCAAAACGGATGCAGAACATGCTGTGATTATTTGTAAGTGCGCTCAAATCGAAAATTCTATTATCCCCACAAAATAGTATTGTTAACAAAGCATCGAAAATTTCGACGACGTACTTATTTTGCATGACTTTAATAACAGTTATGTACATTTAATAACAGTTATGTATATTGGTGAAGTATTACAAAAAAAGCCCTACAAAACAATAAGCTTACTAGTGGGTATTCTACGTGAAAGGATACAGATTGTGGTAAACAAAATATTTTCTTTTGGCAGAGTCGTTTTCGAGGACCCTAAGATATGTAGATGGGATGCGCCTGAAACATTGTCGATTTCAAGGCTCACTTCATAAAATTTACTAGAATCAGTTGAATTAGATGAAGAAAATAAAATCATGTAATTCCGTAATATATTCCCAAACCATGGGTGTAGCAGAATTGTATGCCAAATAAATGGCAGATGGCAGCTTGGAACGACCGATTAATACTTTTGCTTCTATAGAGAAATATACACGGAAAATCTTGATGTAGTTTCATGTGTACGCATGCTGAAAATCTAATTTCCCTAGCAATTATAATCATCATACAATGCGAGCATTGACCACGACGTGTCGAACCACCTGACTTCTCCATCCAACAACCACAGACGCGAGGACGCAACAAAATTGATGCGCTGTTCAAAACAGATAAAGAATTTTCGCAAGAATTAAAGTTTTGGAAGAGTGTATATATATGTGTAATATTTTACACTCTACTCACACGAATCTTTCCATATTGAGTACAAACTTTAGTAGCCATATTGGGTTAAAATTATTATCTAATGACACTACAATTAAATATATGCTGCTTTGTAACTACGCTAATGCGCTTAACACAAAGAACTACACCGACAAACAGTGGTTGATAATTTCGTAAGAATCCGTACTCAATGTTGCGCCATAATTAGGCGTGTAAAATTCTGAACTGGCCGAGTATTCAAGCCACCCCTAGCACCCATCACGTTATCGTTTCGCCCGCCGTCGTCACCGAGAATCTATGCCCACCCACTATCCCTCCTACTGGGTCTACAACAGTGAATTATTTCGGAATAGTAGGAGAAAATATTTCCGTGAGTTACTAATTGCTCTCCGCTCAATGTGATGGAATCGAAAACAATAATTAAAAAAATAAAAATCCTCACCAAAATTAATTGCTAAATGGAGCATGAAAAAATATTAATGATGTAAAAATTTATAGCGACTTTAATAATCGCAAAACCGATGAAAATATTTGTTAAAACCTATTAAACAATGACCTTGGCCTATGCAAATATAAGAGTAGATGCGAAAATTAAATCCGTATCGTAACTCCAACAATATCCACACATTTCTATTTAGAAATCCCAGCCTCATTGCACATAGCGGTGGCTTCGATCTCATCCCAAATTCTCCTGCTCTCCTCCCAATACAAAGCAGCTAGAAAACAAAATTTCAATAAGCGTCGCGTCGGTTGAAAAGTTAGGTTTCTTTAGTTTCACGCAGAAAAATCGTGCGCAACATTCACCGCGTCCCAGTTTCATTAGGTGACGATACGATTGCGCGTTGTGTTGGAGCTTGTTCAAAGCGCAACTGTTCAAATTAAGCCAAAAAATCGCAATAGCAGACGCTGCGTTGGCTTCGCCAGATATAATTGTGGAATGTTAGAAAACTGACTCTCTATATTACTGACGTTTATGATATCATATTGAGAGTAGACTCTAGTAGCCACATTGTCGTCTAATTAAACCACACTGACAACTATGTAAAGGTCCGTGCCCTGCCAGTATCGCACCGTTACTGGGCAAAATAACGTTAATTCTACCCCTACCTCTATTCACATCACCTGCCAGTTCGCATCCTTAGCAAATGCTAAACTCTAAACGTCAAAAATTCTAGATCTGCATCAGCAAATTATTTGGTACTAAATGGCAATAGGTACTGTTAAAGATTGTTGATCGCTGCGGGAGTGCCCGCCATTCTAGGTGGTAATAACGGTGAGGAAGCTCCTGCTATGAGGAGGGCATTATGCCCAAACTGGATAGCCCTGTTCGTTTTTTATATATAGACACAAGATAAGACGTTGCTCATGTTCCAGCTCCCCCCCCCCCCCCCTACAACCCGTCCTCTGCCACCCTTTTCCAATTAGCCCCCTGCCCTTCCACCTGCCCTCTCTACCCCTCCACCCTTCGCCTCCTTCCCACCATCTACTCTCATCCCCCAAGTAGCCTATATTACTCTCCGTATCTTCGGCTAACTCCGTTCAAAAAAAAAAAGGGATATAAAATAAACAAACATTACGTTACCATTACATTCGTATCCAATCGACGAATTTATCACTTTTGGATGTGTCACAATATACTATAGGTAGCGTAGTATATTGTAAGTTATTACTTTATTACAAGTAGTTAGACTGTAGTTAAACAACAGTTAGTTATACTAGTTTGAGTATCTTACCTTTTTTAAAGACAAATAGAAAATCTTATGACTTCGGTGTCATAACTGAATATAATAATCGTGAAATGTTAGAATCAGATCAAATAAAAATTCAAAATATTGGTTAAAATCCAATAACTAATATACTAAAAAAAAATACTATCTAAAAATGTCACAGCTATCATTTAATGGGTACAAAGGTTTAATAGTCATAAAAAAGGTAGCCTATCAGCATCTACTTATTTTTCTTTTTAAGTTTACGTCCTCCAGCTGTTTAATAGTGCTAAGATATAGTAGTAAACAAGAACGATAATTTAAAGAATTAAAAAACACGACTGCCGTTACAAAAAGTTATGAATGTATTTGTAATTGCTACTGTATTTAAAATTAGAAAAAGTATTTGCACGCGCTAAAAAGAACGTATTATAGAGAATAAAGTTCTTCGTTAAAACAAAACTCATTTTACGGAAGCTCCGCTACGCCCCCTGTTGACGCGTGTTATCTCTATAAACATCCAGTGCTTAAAGACGATTGCGCATTCTGTGAGTCAGTCGACGGGCCTTATCCAAGGCCCATTGATATTAAACGTTTATACTAAATACGATATATCTATCTTCATTTTTTGATATTTGAACATTTAGAAAATTATTAATATGGCATTTGGGTAGTTTAGGTACCTTATAATATAACGATTTTAACAATACTATACACTTCTAAATCAGTGCAAACCTTTAGAAGTTATGGTGGAATAAAGAAACAGGAAACATACATACATGAATCCTGAACACATTACACTCCCTTTTGTTGGGTAGTCGTGTAAAAACAAACACAATTTCGCATTTATAATCTTAGGTAAGGTTTTTACTCTAAACTTGCTGAAAATGCACAATGCAAAAGGAAACTGTTGAGCTTCCTGACCTCTACGATAGCCATGGCGCTATTTTTTCCTAAATCCTCCATGTGAGGCGTCCAATAATGGATGCCTATGGCACAATGTATACAAAATGTATATAAATTTATATAAATGTAAATGTGCGCCGCTCTATAGTAATCCGCTCTATAGTAATGCTATAGCTCTATAGTAAACCCCGCTCTATGTAAATGTAAATGTAAATGTAAATATAAATTTATATACATTTTGCCGTAGGCAAACCCGAGCTAATCGCCATTCATTTGAGGGGTTAATAATATGTAGTTAACGTCAACTTTTTCTGTGCCTTATGTAAGTGTGGTCTCAGTAAAATGACTGGTTGAACAGTGACTGTATAGTCTGGCTGCGCAATCGTGATACAATGGGTATATATAACATTTTAAAATCCCCTGTTAGGAAACCCTTACAAACTGTCAAATATTCTGTTGGATTTTGTCAAATATACCGGGGTTTTCTTATTTTTGATAGTTCCCCTTTAATATACCAAATTCCTTAAAAAGCATCGATAGAAAGTAAATTTGTTACGTGATTTCTCCGTTTGGAGTAGAAAAACGCTTGTGAATATCGCGCAAGTGCAGAAAATGCGATTTATTCAAAATTTATTTATCTTTCATTTAAAATCGGTACTTAGCGATTCTTTCAAAATCGGTATTTAACTTTAATTTAAATATTTTAAAATATCATTATTGACAATGATTATATCAATTTATTAGTTCCGCAGGTCACGCATTAAATTATCGGGAAATAGTCCACTCTACCAAAAATACGATCACATTCCTTACAGACAAATTTCTTGAATGTTAACTATGAATATGCGTTTCCATATAATATGTGGTTCTCTAAGTGATGAAGCTCTTACTTGCCAACGTGATGACAATTGATAGTCCTCCAAATATTTAACTTCTTTTCTTTTATGTATTCTTTTTTTATGTGGCTAATCAGAAATACCATGGCATCAAATGGTCGAATAAAATACTTAGTGTACTATCTTACTAATTCCGACTTAATCGCAAAATAATATTTTAAAAATCCTTGCCCTGCGCTCATTTCATCTCATCTCGATAAGTCTGTGAGGTGAGGGCCGACAAACTTGTATCTCGTCAAGGAGATCGTAGGGGGATCTCTCTCCTCTATTTCAACCGACTTAAACCCTGTGTCGCCATCATGGGTATAGCAATTTCGTCGATATTTTATGCTACGACCTCCCCACAAGCAACAGGTAAATACGAAACGTCACGATAGCGTCTATGCTGAAACTTTCCAATCGCCTTTATTGCCTTATGGCACTGCGTTTTGCACACGCCGCAAATCAATATTCTCCAAGAACTACGCCAACCACCGTATCTATATCCACTCGGATAGCAAGGCAGCTCTTATAGCACTAGCCTCGAATACCATTAATTCAAATCTGCTGCAAAACTGCGTATCACTACTGAATTCCCTGAGCGAAAAGAACAGTGTAGTTCTAAGATGGGTTCCCGGCCATGCAGGAATCGAGGGAAATAAAAAAAACCGACTAACTTGCTAAGACGGGAGCAAAGGGAACGTTATACGGCCCTGAACCTTGCTGTGGCATACCCTCCTGATGGGCGGCAAGAGTCGTGCCGAGGTTGAGAGAAGGGCGGCCTGTTCGATTGACCTGATTCTCGATTGGGGAAAGCGCAACAGGCTTTCTTTCTCTCCAGCCAAGTCGCAAGCCTTATTGTTAAACCAGCGTACTGTCTCCAGCGTAAACCGCTTATTTTATTTTTATTTTATTATTATTAAGGAAACTTACAGCTATTACAGGAGAAATATCAGAATTTTATTTATAGACTACAATGCCAGTTAAAAGTTTCCACTTAAAGATAGTAAAAATATACAGTCGCCTAAGAATGGGATAGGAGGAAGTGGAGGGAATTAAAGATATAAATTTTGTTTTAATAATATTTTATTTTATTATTTTATTATTAGGGAAATTTTATGGTTTATATTAATATTGAAGAAAGAAAAGAAAGAAGAAAAAATATAATATAATTATTTCCATCGTCCTTGAATATTGCCTTTCAGAAGACCTGGAATAAGAGTCTTGAGCGCAGTCGCAGTTGTATTAAACAGGTCAATTTCGCTTAGCTTGGTATTGCAGAAATGAGATACTCGGTAAATGTAATTATTTTGGGCGTAGTTTGTGCTTACTTAAGGTAGATGAAATAAGTTGAATTGGCGGGAAGGCCGTGGGGGTACATGGAAATTTATAAGCTGAAGCAGTTCAGAACAATCGATAAAGCCATTTAATATCTTGTATAGGAATATTACATCTGAATGAACTCTTCTCATTTCTAATGGTATAAGCCCATGATAGTCACCAGCTTCGTTATAATCTGAAAAAGTTACATAAGACCGATAATTTAGATTTTTTAAGAACATGTTTTGAATGCGTTCGATCCTATTGACGTGAATATTGTAACAAGGAGACCAAATTTGCGAAGCGTATTCGAGGTGACTGCGGACATAAGCATAATATAAAATTATAAGGGACCTATTATAATTAAACTGCTTGGCTAGTCTGAGAATAAAGTTCAGCATACTGTATGCTTTGGCAGTTATTGTGTCAATGTGGGAAATTAAATTTAATTTACTGTCTATAATAACACCCAAGTCCTTTATAACAGATTTTCTTGGGATGAGAAGTCCATTTAAATTGTAGCTAAAATTTAGCGTTTTAGTATTCCTTGTAAAACTAACAATTGCGCACTTAGAAGAATTGATGTGTAATCGGTTTGCCGAGCAGTAAAGAGACAGTCTATCTAGATCTTTTTGAAATGATATATAATCGTCCAATGTCCTTACCGGTGCATAAACCTTCATATCATCAGCAAAAAGGAGGAATTTACAAAGGTTGAAGCATTGGTTGATATCGTTTAAATATATAGTAAACAATAGTGGTCCTAGTAGACTACCTTGTGGGACTCCAGATGTTATTTTTACCCAGTCAGACTTAAATCCACCCAATACTTATCCGGGTTGGAGGACGTCCTGTGGCTTTTCCGCAGTCCGTTCGATACCTGGGGGTCTCGTTGTCGGCGTCCCTGTCGCATCTTTTACACGCGAAAACCGAGGCTACGAAATCGCGAGATCTTTTCTTCGCCATTCGTCGCTCCAGCAGGGCCGAGTGGGACATCCGCTCCCCGGCCATCAGACTGCTCTACAAGGGTGTTTTTGTCCCGCAGGTGGCTTATGCCGCGCGTGCTTGGGCGTGGCCATCCATATCGGAGGCCATGCGCGTTGTCCTGCTGCGTGGCCAGCGTCTCCCGCTTGTGGCGATTACTGGCGCGTACCGGACGACCTCTACTCTCGCTCTTCCCGTCCTCGCTGGAGTTTTTCCGATCGATCTGGAGGTTCTGGAGCGGGCAGCCGTGTCATGGATTCGACGAGGGGTGCCGGTAGACTAATTTAGTCTGTCGATGGACCCGGCGTCCTCCACGTTGGTGGGCTGGTCCCGTCGTATTCGGGCGGAGAGTCTGCGCGTCTGGCAGGAGCGGTGGGACGGCGGCGGCACGGGCCGCCTTACCCATAGCTTCTTTCCATCGGTGTCCGAGCGGATGATAAACAAGGATTTTCTGCGGCTTGACCACCATATCACTCAGCTCATTGGGGGTCACGGTGAGTTCAAAGCCAAGTTATTTGACCTTGGACTCAACGACGATCCCTGGTGCTCGTGTGGCACTGGTCGCCAGATGGCCGAACACATCGTTTGGACATGCCCCAAGCTCAACGCCGCACGAGCGGAAATGTTGTTTGTGGTTGGTATGCGGACTTGGTAAGTTGTAGGGTTTGCTTTGCTGCGTTTCGCGAGTTTGTGGATCACTGGGTGTCCCTCTGGGAGGATCTGAGGCAGATGGGCTATCCTCCTCCGGGGGAACCCCCCCCCCCCCTCTTAGTGGTGCGAGCCGTGGGCTGCTTCATCATCCGAAGTCGCCCGTACTGTATCGTCCCTAATCGCCCCTGTGGGTGCTTGCCCTTTCACAGGATCCCGGTCGTCGACGTCTCCGACGGCGCCCCTGCTGTTTGCTGCCCGTTTTTATTTTTTTTCGACACGCCGCATGAAGCATACTTTCCACCGCCTCATCATTGAAATAAAAATAATATATTATACTATATAAATAATAAAATATGTTACCGCTTAGTCGCCTAGTTTAGTTTAGTAATTAAGTAATAATTGTAAACATTTTGAAGTATAAATAAACGGTTTACGGGGTGCCGGCGTGGGCTGAAGCCCGGAGAATCCTTCCTAAGGTCTCCGTTCGCTCACCCCTCACGCGCTACCCTTCCGGCACGCATGAAGTTGTCGTTGCATGACATCCTGGGCAGATAAAACGACCCATGTCGTTTGAACTGCCCGGGTAGTGGGCGGGGTTTTCAACCCTCGCCTGTCGCCGCGTAAATATTAAATAAATGTGGCATACCAAAAAGCCTTGCAAACCTCATGCTCAAAAATATATGTTTAGAACAATCCGTCAACCACTGGAACAACACGCCAGGGTCGAATCATTCCAAAGCGCTAATTAAGGCTTACGACCGTACTGCCCGTGAGGCCTTATCGCTAAATAGGAGCAATCTACGCATACTATAGTCGCCGCCATACAAACTGATGACTGGGCCAAAAATCATTAGAATCATGACATCCCTTTCGCACTTTCATAACGTTACGATCTCTCAATCAGATCTGTAGTAAAGGTAATGTCATGTCATGTCGCATAAAGAAATATCGATATTGTCGATATTGTTTGTTACACAGGTTGATTTTTTTATAAGTGGCGATTCAGTACATCAAACTAAGCCAGAAAATCGAAAATCGATGTACTAAACCACTCACTTGAAGCTTGTCGCTATTAAAAAACTCAGCCGTCATAAATAAATAAATAAGTATGTAACTTACAACATTGCAAATAACTTACAACGCTTTACACGCAATATTTCAATCACTAGACAATTACATGATTAGTGAAATAGTGATTAATAAAATAGTACATATAAATATGTATATATATATATATATATATATATATATATATATATATATATATATATATATATATATATATATATATATATATATATATATATATATATATATATATATATATATATATATATATATATATATATATATATATATATATATATATATATATATATATATATATATATATATATATATATATATATATAATGATCGATTAATTAGCTAATTAAAATATATATTATTTATTGGGACACCTAGCTATTTTCGATATTTTCAAGTCTTGTGTTGCAACAAATAATCTCACAACTGTAATGATAATTGAATAAGGTACCTGTATTATATCATTATTAAAATGCATACAACTAGGTAACGAAATATAATATATCCACATTTTAAATTTATTTTGATTGACGAATTGATGTGGTTTGTTTGCCGACAGCATGTCTACCTGCCTACTTTTCTATAGTGCTTGAACCTATTAGTAATCAAATAATGTTATAACATATGCCTAATAAAACAAACAAAATATAATAATGATAACGATTTTTAAATAAATCTTTTATCGTCAAGAGGCCGTCCCTACGCTCAATGGCAGGTACGGGGCCGGTCATCGGTTTGTATGACGGCGACTATAGTGAGGGCGCTCACGGGGCATTGTGGCCTGAACAAACACATGTACAACCTCAAGCTCCGGGACACGAAAATGTGCAGGTTCTGCCAAGAGGCAGAGGAAAGGAGGAGGAGGAGAGGAAAATGTTGCCCGCTGATGCGTAAAAGTTACACCCACTTGGGTGGTCATTACCTCCAAACTGAGGAGGTAAAACAATCAGGCGCCAAAAGCCTGTTGCGGTTCTTATATGACACGAGGCTTAGCGCAGAACTGTAGTAGGTGGCAAGCACAATAGATCAGCAATGGTCGCAATGTTACAAGGCTCAAAAAATAATGATATAAAAATTCGATCGCGAAAAATAGTCGATTGATTAAAAATTTTTAAAACGCACGTGTTTTATAGTAAAATGAAATATTGACACAACGTTGCCTTCTAATACTCCAGACAAAAGTCTTCCCGCACCGGTGAAGTCTTCGGTGCGCTTTGACATGGGTGCGTTTCCCATTCATTTTCAAAACGAAAAATTCGTGTCGAAACATAAAAATATCAACAACAGTGCCACCAAACCTATTATTTTACGTGTCCATAACACGGTTAAAATTGCAACTTGGTAATTGGTATTGGAACTTGGTATAATAAGTAACTTGGTATATTAAGGAACTTGGTAATTGGTATTGGAACTTAGTAAATGAAAAGTAAGGGGTTCCACCTTGTTTGTTTTGTAGGCGCACATAGGTTTACTAATGATAATATTGCAGCAGAGTCCAACTGGTTGTAAAAGATATCGTCAGCAATTCAATGTCAGCTACTATGCGGCGGTTTTCCAAGGTATTAAAATTGAGGTATTTTACGCAATCGTTTCAAATACCAGTTGTTCGCGATAGTTCATTGTCCTCGTGAACTATTTTGGATTTGTTTGATTGGGTCCATACGATTGAACTCCATACGCAGTCCCCAAATTCAATGACACTGGGGACATAGGCACAAAATAACTTTTTCATCACAAGTGGGTTTTGAAACAGCTTGCACGTTTGGAAAATAAAAACTAACATTTTTTCGCTACCGACAAACATGCTCATTAATAGAACAAAAGCATGCTGCTATTGAGCAATTGCCACTTAGTGGCATGTGTGTGAGAACATAGCTAGTAATGACCATGCGCATTTGGAGTATGCTCACAAATCAACAGTTGTTTGATTTTCTAGCATGCTACCTGAGGCGTGGGTGGACGACGGTGAACGAATAGTGGTGTGCTCTTGAGCACGTGGAAACAGGTTTGCTTCTCAGCACGCTAGTGTCGATTCAATTTTAATGAGTAGCTCATCAAATTTCTGCGGAAACATGAGTAAAGGTTTTTTATAGCCGTTGACATCTCCGTTTCTCTTTTATTTGTCTAATTATGGAACCAAATCGCCCTTCCTCTCGCCAATAGTACAAATGCGTTGCAAGCATTAGGATTATTATGTTGAGTTCTGTGCGGATAAGACTGTTGGAACTAGCTTTTGGCCGCGCTCAATCTACATACTAGATAGTTCATCAAAAATTGCATATGCTGCAGCATCGATTCTAGCCGCTCTACGCGCACGGGAACAATGCCGAATATAATGGCGGAGATAATAAGTAAATCAATATATTGTAAAAACACGTTAATGTTATTTCAATTCAAATCGCAAGGCAATTTCATAACTTGAAAAATATTTTTTTTAATAAACCAAAAATAGCAGTTGATTCGCATGGTTTCATATATCTTCATATGTGGAGCGGACTACAGTAGATAAATTTAAACAGCAGCTAAGCATGAAAGACCGAAATATGCCTACTCGAAGAACGACGAAATATAAACATCGAAAAATTCCTCACCAACACAGACACACCGCTTACACGGTGTCTCGGGTAGGTACACTTTGTTCATTGCTACGGGCAGAGGCGGCTCGTGAATATTTTTTATGGGTGTGCAATAAAAAAAACAGGATATAATTACTTACATTTATTTGTAAATAAAATCCATTCGCCGGTCTTTTTGTCCAGCGAAAACATCTATCACTTTCTTGTGAAAGTCTGAGATGGAATTAATTAAGCGTTTTTCTATGCTTATCATACACAATGCATTCAGACGATCTTGTGCCATAGTATTGCGTGAAAACGTTTTGACTTTATTTAACGTCGAAAAACAGCGCTCACTTTCTACTGACGTCATAGGAATGGTACACATAATTTTTAGCAGTTTCATGCTTTCAGCAAATACGGATTCTAATGCAAATTCCATAAAATGTTGAAGTAAAGCAACGGCGCCGTCAGCGTTGTGAAAATCTTCTCTGCTATAAATGACTAATAGCTCATTTTTCAGTTTAGTTTTTTCCAGGAAATCATACGTGTTTACCACTTTCTTAAAATCATCATCCGGAAAACTCTTATTGTAGTCTAAAAATTTGTCAGTGTAAAACAATTTGGACGCCAATAAATGGTCTGTATGAACAAATCTGTCTTTTATATGCATTCGTAATATGTCACACACTTCTTTTCTCATAGCTGAATGATTCACGTTATCAGGCCGACGTTTTTTCTTAGGCGAAGGCGGTGGAACAGCATCACGTAATTCATTGACGACCTTTTCAAATTTAGTGACTTCTTTCATAATTTTAATTGAGTCAAGGGATCGAGACTGCAAACACTTGAACAGCATTTCACAGTGGGGCATGAGCGTCTCGAAAAAGTTTAGCCAATATAAAAAATTGTCTTCATTTAAATATGAAAGGAGCATTTGAGCTTGATTAAATGTTTTTGGGTCACTGTTACGACTGTCCATTATTGCTTGCATACACTCTTTCAGGGGCTCTAAGTTATCGTATAAAACTTTTACTGTACGTGTATTATAATTCCATCTTGTCTGTGGAGCGGCAGGTATTCTTTTGTGGACGATTTCTTTTTAAAATTCGGATCTTTTCGGCGATCGCGTGAAAAACGATGGAAATGCATGCAAATTGCAAAAGAAGCTTCGTACTGTATGGTTAATCGATGCACATTTTTCTAAAATTAAATTGAGTTGATGCGCGTAACAATGTACATAATAAGCATATGGGTAGATATTTCTAATAATCTTTTGGACGCCATTTGTACTTCCACTCATGACGGCAGCTCCGTCGTAGCTCTGTCCAATTATTTTTTTTTAATCAATATTTAAAGAATCAAGCTCTTTCATGATTTCAGCCGCTATTACTTCTGATGTATAACCCTTAGGTTGTAAAAATTTCAAAAATCGTTCGTAAATTTTACCATCATGTATATTCCTTATAATAAACACCAGCTGTTGAATAGTAGAACAATCAGTTGATTCGTCTGCCTGAATTGCAACAAAATCTGCATTTTTTATTTGTATCTGTATTTCACATCTGCAAACTTCATAAATAGCATCCAAAATATCGTTTTGAATTGATTTAGACGTACCTTTAAAAACAGAACTGCTTGATAAGTGCTGCTTCATGGCCAAATCGATCTCTGACACAAAATCAACCAAGCCTCTATATATTCCGGGATTCAGAGATTCCGTAGATTCATCGTGTCCCCGTAATGCAATTTGGAATGCACCACAGAATACCACGCAATCTATTAAGCGACGTAAAATATATCGATTTTCATCAACACGCTCATTGAACTCTCGAATAGATTTTCGATAAGCAGAATCGAGCGCCTTTCGAATATCTTGTCGCCCGATAGATGCCAATTGCACTTCATTTAACATATGAAATCGAGATTGCGAATGTTTTTTCACTTTAATTGAAAGATGCGCTAAATCTTGAACACCAGTTTCTGTCCATACAGTCTCGCCACCACCGCCCGCGCCGGCTCCAAACACAAGACATGGAAAACAAAACAATTTGTTCGTTTCTTCACACCCACATAACCACGGTGTTTTGGTATACTGCTCAGGTTTGAAAACACGTGTATAAGTTTTAGATTTTGTACTACACGTTTGTGTTAGCGTTATTTCAGGACGCGGTCGCCCCTTTGATTTTAGTTCGAGACGCACTTCTAAAGTCTTTTCACAGTTTTTTATGTACGACACACTGTATTGTTCCATTGTTACCGCCAAATAACATGCAAACAAGCTATTTTTCTAATTATTTACAGTCAAACAGTGCCAAAATTCGATATTGCCTCGCGCGCGAGTGTCAATTATTGACACTGACTGACATTTAATTTTGTTTACGTTCGGCAACAGTATGAACGTAGCCGCACTGGCTACGTCCCGGTGGGAGCGAGATAGCGAGCCGAGAGCGCATGCGCGTTGTTCACCCGTTGGAGCGGCGCTCTTAATACTGCTAAATTTCGATACAAAATCTTTTGTTTCACGTGCAGGAGATTGTCGATTTTTCTCTTTCGCACTCGTTACATTCAGTGCTGTTTGTTGTACTGAACATTGGTTCATAGGAGCGTATTCGCTGGCGCTCCACTTAGTCGGTCGGATTATTGTTCCTAGCGATGGATTATTTTTAAAAAAGGGTACAGGGTAATTATTGATTTAATTGCTTAAATTTTTGTGGGAGTGCACCGCACCAGCGCTCCTTAGGACGAGCCGTCACTGGCTACGGGTATACCCGATATCTCAGGATATTATAAAGTAAATACAGGATACTATTGCTGTCTTGTCTACTGAGACTATTGTAGTCTTGTCACGACCCTGAGTCACAAAGACTTTGAGATCAAGATGATCTACTGATCCAGGTCTGCCACAATCCCGGCAGAGACCAACCTAAAAACCGCGAGGCACTGGGAAGTGGGGTCTCTCGCGCTCTGCTCAAGGAATCTACGAATTGTTGTAGTTCAAAGTCGCTTACCCGGCCAACTGTATGTTGTGAGCGTATTCCGTCGTGGACCCGTTTGCCTACGTTAATCATCGGGATCGGGTGCCTAAAAGGTTATTTTTAATGATAGGTGACAATCTAACGGGTTAACATCTAACCCTTCTCTGAGGAAACATACATTTCCAGAAACCCCCGATAATTTTCCCGTTGCACACTAAGCGTGCACAACCATCCAGAGCCACCCGAGGCATTTCCACTGGCGCACTTTATTCCATGGTAGTTCCCTCTTCGAGGAAGCTATATACTGGATGTGAGATGAACTATGACTTAGGCCGACCAACAACTCAAAATGGTCATCAAGCTCAAGCTGCGTGGAACAATTTGGCTCCTCAGGTCGGTGTCTCCAGACAGTTTACGAGCTGTCATTTTCTGCGAGCGGACCCGCCTTCCCAGGATGTTATAATGACTGTTGTGGTCCTTTTACCCTGAAGTGAGCCATTCACATTCAATCTTCGCCAACAACCCGCCAGAGTACCACAAACTACCATATTTGGAATTGGCCAATCCTCTTGTCCACTCAACAATTTGAAGTCGCTTGATCGGCCTCTACCTGACGTTAGAAGTAATTCTTAATCGAATTTATCCCAGACCTGAGAAGCCCTTTCCCCGTCCATTTCACTCGGGATATGGTGGCCAACAGATCGTTTCTATGGGTAGGTGACGCCAGGCCAACCTCTACCCCTGTTTCACGGGAAATGCACCTTTTCAAACTCTCCGGCCATTCGCCGGTTGAGAACAAGACTAGAAAACCGTCCAGGGCCGCCCGAGGTGTTCCCCGGCGCACAACAGATCCCGACTGTCAATGAACTGGAGGATACAGTAAGAGGCAGAGTTCACTCCGGCTCTTCCAGGAAAGTCTTCCTCGGGGAGGCTGCTGGATAGGAATTGAACCGGAGATCGGAACGGGCGTCTCAATGTTATTCGTACTCCATCTACACGGCCCCACGGTATCGGGGCAATTCCACGAACGTCGCCAAGGTTGCCATGGCCGATTTCACCACACACGATCTACTGGCCGGTCGGCCTAGCGTACCTCATCTCGCTAGCAGAGCCTAAATTATCGCCGACCTTATTTAACATTTGGCAATTGGCGGTAATACAAACTGTGATTATTGGCAAGTATTAGTGATCACAATGTCGTCGTGGGTGCAAAACTATTACTGTGTTTAGCGATGTTTGATTCTTCAGTGTCGAATACTGCTCTGTCATTTTTAATCTGCTCGAAAAGGTAATACAATTTATTTTGATTTGTATGTTTATGTAGTATAAATATTAATGTATATTCTTTGTTACGCAAAGTTCCCTATTATTTTGTTACACAAAGGATCAATAGAAGGCTGTGTTGAAGACATACTTGTGTGCCTAGTTATAGAGGATAGTAATATACCAACCTCCATCAATAGGTCAAGTGATATACTAGCGCCAATCTGATAATGATTCAATGACTCTGACGTTCATTATAGGATTTAGGTTTATGTCTGAATAAAAATTATATTAATACAGTGAAAAATCATCAAACTTTTTTGAGCTTTGATTACTGACAAAAAAATAATTATCCGAGAAGTAAACAAAAAACCCATTCCCTCAAAAACCAAGCCCTTTATAAAAAAAAATATGTCTTTCATATCAATTTTCCAAAAAATCTTTAGTAAAATAAAAGTTAAAATTGTCTAAATGTTTCCCCTATACAATATATTAATAAAAGCTTACTTTATTAAAATTACAAATTAATTGGAATTGAAATTACCCATTTCTACTGGACTGCTGAAAGGGTTGAAGGAAGAGGAAAGATAATGCGCCAGGTAGATTCCCCGTACCGAAGGCCGTCTGCGTGAAAATTGTATTGATTTCCAGGCCTATTTCGTAATAATCACGGAACGATTTCGTTTTCACGAAAAAAAAATATGCAGTGAAATTGCAAGCATGGTGGCCTGCGAAAAATTTTACATTTATTTTAGATATTATTGTATGTTTAAATTATTTTTTGATGTAATTTATTTTTTTTTATTTTTTTATACAAAAATACTAGAAGTGAATTATTCTAACATTCAACCAGGAGCATTGCTACACTGAACAACGACGTTGCAGTTTAGACGTTGGGAACAAGTTTGATTTAGATCGCTTTATTCTTTTCATTGAGAAAAACTGGAATGACGGTAAAGGCTATCGAAAATGTATCTTGAAATGGGAATATTGAGATTACGCAATTTATGTATATGTGCCCCGCAAATCTGCGTTAACTGCGCCTGTGCGCCGAGGAGGGTGAGGCTAGACAGGCAGCTAGGGAGGCTGCAGGGTTACTGACCTACAGCAACCCACCGTCTCTTCTTTGGGCATTTCAATTAGGGGACAAAGTGCAGCTCAGAGATAGGAAAAGGGTATTTAAAGAGGCCGGTCATAATTTCCACACCAAATTATATGTTGACTCTAATGTATTCCGTTCTATCAACTCCTGACACGTAATTTCAGAATATTTCAGAAAATTTCAGAAATCGCTGAAATGTAATCAAGTCATTCAACTCAAAGTGATTTACCCTTCTTGGTTGCAGATATTACTTAGATTAGACTTTGTAAATTTTATATTATGTCTAACAAATATTCCTTAATTTTTATATTAGTAAGGGCAGCTTAATATGAAAATATAGACGCATCGAACAAGCACAATGGACGATCAGCTATCTTCGCGGGCGGATGTTACTTAGATTGGACTTTGTAAATTTTATATGTCTATCAAATATTCCTTAATTTTTATATTAGTAAGGGCAGCCATGAAAATATAGACGCATCGAACAAAGCACAATGGACGATCAGCTATCTTCGCGGGAGGAAAGGTGCGTCTAGTCCTAATCCTGTCAACATTAAGCATTGCCCATAGAGGCACTTTACTTGCTGCAGTATTTTATTAATGAGCTTCGATATTTCAGAGAAAACTATGTTAATTGACCTTGACGGAATATAAACTCTAGAAAATGGTGTTATATTTCTGGGAAGACTGCCTACTGATGATAGCCATAAACATATTTTCCCAAACTGTTATTTGTTATATATAAAATATCTGTAATTCTATGTAAATCTGGTCATCAATGAATTGCAATGCCGTCTAGATATACCGAAATGGCGCATATGCTCAAAACGCATCACATGAAAATTGAACATACGGAAAGAACTAAAAAATAATCGCCCGGCAAAACCGCTTATTTGCATTGTTTTAAGGATTTGGCAAAATGTACTCACTTTTATGGGCCCGTACGTAGAGCAGGTTCTAGTCGTCATCTTATTGTGGGATCGCACTCAATTTTGACTGTTTTTGAAGGTACACACAATCGATTGATAGTAGTAAACACACGATATCAAGGAGTGATTTCGATGTCAGATATTTAATATATGATTTGGGAGTGTCACGGCGAAAATAGAGATGCCGGCTAGCCGGTCCATGAACTCCCACGAACTAATCCCCTCCCGCTTTCCCCTTTTCTCCCTCGTGGGCATGCGCATTATGTTTTACTCCAAAAACCCAATTAAATATATACCATGTTTTTAAGCTATTGCATAGCTTTTATCGCGGGCCTAGGCCAGCGCGGGGACCGAATGAAGAAATTTCTTAACGAAAATTAATGATTTTAAACTGATAATTACGTCTAAACGAGTACTGCTTACGATTCGAAAAAATATTTGTTAAACAAGAACATTTTACTAATATTCTTAGCATTGAATATTTTAGATTTTGTTTATATTACATAGTGTAATTAATTTGTGAAATTAGGTCTAACCGAACACAAAAAGGACTACTACGCAAATACTATCTGGCGTATTATTATTAAACCTGCACCATTTTAAAGATAATTTAATTATTTATCTTTTTATCTACGATTTTTTTGAATAATCCGTTTTTTTTGCTTTATCGAATAAAAAATTCGTGCGCGGCGCTCTATCGGAAGACGTTTAAATTATTCCGAATCATTTGCTACCGCAGCCGCAAATGATTCGGAATAATTTCAACGTTTTCCGATAGAGCGCAGTTATCTGATTTCAGAAAAAATAAAATAAATAAATAATTATAATTGCATAAGTTGTTAAAAATGCTATGCAATAGCTTTACCGCGGCAGTCCCCGAGTGCCACACGTATTTTTATTTGCAACTGTCCTTTTTAATTTTGTACGAAAAATAAACAAAAAACCCAAAATTACAAATCGAAACTGAAAATAAACAAAGAATATGTCATAACTTACAAACGCTGCAAATTAAAGCTATCCTCAGGATATCTCTCAACCTGGTTTTCAGGACATTTCTTTTATTGGTACCACTATTTAATGAAATGAAAATAAAATAATCAAAATCTAATAAATCAATATAAATAGAATCAAAATAATCAACATCAAATAATCACGATTACAAATTATAAACAAATAAAAAACAACAATAATACTCAAATTAACAAACACTCATTCTGAAAAAACCTAAAAATCATTGACTTTTAAAAATCTTTATTTAATAACATATTTTTCAAATATTTCGTTAAAACGTTCGTTAAATGTTGATATTTACATCCGTTACTGTAGAATCTCGTTTCATCACTTATGTATTTCAAATATGAGTGTACAAAAGTGGCCCAGATTTCAACGCCGCAATAGAATTGAATGCACCCAAAATCTTTTCTTTTTTTTTTAAGCTATTGCATAGCTTTTATCGCGGGCCTAGGCCAGCGCGGCGACCGAATGAAGAAATTTCTTAACGAAAATTAATGATTTTAAACTGATAATTAAGTCTAAACGAGTACTGCTTACGATTCGAAAAAAATATATGTTAAACAAGAACATTTTCCTAATATTCGTAGCTTTGAATATTTTAGATTTTGTTTATATTACATAGTGTAATTAATTTGTGAAATTAGGTCTAACCGAACACAAAAACGACTACTACGCAAATACTATCTGGCGTATTATTATGAAACTTGCACCATTTTAAACTTAATTTAATTATCTATCTTTTTATCTACGATTTTTTTCGAATATCCGGTTTTTTGCTTTATCGAATAAAACATTCGTGCGCGGCGCTCTATCGGAAGACGTTTAAATTATTCCGAATCATTTGCTTCCGCAGCCGCAAAAAATTCGGAATAATTTCAACGTTTACCGATAGAGCGCAGTTATCTGATAACAGAAAAAATAAAATAAATAAATAATTATAATTGCATAAGTTGTTAAAAATGCTATGCAATAGCTTTACCGCGGCCGTCCCCGAGTGCCACACATATTTTTATTTTTATAATATGTTGTGGCAGAAACTGTTGCAATTGATCCTATTTTAATGTCGCCTAACTTGGCAATAGCCTGTTCTACAGCGGACATTTGAATTGTTGTAAATCTAGGTTAAAAAGATAAGGCTAAACAGTATCGAAACATATGTAATAAAATAATCCACAACACTAAAGTCAGATATTACAAAAATGAATTACGGAAAGCAAATGGTGATCCAAATTTAGACGTTTAAATTATTCCGAATCATTTGCTACCGCAGCCGCAAATGATTCGGAAAAATTTAAACGTTTTCCGATAGAGCGCAGTTATCTGATATCAGAAAAAATAAAATAAATAAATAATTATAATTGCATAAGTTGTTAAAAATTCTATGCAATAGCTTTACCGCGGCAGTCCCCGAGTGCCACACGTATTTATTTTTTTTATAACAGTTGGCGCGACGTCGTTGTCACAGTCCATCATTTACGAAACGTTAAAAAAAAAATACGTGTGGCACTCGGGGACTGCCGCGGTAAAGCTATTGCATAGCATTTTTAACAACTTATGCAATTATAATTATTTATTTATTTTATTTTTTCTTATATCAGATAACTGTGCTCTATCGGAAAACGTTGAAATTATTCCGAATTATTTGCGGCTGCGGTAGCAAATGATTCGGAATAGTTTAAACGTCGATAGAGCGCCGCGCACGAATTTTTTATTCGATAAATAAAAAAAACGGATTATTTGAAAAAAATCGTAGATAAAAAGATAGATAAATTAATTATCTTTAAAATGGTGCAGGTTTCATAATAACACGCCAGATAGTATTTGCGTAGTAGTCGTTTTTGTGTTCGGTTAGACCTAATTTTACAAATAATTTACACTATGTAATATAAACAAAATCTTAAATATTCAAAGCTAAGAATATTAGGAAAATGTTCTTGTTTAACATATATTTTTTTCGAATCGTAAGCAGTACTGGTTTAGGCGTAATTATCCGTTTAAAATCATTCATTTTCGTTAGGAAATTTCTTCATTCGGTCGCCGCGCTGGCCTACTAGGCCCGCGATAAAAGCTATGCAATAGCATAAAAAACATTACCAAACCGTATAATGCGAAAGCGCGGATTTTTGTTACCGTTAGCCGTATCAAAAAATCTATTTGTAGAAACCGCAACGTGTGAAAGTGCTTCAATAAAACGCGCCTCCCTATGAGTACCTACATATTTCACTGGAGATTACCTACACAGATATTTACACACAACGGAAGTACGTTGTCCCGCTGACCGAGATTTTCGTTTTATGAGGTGTTTTTTTTTGTAAAGTGGTTGCGTTTTTTGTATGTTTTTATATATCGATGTAATCTTGGCTACTGAGTGACAATCTGGAAATATTCCCTCTGAAAAGCTTAAATTGTAAAGATATGTTAGACAAGGTGCCAGTACATGTTTATGGATTTTATTTACGCTAACAGGTATATCATCGAGACTAGTTGATTTTTAAGCTATTGCATAGCTTTTATCGCGGGCCCTAGGACAGCGCGGCGACCGAATGAAGAAATTTCTTAACGAAAATTAATGATTTTAAACTGAAAATTACGTCTAAACGAGTACTGTTTACGATTCGAAAAAAATATATGTTAAACAAGAACATTGTTCTAATATTCCTTGCTTACAATATTTTAGATTTAGTTTATATTAATAGTGTAATTAATTTGTGAAATTAGGTCTAACCGAACACAAAAACGTCTACTACGCAAATAATATCTGGCGTATTATTATGAAACCTGCACCATTTTAAAGATAATTTAATTATCTATCTTTTTATCTACGATTTTATTCGAAAAGTCCGGTTTTTTTGCTTTATTGAATAAAAAATTCGTGCGCGGCGCTCTATCGGAAGACGTTTCCGAATCATTTGCTACCGCAGCCGCAAATGATTCGGAATAATTTCAACGTTTTCCGATAGAGCGCAGTTATCTGATATCAGAAAAAATAAAATAAATAAAATAAATAAATAATTATGATTGCATAAGTTGTTAAAAATGCTATGCAATAGCTTTACCGTGGCAGTCCCGAGTGCCACACGTATGTTTTTGTTCTTTGAAGAGTCGATGCATTTTTCTATTTCTTGATTGTTGATTGATAGTTTGATCCTTATTAAATGTAGTCTATGTAGAACTCTTTGGATGCTTTCTATTTTTTTAGTTTTCATATATTTTCGTTATTGAATTGCTGATTCTCTATGTTTTTCATTATTTCTGTTTATTTTTATTTTTCTAGTTTTTATGTCTTTGTTATTTTAGATTTTCTTTTTTTTTCAATATTAGTTTTTTAAAGACTTTTTTATAATTTGAAATGTAATTTTATTTGTAGAAATACCATTTTTTTTTATATGTAATTTCTATACCCAGATCGGGTTTTTGAAAATATTTTTTTTTTATCTCTTATCTCTTATCTCTGTATTAGTGTCTTGATGTTAGTACGAGAAAAACAGACAACATCCTGAAAATTTGGGACAATTCACATCGAAGTCCACATCGCCGGAACCGCGATAGGCGATGAGGCGCTTAAGGTCATTGTGATTTGACACATGCACATCTTCTCAAACTTTCGATCATAAATTTTTAAAAAACAAGCTTGTAATTCACGCTACCCTTTGTTCACAGTCTCCATAGGGCTTCATTATAAGTTCACCGTCACGGATTCCAAGGATATATATATATA
>OX155980.1:43006165-43028665 GCA_944548615.1 Micropterix aruncella | reverse complement strand
TAATGGGATCCCTTTATCGCTAGCGAACGATCACCCTTCATCCACATCTCAAAAACAAAGCGTATCCTTTTGCAAACCAAAATAAAATGTCTTTATTAAAGACAAATTTAAGCAAAAACAATGAAAAAAATCACAATCAATCGTCTCTTAAATGCGGAATGACATTTCGAAAATTCGATTTGAAATTCGAATATATCCACTCTTTTAAAGGACGATATAAGATTGCTGGGCTCGCTATCAGCCAGCTATTAAATGAAAATAAAAATAAAATACTTCATTTGCTCGTTCCCATGAAATAAGATATAAATCGTAATTTCTGGTCGAGAAGTTTATACTTAAGGCTATATGATATTTACAAGAGTTCAAACCATAAGATAAAATTGTATAATATTGTTAATATTTGATTGGTTTTTTGTAAAATCTTTTTTTAAAGAATTCGTTTAAAGGATGACACTTTGATGAAAAAATAAAAATAATAAAAGCCACTTACATAGCTGGAAGGTTTTCCCGGACTGGACTGGGAAATGCTTATTGTTTAAACGAGATGTATTTTTGGATGAGTACCACTTTCGACGGTACACTGTAGGTTTAATGGGATCCCTTTATCGCTAGCGAACGATCACCCTTCATCCACATCTCAAAAACAAAGCGTATCCTTTTGCAAACCAAAATAAAATGTCTTTATTAAAGACAAATTTAAGCAAAAACAATGAAAAAAATCACAATCAATCGTCTCTTAAATGCGGAATGACATTTCGAAAATTCGATTTGAAATTCGAATATATCCACTCTTTTAAAGGACGATATAAGATTGCTGGGCTCGCTATCAGCCAGCTATTAAATGAAAATAAAAATAAAATACTTCATTTGCTCGTTCCCATGAAATAAGATATAAATCGTAATTTCTGGTCGAGAAGTTTATACTTAAGGCTATATGATATTTACAAGAGTTCAAACCATAAGATAAAATTGTATAATATTGTTAATATTTGATTGGTTTTTTGTAAAATCTTTTTTTAAAGAATTCGTTTAAAGGATGACACTTTGATGAAAAAATAAAAATAATAAAAGCCACTTACATAGCTGGAAGGTTTTCCCGGACTGGACTGGGAAATGCTTATTGTTTAAACGAGATGTATTTTTGGATGAGTACCACTTTCGACGGTACACTGTAGGTTTAATGGGATCCCTTTATCGCTAGCGAACGATCACCCTTCATCCACATCTCAAAAACAAAGCGTATCCTTTTGCAAACCAAAATAAAATGTCTTTATTAAAGACAAATTTAAGCAAAAACAATGAAAAAAATCACAATCAATCGTCTCTTAAATGCGGAATGACATTTCGAAAATTCGATTTGAAATTCGAATATATCCACTCTTTTAAAGGACGATATAAGATTGCTGGGCTCGCTATCAGCCAGCTATTAAATGAAAATAAAAATAAAATACTTCATTTGCTCGTTCCCATGAAATAAGATATAAATCGTAATTTCTGGTCGAGAAGTTTATACTTAAGGCTATATGATATTTACAAGAGTTCAAACCATAAGATAAAATTGTATAATATTGTTAATATTTGATTGGTTTTTTGTAAAATCTTTTTTTAAAGAATTCGTTTAAAGGATGACACTTTGATGAAAAAATAAAAATAATAAAAGCCACTTACATAGCTGGAAGGTTTTCCCGGACTGGACTGGGAAATGCTTATTGTTTAAACGAGATGTATTTTTGGATGAGTACCACTTTCGACGGTACACTGTAGGTTTAATGGGATCCCTTTATCGCTAGCGAACGATCACCCTTCATCCACATCTCAAAAACAAAGCGTATCCTTTTGCAAACCAAAATAAAATGTCTTTATTAAAGACAAATTTAAGCAAAAACAATGAAAAAAATCACAATCAATCGTCTCTTAAATGCGGAATGACATTTCGAAAATTCGATTTGAAATTCGAATATATCCACTCTTTTAAAGGACGATATAAGATTGCTGGGCTCGCTATCAGCCAGCTATTAAATGAAAATAAAAATAAAATACTTCATTTGCTCGTTCCATGAAATAAGATATAAATCGTAATTTCTGGTCGAGAAGTTTATACTTAAGGCTATATGATATTTACAAGAGTTCAAACCATAAGATAAAATTGTATAATATTGTTAATATTTGATTGGTTTTTTGTAAAATCTTTTTTTAAAGAATTCGTTTAAAGGATGACACTTTGATGAAAAAATAAAAATAATAAAAGCCACTTACATAGCTGGAAGGTTTTCCCGGACTGGACTGGGAAATGCTTATTGTTTAAACGAGATGTATTTTTGGATGAGTACCACTTTCGACGGTACACTGTAGGTTTAATGGGATCCCTTTATCGCTAGCGAACGATCACCCTTCATCCACATCTCAAAAACAAAGCGTATCCTTTTGCAAACCAAAATAAAATGTCTTTATTAAAGACAAATTTAAGCAAAAACAATGAAAAAAATCACAATCAATCGTCTCTTAAATGCGGAATGACATTTCGAAAATTCGATTTGAAATTCGAATATATCCACTCTTTTAAAGGACGATATAAGATTGCTGGGCTCGCTATCAGCCAGCTATTAAATGAAAATAAAAATAAAATACTTCATTTGCTCGTTCCCATGAAATAAGATATAAATCGTAATTTCTGGTCGAGAAGTTTATACTTAAGGCTATATGATATTTACAAGAGTTCAAACCATAAGATAAAATTGTATAATATTGTTAATATTTGATTGGTTTTTTGTAAAATCTTTTTTTAAAGAATTCGTTTAAAGGATGACACTTTGATGAAAAAATAAAAATAATAAAAGCCACTTACATAGCTGGAAGGTTTTCCCGGACTGGACTGGGAAATGCTTATTGTTTAAACGAGATGTATTTTTGGATGAGTACCACTTTCGACGGTACACTGTAGGTTTAATGGGATCCCTTTATCGCTAGCGAACGATCACCCTTCATCCACATCTCAAAAACAAAGCGTATCCTTTTGCAAACCAAAATAAAATGTCTTTATTAAAGACAAATTTAAGCAAAAACAATGAAAAAAATCACAATCAATCGTCTCTTAAATGCGGAATGACATTTCGAAAATTCGATTTGAAATTCGAATATATCCACTCTTTTAAAGGACGATATAAGATTGCTGGGCTCGCTATCAGCCAGCTATTAAATGAAAATAAAAATAAAATACTTCATTTGCTCGTTCCCATGAAATAAGATATAAATCGTAATTTCTGGTCGAGAAGTTTATACTTAAGGCTATATGATATTTACAAGAGTTCAAACCATAAGATAAAATTGTATAATATTGTTAATATTTGATTGGTTTTTTGTAAAATCTTTTTTTAAAGAATTCGTTTAAAGGATGACACTTTGATGAAAAAATAAAAATAATAAAAGCCACTTACATAGCTGGAAGGTTTTCCCGGACTGGACTGGGAAATGCTTATTGTTTAAACGAGATGTATTTTTGGATGAGTACCACTTTCGACGGTACACTGTAGGTTTAATGGGATCCCTTTATCGCTAGCGAACGATCACCCTTCATCCACATCTCAAAAACAAAGCGTATCCTTTTGCAAACCAAAATAAAATGTCTTTATTAAAGACAAATTTAAGCAAAAACAATGAAAAAAATCACAATCAATCGTCTCTTAAATGCGGAATGACATTTCGAAAATTCGATTTGAAATTCGAATATATCCACTCTTTTAAAGGACGATATAAGATTGCTGGGCTCGCTATCAGCCAGCTATTAAATGAAAATAAAAATAAAATACTTCATTTGCTCGTTCCCATGAAATAAGATATAAATCGTAATTTCTGGTCGAGAAGTTTATACTTAAGGCTATATGATATTTACAAGAGTTCAAACCATAAGATAAAATTGTATAATATTGTTAATATTTGATTGGTTTTTTGTAAAATCTTTTTTTAAAGAATTCGTTTAAAGGATGACACTTTGATGAAAAAATAAAAATAATAAAAGCCACTTACATAGCTGGAAGGTTTTCCCGGACTGGACTGGGAAATGCTTATTGTTTAAACGAGATGTATTTTTGGATGAGTACCACTTTCGACGGTACACTGTAGGTTTAATGGGATCCCTTTATCGCTAGCGAACGATCACCCTTCATCCACATCTCAAAAACAAAGCGTATCCTTTTGCAAACCAAAATAAAATGTCTTTATTAAAGACAAATTTAAGCAAAAACAATGAAAAAAATCACAATCAATCGTCTCTTAAATGCGGAATGACATTTCGAAAATTCGATTTGAAATTCGAATATATCCACTCTTTTAAAGGACGATATAAGATTGCTGGGCTCGCTATCAGCCAGCTATTAAATGAAAATAAAAATAAAATACTTCATTTGCTCGTTCCCATGAAATAAGATATAAATCGTAATTTCTGGTCGAGAAGTTTATACTTAAGGCTATATGATATTTACAAGAGTTCAAACCATAAGATAAAATTGTATAATATTGTTAATATTTGATTGGTTTTTTGTAAAATCTTTTTTTAAAGAATTCGTTTAAAGGATGACACTTTGATGAAAAAATAAAAATAATAAAAGCCACTTACATAGCTGGAAGGTTTTCCCGGACTGGACTGGGAAATGCTTATTGTTTAAACGAGATGTATTTTTGGATGAGTACCACTTTCGACGGTACACTGTAGGTTTAATGGGATCCCTTTATCGCTAGCGAACGATCACCCTTCATCCACATCTCAAAAACAAAGCGTATCCTTTGCAAACCAAAATAAAATGTCTTTATTAAAGACAAATTTAAGCAAAAACAATGAAAAAAATCACAATCAATCGTCTCTTAAATGCGGAATGACATTTCGAAAATTCGATTTGAAATTCGAATATATCCACTCTTTTAAAGGACGATATAAGATTGCTGGGCTCGCTATCAGCCAGCTATTAAATGAAAATAAAAATAAAATACTTCATTTGCTCGTTCCCATGAAATAAGATATAAATCGTAATTTCTGGTCGAGAAGTTTATACTTAAGGCTATATGATATTTACAAGAGTTCAAACCATAAGATAAAATTGTATAATATTGTTAATATTTGATTGGTTTTTTGTAAAATCTTTTTTTAAAGAATTCGTTTAAAGGATGACACTTTGATGAAAAAATAAAAATAATAAAAGCCACTTACATAGCTGGAAGGTTTTCCCGGACTGGACTGGGAAATGCTTATTGTTTAAACGAGATGTATTTTTGGATGAGTACCACTTTCGACGGTACACTGTAGGTTTAATGGGATCCCTTTATCGCTAGCGAACGATCACCCTTCATCCACATCTCAAAAACAAAGCGTATCCTTTTGCAAACCAAAATAAAATGTCTTTATTAAAGACAAATTTAAGCAAAAACAATGAAAAAAATCACAATCAATCGTCTCTTAAATGCGGAATGACATTTCGAAAATTCGATTTGAAATTCGAATATATCCACTCTTTTAAAGGACGATATAAGATTGCTGGGCTCGCTATCAGCCAGCTATTAAATGAAAATAAAAATAAAATACTTCATTTGCTCGTTCCCATGAAATAAGATATAAATCGTAATTTCCATTGCGAGAAGTTTATACTTAAGGCTATATGATATTTACAAGAGTTCAAAACATAAGATAAAATTGTATAATATTGTTAATATTTGATTGGTTTTTTGTAAAATCTTTTTTTAAAGAATTCGTTTAAAGGATGACACTTTGATGAAAAAATTAAAATAATAAAAGCCACTTACATAGCTGGAAGGTTTTCCCGGACTGGACTGGGAAATGCTTATTGTTTAAACGAGATGTATTTTTGGATGAGTACCACTTTCGACGGTACACTGTAGGTTTAATTGGGATCCCTTTATCGCTAGCGAACGATCACCCTTCATCCACATCTCAAAAACAAAGCGTATCCTTTTGCAAACCAAAATAAAATGTCTTTATTAAAGACAAATTTAAGCAAAAACAATGAAAAAAATCACAATCAATCGTCTCTTAAATGCGGAATGACATTTTCGAAAATTCGATTTGAAATTCGAATATATCCACTCTTTTAAAAGGACGATATAAGATTGCTGGGCTCGCTATCAGCCAGCTATTAAATGAAAATAAAAATAAAATACTTCATTTGCTCGTTCCCATGAAATAAGATATAAATCGTAATTTCTGGTCGAGAAGTTTATACTTAAGGCTATATGATATTTACAAGAGTTCAAAACATAAGATAAAATTGTATAATATTGTTAATATTTGATTGGTTTTTTGTAAAATCTTTTTTTAAAGAATTCGTTTAAAGGATGACACTTTGATGAAAAAATTAAAATAATAAAAGCCACTTACATAGCTGGAAGGTTTTCCCGGACTGGACTGGGAAATGCTTATTGTTTAAACGAGATGTATTTTTGGATGAGTACCACTTTCGACGGTACACTGTAGGTTTAATGGGATCCCTTTATCGCTAGCGAACGATCACCCTTCATCCACATCTCAAAAACAAAGCGTATCCTTTTGCAAACCAAAATAAAATGTCTTTATTAAAGACAAATTTAAGCAAAAACAATGAAAAAAATCACAATCAATCGTCTCTTAAATGCGGAATGACATTTCGAAAATTCGATTTGAAATTCGAATATATCCCACTCTTTTAAAGGACGATATAAGATTGCTGGGCTCGCTATCAGCCAGCTATTAAATGAAAATAAAAATAAAATACTTCATTTGCTCGTTCCCATGAAATAAGATATAAATCGTAATTTCTGGTCGAGAAGTTTATACTTAAGGCTATATGATATTTACAAGAGTTCAAAACATAAGATAAAATTGTATAATATTGTTTAATATTTGATTGGTTTTTTGTAAAATCTTTTTTTAAAGAATTCGTTTAAAGGATGACACTTTGATGAAAAAATTAAAATAATAAAAAGCCACTTACATAGCTGGAAGGTTTTCCCGGACTGGACTGGGAAATGGCTTATTGTTTAAACGAGATGTATTTTTGGATGAGTACCACTTTCGACGGTACACTGTAGGTTTAATGGGATCCCTTTATCGCTAGCGAACGATCACCCTTCATCCACATCTCAAAAACAAAGCGTATCCTTTTGCAAACCAAAATAAAATTGTCTTTATTTAAAGACAAATTTAAGCAAAAACAATGAAAAAAATCACAATCAATCGTCTCTTAAATGCGGAATGACATTTCGAAAATTCGATTTGAAATTCGAATATATCCACTCTTTTAAAGGACGATATAAGATTGCTGGGCTCGCTATCAGCCAGCTATTAAATGAAAATAAAAATAAAATACTTCATTTGCTCGTTCCCATGAAATAAGATATAAATCGTAATTTCTGGTCGAGAAGTTTATTACTTAAGGCTATATGATATTTACAAGAGTTCAAAACATAAGATAAAATTGTATAATATTGTTAATATTTGATTGGTTTTTTGTAAAATCTTTTTTTAAAGAATTCGTTTAAAAGGATGACACTTTGATGAAAAAATTAAAATAATAAAAAGCCACTTACATAGCTGGAAGGTTTTCCCGGACTGGACTGGGAAATGCTTATTGTTTAAACGCGATGTATTTTTGGATGAGTACCACTTTCGACGGTACACTGTAGGTTTAATGGGATCCCTTTATCGCTAGCGAACGATCACCCTTCATCCACATCTCAAAAACAAAGCGTATCCTTTTGCAAACCAAAATAAAATGTCTTTATTAAAGACAAATTTAAGCAAAAACAATGAAAAAAATCACAATCAATCGTCTCTTAAATGCGGAATGACATTTCGAAAATTCGATTTGAAATTCGAATATATCCACTCTTTTAAAGGACGATATAAGATTGCTGGGCTCGCTATCAGCCAGCTATTAAATGAAAATAAAAATAAAATACTTCATTTGCTCGTTCCCGATGAAATAAGATATAAATCGTAATTTCTGGTCGAGAAGTTTATACTTAAGGCTATATGATATTTACAAGAGTTCAAACATAAGATAAAATTGTATAATATTGTTAATATTTGATTGGTTTTTTGTAAAATCTTTTTTAAAGAATTCGTTTAAAGGATGACACTTTGATGAAAAAATTAAAATAATAAAAGCCACTTACATAGCTGGAAGGTTTTCCCGGACTGGACTGGGAAATGCTTATTGTTTAAACGAGATGTATTTTTGGATGAGTACCCACTTTCGACGGTACACTGTAGGTTTAATGGGATCCCTTTATATCGCTAGCGAACGATCACCCTTCATCCACATCTCAAAAAACAAAGCGTATCCTTTTGCAAACCAAAATAAAATGTCTTTATTAAAGACAAATTTAAGCAAAAACAATGAAAAAAATCACAATCAATCGTCTCTTAAATGCGGAATGACATTTCGAAAATTCGATTTGAAATTCGAATATATCCACTCTTTTAAAGGACGATATAAGATTGCTGTGGCTCGCTATCAGCCAGCTATTAAATGAAAATAAAAATAAAATACTTCATTTGCTCGTTCCCCATGAAATAAGATATAAATCGTAATTTCTGGTCGAGAAGTTTATACTTAAGGCTATATGATATTTACAAGAGTTCAAAACATAAGATAAAATTGTATAATATTGTTAATATTTGATTGGTTTTTTTGTAAAATCTTTTTTTAAAGAATTCGTTTAAAGGATGACACTTTGATGAAAAAATTAAAATAATAAAAGCCACTTTACATAGCTGGAAGGTTTTCCCGGACTGGACTGGGAAATGCTTATTGTTTAAACGAGATGTATTTTTGGATGAGTACCACTTTCGACGGTACACTGTAGGTTTAATGGGATCCCTTTATCGCTAGCGAACGATCACCCCTTCATCCACATCTCAAAAACAAAGCGTATCCTTTTGCAAACCCAAAATAAAATGTCTTTATTAAAGACAAATTTAAGCAAAAACAATGAAAAAAATCACAATCAATCGTCTCTTAAATGCGGAATGACATTTCGAAAATTCGATTTGAAATTCGAATATATCCACTCTTTTAAAGGACGATATAAGATTGCTGGGCTCGCTATCAGCCAGCTATTAAATGAAAATAAAAATAAAATACATTCATTTGCTCGTTCCCATGAAATAAGATATAAATCGTAATTTCTGGTCGAGAAGTTTATACTTAAGGCTATATGATATTTACAAGAGTTCCAAAACATAAGATAAAATTGTATAATATTGTTAATATTTGATTGGTTTTTTGTAAAATCTTTTTTTAAAGAATTCGTTTAAAGGATGACACTTTGATGAAAAAATTAAAATAATAAAAGCCACTTACATAGCTGGAAGGTTTTCCCGGACTGGACTGGGAAATGCTTATTGTTTAAACGAGATGTATTTTTGGATGAGTACCACTTTCGACGGTACAACTGTAGGTTTAATGGGATCCCTTTATCGCTAGCGAACGATCACCCTTCATCCACATCTCAAAAACAAAGCGTATCCTTTTGCAAACCAAAATAAAATGTCTTTATTAAAGACAAATTTAAGCAAAAACAATGAAAAAAATCACAATCAATCGTCTCTTAAATGCGGAATGACATTTCGAAAATTCGATTTGAAATTCGAAATATATCCACTCTTTTAAAGGACGATATAAGATTGCTGGGCTCGCTATCAGCCAGCTATTAAATGAAAATAAAAATAAAATACTTCATTTGCTCGTTCCCATGAAATAAGATATAAATCGTAATTTCTGGTCGAGAAGTTTATACTTAAGGCTATATGATATTTACAAGAGTTCAAAACATAAGATAAAATTGTATAATATTGTTAATATTTGATTGGTTTTTTGTAAAATCTTTTTTTAAAAGAATTCGTTTAAAGGATGACACTTTGATGAAAAAATTAAAATAATAAAAAGCCACTTACATAGCTGGAAGGTTTTCCCGGACTGGACTGGGAAATGCTTATTGTTTAAAACGAGATGTATTTTTGGATGAGTACCACTTTCGGGACGGTACACTGTAGGTTTAATGGGATCCCTTTATCGCTAGCGAACGATCACCCTTCATCCACATCTCAAAAACAAAGCGTATCCTTTTGCAAACCAAAATAAAATGTCTTTATTAAAGACAAATTTAAGCAAAAACAATGAAAAAAATCACAATCAATCGTCTCTTAAATGCGGAATGACATTTCGAAAATTCGATTGAAATTCGAATATATCCACTCTTTTAAAGGACGATATAAGATTGCTGGGCTCGCTATCAGCCAGCTATTAAATGAAAATAAAAATAAAATACTTCATTTGCTCGTTCCCATGAAATAAGATATAAATCGTAATTTCTGGTCGAGAAGTTTATACTTAAGGCTATATGATATTTACAAGAGTTCAAAACATAAGATAAAATTGTATAATATTGTTAATATTTGATTGGTTTTTTTGTAAAATCCTTTTTTTAAAGAATTCGTTTAAAGGATGACACTTTGATGAAAAAATTAAAATAATAAAAGCCACTTACATAGCTGGAAGGTTTTCCCGGACTGGACTGGAAATGCTTATTGTTTAAACGAGATGTATTTTTGGATGAGTACCACTTTCGACGGTACACTGTAGGTTTAATGGGATCCCTTTATCGCTAGCGAACGATCACCCTTCATCCACATCTCAAAAACAAAGCGTATCCTTTTGCAAACCAAATATAAAATGTCTTTATTAAAGACAAATTTAAGCAAAAACAATGAAAAAAAATCACAATCAATCGTCTCTTAAATGCGGAATGACATTTCGAAAATTCGATTTGAAATTCGAATATATCCACTCTTTTTAAAGGACGATATAAGATTGCTGGGCTCGCTATCAGCCAGCTATTAAATGAAAATAAAAATAAAATACTTCATTTGCTCGTTCCCATGAAATAAGATTATAAATCGTAATTTCTGGTCGAGAAGTTTATACTTAAGGCTATATGATATTTACAAGAGTTCAAAACATAAGATAAAATTGTATAATATTGTTAATATTTGATTGGTTTTTTGTAAAATCTTTTTTTAAAGAATTCGTTTAAAAGGATGACACTTTGATGAAAAAATTAAAATAATAAAAGCCACTTACATAGCTGGAAGGTTTTCCCCGGACTGGACTGGGAAATGCTTATTGTTTAAACGAGATGTATTTTTGGATGAGTACCCACTTTCGACGGTACACTGTAGGTTTAAATGGGATCCCTTTATCGCTAGCGAACGATCACCCTTCATCCACATCTCAAAAACAAAGCGTATCCTTTTGCAAACCAAAATAAAATGTCTTTATTAAAGACAAATTTAAGCAAAAACAATGAAAAAAATCACAATCAATCGTCTCTTAAATGCGGAATGACATTTCGAAAATTCGATTTGAAATTCGAATATATCCACTCTTTTAAAGGACGATATAAGATTGCTGGGCTCGCTATCAGCCAGCTATTAAATGAAAATAAAAATAAAATACTTCATTTGCTCGTTCCCATGAAATAAGATATAAATCGTAATTTCTGGTCGAGAAGTTTATACTTAAGGCTATATGATATTTACAAGAGTTCAAAACATAAGATAAAATTGTATAATATTGTTAATATTTGATTGGTTTTTTGTAAAATCTTTTTTTAAAGAATTCGTTTAAAGGATGACACTTTGATGAAAAAATTAAAATAATAAAAGCCACTTACATAGCTGGAAGGTTTTCCCGGACTGGGACTGGGAAATGCTTATTGTTTAAACGAGATGTATTTTTGGATGAGTACCACTTTCGACGGTACACTGTAGGTTTAATGGGATCCCTTTATCGCTAGCGAACGATCACCCTTCATCCACATCTCAAAAACAAAGCGTATCCTTTTGCAAACCAAAATAAAATGTCTTTATTAAAGACAAATTTAAGCAAAAACAATGAAAAAAATCACAATCAATCGTCTCTTAAATGCGGAATGACATTTCGAAAATTCGATTTGAAATTCGAATATATCCACTCTTTTAAAGGACGATATAAGATTGCTGGGCTCGCTATCAGCCAGCTATTAAATGAAAATAAAAATAAAATACTTCATTTGCTCGTTCCCATGAAATAAGATATAAATCGTAATTTCTGGTCGAGAAGTTTATACTTAAGGCTATATGATATTTACAAGAGTTCAAAACATAAGATAAAATTGTATAATATTGTTAATATTTGATTGGTTTTTTGTAAAATCTTTTTTTAAAGAATTCGTTTAAAGGATGACACTTTGATGAAAAAATTAAAATAATAAAAGCCACTTACATAGCTGGAAGGTTTTCCCCGGACTGGACTGGGAAATGCTTATTGTTTAAACGAGATGTATTTTTGGATGAGTACCACTTTCGACGGTACACTGTAGGTTTAATGGGATCCCTTTATCGCTAGCGAACGATCACCCTTCATCCACATCTCAAAAACAAAGCGTATCCTTTTGCAAACCAAAATAAAATGTCTTTATTAAAGACAAATTTAAGCAAAAACAATGAAAAAAATCACAATCAATCGTCTCTTAAATGCGGAATGACATTTCGAAAATTCGATTTGAAATTCGAATATATCCACTCTTTTAAAGGACGATATAAGATTGCTGGGCTCGCTATCAGCCAGCTATTAAATGAAAATAAAAATAAAATACTTCATTTGCTCGTTCCCATGAAATAAGATATAAATCGTAATTTCTGGTCGAGAAGTTTATACTTAAGGCTATATGATATTTACAAGAGTTCAAAACATAAGATAAAATTGTATAATATTGTTAATATTTGATTGGTTTTTTGTAAAATCTTTTTTTAAAGAATTCGTTTAAAGGATGACACTTTGATGAAAAAATTAAAATAATAAAAGCCACTTACATAGCTGGAAGGTTTTCCCGGACTGGACTGGGAAATGCTTATTGTTTAAACGAGATGTATTTTTGGATGAGTACCACTTTCGACGGTACACTGTAGGTTTAATGGGATCCCTTTATCGCTAGCGAACGATCACCCTTCATCCACATCTCAAAAACAAAGCGTATCCTTTTGCAAACCAAAATAAAATGTCTTTATTAAAGACAAATTTAAGCAAAAACAATGAAAAAAATCACAATCAATCGTCTCTTAAATGCGGAATGACATTTCGAAAATTCGATTTGAAATTCGAATATATCCACTCTTTTAAAGGACGATATAAGATTGCTGGGCTCGCTATCAGCCAGCTATTAAATGAAAATAAAAATAAAATACTTCATTTGCTCGTTCCCATGAAATAAGATATAAATCGTAATTTCTGGTCGAGAAGTTTATACTTAAGGCTATATGATATTTACAAGAGTTCAAAACATAAGATAAAATTGTATAATATTGTTAATATTTGATTGGTTTTTTGTAAAATCTTTTTTTAAAGAATTCGTTTAAAGGATGACACTTTGATGAAAAAATTAAAATAATAAAAGCCACTTACATAGCTGGAAGGTTTTCCCGGACTGGACTGGGAAATGCTTATTGTTTAAACGAGATGTATTTTTGGATGAGTACCACTTTCGACGGTACACTGTAGGTTTAATGGGATCCCTTTATCGCTAGCGAACGATCACCCTTCATCCACATCTCAAAAACAAAGCGTATCCTTTTGCAAACCAAAATAAAATGTCTTTATTAAAGACAAATTTAAGCAAAAACAATGAAAAAAATCACAATCAATCGTCTCTTAAATGCGGAATGACATTTCGAAAATTCGATTTGAAATTCGAATATATCCACTCTTTTAAAGGACGATATAAGATTGCTGGGCTCGCTATCAGCCAGCTATTAAATGAAAATAAAAATAAAATACTTCATTTGCTCGTTCCCATGAAATAAGATATAAATCGTAATTTCTGGTCGAGAAGTTTATACTTAAGGCTATATGATATTTACAAGAGTTCAAAACATAAGATAAAATTGTATAATATTGTTAATATTTGATTGGTTTTTTGTAAAATCTTTTTTTAAAGAATTCGTTTAAAGGATGACACTTTGATGAAAAAATTAAAATAATAAAAGCCACTTACATAGCTGGAAGGTTTTCCCGGACTGGACTGGGAAATGCTTATTGTTTAAACGAGATGTATTTTTGGATGAGTACCACTTTCGACGGTACACTGTAGGTTTAATGGGATCCCTTTATCGCTAGCGAACGATCACCCTTCATCCACATCTCAAAAACAAAGCGTATCCTTTTGCAAACCAAAATAAAATGTCTTTATTAAAGACAAATTTAAGCAAAAACAATGAAAAAAATCACAATCAATCGTCTCTTAAATGCGGAATGACATTTCGAAAATTCGATTTGAAATTCGAATATATCCACTCTTTTAAAGGACGATATAAGATTGCTGGGCTCGCTATCAGCCAGCTATTAAATGAAAATAAAAATAAAATACTTCATTTGCTCGTTCCCATGAAATAAGATATAAATCGTAATTTCTGGTCGAGAAGTTTATACTTAAGGCTATATGATATTTACAAGAGTTCAAAACATAAGATAAAATTGTATAATATTGTTAATATTTGATTGGTTTTTTGTAAAATCTTTTTTTAAAGAATTCGTTTAAAGGATGACACTTTGATGAAAAAATTAAAATAATAAAAGCCACTTACATAGCTGGAAGGTTTTCCCGGACTGGACTGGGAAATGCTTATTGTTTAAACGAGATGTATTTTTGGATGAGTACCACTTTCGACGGTACACTGTAGGTTTAATGGGATCCCTTTATCGCTAGCGAACGATCACCCTTCATCCACATCTCAAAAACAAAGCGTATCCTTTTGCAAACCAAAATAAAATGTCTTTATTAAAGACAAATTTAAGCAAAAACAATGAAAAAAATCACAATCAATCGTCTCTTAAATGCGGAATGACATTTCGAAAATTCGATTTGAAATTCGAATATATCCACTCTTTTAAAGGACGATATAAGATTGCTGGGCTCGCTATCAGCCAGCTATTAAATGAAAATAAAAATAAAATACTTCATTTGCTCGTTCCCATGAAATAAGATATAAATCGTAATTTCTGGTCGAGAAGTTTATACTTAAGGCTATATGATATTTACAAGAGTTCAAAACATAAGATAAAATTGTATAATATTGTTAATATTTGATTGGTTTTTTGTAAAATCTTTTTTTAAAGAATTCGTTTAAAGGATGACACTTTGATGAAAAAATTAAAATAATAAAAGCCACTTACATAGCTGGAAGGTTTTCCCGGACTGGACTGGGAAATGCTTATTGTTTAAACGAGATGTATTTTTGGATGAGTACCACTTTCGACGGTACACTGTAGGTTTAATGGGATCCCTTTATCGCTAGCGAACGATCACCCTTCATCCACATCTCAAAAACAAAGCGTATCCTTTTGCAAACCAAAATAAAATGTCTTTATTAAAGACAAATTTAAGCAAAAACAATGAAAAAAATCACAATCAATCGTCTCTTAAATTTGGAATGACATTTCGAAAATTCGATTTGAAATTCGAATATATCCACTCTTTTAAAGGACGATATAAGATTGCTGGGCTCGCTATCAGCCAGCTATTAAATGAAAATAAAAATAAAATACTTCATTTGCTCGTTCCCATGAAATAAGATATAAATCGTAATTTCTGGTCGAGAAGTTTATACTTAAGGCTATATGATATTTACAAGAGTTCAAAACATAAGATAAAATTGTATAATATTGTTAATATTTGATTGGTTTTTTGTAAAATCTTTTTTTAAAGAATTCGTTTAAAGGATGACAATTTGATGAAAAAATTAAAATAATAAAAGCCACTTACATAGCTGGAAGGTTTTCCCGGACTGGACTGGGAAATGCTTATTGTTTAAACGAGATGTATTTTTGGATGAGTACCACTTTCGACGGTACACTGTAGGTTTAATGGGATCCCTTTATCGCTAGCGAACGATCACCCTTCATCCACATCTCAAAAACAAAGCGTATCCTTTTGCAAACCAAAATAAAATGTCTTTATTAAAGACAAATTTAAGCAAAAACAATGAAAAAAATCACAATCAATCGTCTCTTAAATGCGGAATGACATTTCGAAAATTCGATTTGAAATTCGAATATATCCACTCTTTTAAAGGACGATATAAGATTGCTGGGCTCGCTATCAGCCAGCTATTAAATGAAAATAAAAATAAAATACTTCATTTGCTCGTTCCCATGAAATAAGATATAAATCGTAATTTCTGGTCGAGAAGTTTATACTTAAGGCTATATGATATTTACAAGAGTTCAAAACATAAGATAAAATTGTATAATATTGTTAATATTTGATTGGTTTTTTGTAAAATCTTTTTTTAAAGAATTCGTTTAAAGGATGACACTTTGATGAAAAAATTAAAATAATAAAAGCCACTTACATAGCTGGAAGGTTTTCCCGGACTGGACTGGGAAATGCTTATTGTTTAAACGAGATGTATTTTTGGATGAGTACCACTTTCGACGGTACACTGTAGGTTTAATGGGATCCCTTTATCGCTAGCGAACGATCACCCTTCATCCACATCTCAAAAACAAAGCGTATCCTTTTGCAAACCAAAATAAAATGTCTTTATTAAAGACAAATTTAAGCAAAAACAATGAAAAAAATCACAATCAATCGTCTCTTAAATGCGGAATGACATTTCGAAAATTCGATTTGAAATTCGAATATATCCACTCTTTTAAAGGACGATATAAGATTGCTGGGCTCGCTATCAGCCAGCTATTAAATGAAAATAAAAATAAAATACTTCATTTGCTCGTTCCCATGAAATAAGATATAAATCGTAATTTCTGGTCGAGAAGTTTATACTTAAGGCTATATGATATTTACAAGAGTTCAAAACATAAGATAAAATTGTATAATATTGTTAATATTTGATTGGTTTTTTGTAAAATCTTTTTTTAAAGAATTCGTTTAAAGGATGACACTTTGATGAAAAAATTAAAATAATAAAAGCCACTTACATAGCTGGAAGGTTTTCCCGGACTGGACTGGGAAATGCTTATTGTTTAAACGAGATGTATTTTTGGATGAGTACCACTTTCGACGGTACACTGTAGGTTTAATGGGATCCCTTTATCGCTAGCGAACGATCACCCTTCATCCACATCTCAAAAACAAAGCGTATCCTTTTGCAAACCAAAATAAAATGTCTTTATTAAAGACAAATTTAAGCAAAAACAATGAAAAAAATCACAATCAATCGTCTCTTAAATGCGGAATGACATTTCGAAAATTCGATTTGAAATTCGAATATATCCACTCTTTTAAAGGACGATATAAGATTGCTGGGCTCGCTATCAGCCAGCTATTAAATGAAAATAAAAATAAAATACTTCATTTGCTCGTTCCCATGAAATAAGATATAAATCGTAATTTCTGGTCGAGAAGTTTATACTTAAGGCTATATGATATTTACAAGAGTTCAAAACATAAGATAAAATTGTATAATATTGTTAATATTTGATTGGTTTTTTGTAAAATCTTTTTTTAAAGAATTCGTTTAAAGGATGACACTTTGATGAAAAAATTAAAATAATAAAAGCCACTTACATAGCTGGAAGGTTTTCCCGGACTGGACTGGGAAATGCTTATTGTTTAAACGAGATGTATTTTTGGATGAGTACCACTTTCGACGGTACACTGTAGGTTTAATGGGATCCCTTTATCGCTAGCGAACGATCACCCTTCATCCACATCTCAAAAACAAAGCGTATCCTTTTGCAAACCAAAATAAAATGTCTTTATTAAAGACAAATTTAAGCAAAAACAATGAAAAAAATCACAATCAATCGTCTCTTAAATGCGGAATGACATTTCGAAAATTCGATTTGAAATTCGAATATATCCACTCTTTTAAAGGACGATATAAGATTGCTGGGCTCGCTATCAGCCAGCTATTAAATGAAAATAAAAATAAAATACTTCATTTGCTCGTTCCCATGAAATAAGATATAAATCGTAATTTCTGGTCGAGAAGTTTATACTTAAGGCTATATGATATTTACAAGAGTTCAAAACATAAGATAAAATTGTATAATATTGTTAATATTTGATTGGTTTTTTGTAAAATCTTTTTTTAAAGAATTCGTTTAAAGGATGACACTTTGATGAAAAAATTAAAATAATAAAAGCCACTTACATAGCTGGAAGGTTTTCCCGGACTGGACTGGGAAATGCTTATTGTTTAAACGAGATGTATTTTTGGATGAGTACCACTTTCGACGGTACACTGTAGGTTTAATGGGATCCCTTTATCGCTAGCGAACGATCACCCTTCATCCACATCTCAAAAACAAAGCGTATCCTTTTGCAAACCAAAATAAAATGTCTTTATTAAAGACAAATTTAAGCAAAAACAATGAAAAAAATCACAATCAATCGTCTCTTAAATGCGGAATGACATTTCGAAAATTCGATTTGAAATTCGAATATATCCACTCTTTTAAAGGACGATATAAGATTGCTGGGCTCGCTATCGGCCAGCTATTAAATGAAAATAAAAATAAAATACTTCATTTGCTCGTTCCCATGAAATAAGATATAAATCGTAATTTCTGGTCGAGAAGTTTATACTTAAGGCTATATGATATTTACAAGAGTTCAAAACATAAGATAAAATTGTATAATATTGTTAATATTTGATTGGTTTTTTGTAAAATCTTTTTTGAAAGAATTCGTTTAAAGGATGACAATTTGATGAAAAAATTAAAATAATAAAAGCCACTTACATAGCTGGAAGGTTTTCCCGGACTGGACTGGGAAATGCTTATTGTTTAAACGAGATGTATTTTTGGATGAGTACCACTTTCGACGGTACACTGTAGGTTTAATGGGATCCCTTTATCGCTAGCGAACGATCACCCTTCATCCACATCTCAAAAACAAAGCGTATCCTTTTGCAAACCAAAATAAAATGTCTTTATTAAAGACAAATTTAAGCAAAAACAATGAAAAAAATCACAATCAATCGTCTCTTAAATGCGGAATGACATTTCGAAAATTCGATTTGAAATTCGAATATATCCACTCTTTTAAAGGACGATATAAGATTGCTGGGCTCGCTATCAGCCAGCTATTAAATGAAAATAAAAATAAAATACTTCATTTGCTCGTTCCCATGAAATAAGATATAAATCGTAATTTCTGGTCGAGAAGTTTATACTTAAGGCTATATGATATTTACAAGAGTTCAAAACATAAGATAAAATTGTATAATATTGTTAATATTTGATTGGTTTTTTGTAAAATCTTTTTTTAAAGAATTCGTTTAAAGGATGACACTTTGATGAAAAAATTAAAATAATAAAAGCCACTTACATAGCTGGAAGGTTTTCCCGGACTGGACTGGGAAATGCTTATTGTTTAAACGAGATGTATTTTTGGATGAGTACCACTTTCGACGGTACACTGTAGGTTTAATGGGATCCCTTTATCGCTAGCGAACGATCACCCTTCATCCACATCTCAAAAACAAAGCGTATCCTTTTGCAAACCAAAATAAAATGTCTTTATTAAAGACAAATTTAAGCAAAAACAATGAAAAAAATCACAATCAATCGTCTCTTAAATGCGGAATGACATTTCGAAAATTCGATTTGAAATTCGAATATATCCACTCTTTTAAAGGACGATATAAGATTGCTGGGCTCGCTATCAGCCAGCTATTAAATGAAAATAAAAATAAAATACTTCATTTGCTCGTTCCCATGAAATAAGATATAAATCGTAATTTCTGGTCGAGAAGTTTATACTTAAGGCTATATGATATTTACAAGAGTTCAAAACATAAGATAAAATTGTATAATATTGTTAATATTTGATTGGTTTTTTGTAAAATCTTTTTTTAAAGAATTCGTTTAAAGGATGACACTTTGATGAAAAAATTAAAATAATAAAAGCCACTTACATAGCTGGAAGGTTTTCCCGGACTGGACTGGGAAATGCTTATTGTTTAAACGAGATGTATTTTTGGATGAGTACCACTTTCGACGGTACACTGTAGGTTTAATGGGATCCCTTTATCGCTAGCGAACGATCACCCTTCATCCACATCTCAAAAACAAAGCGTATCCTTTTGCAAACCAAAATAAAATGTCTTTATTAAAGACAAATTTAAGCAAAAACAATGAAAAAAATCACAATCAATCGTCTCTTAAATGCGGAATGACATTTCGAAAATTCGATTTGAAATTCGAATATATCCACTCTTTTAAAGGACGATATAAGATTGCTGGGCTCGCTATCAGCCAGCTATTAAATGAAAATAAAAATAAAATACTTCATTTGCTCGTTCCCATGAAATAAGATATAAATCGTAATTTCTGGTCGAGAAGTTTATACTTAAGGCTATATGATATTTACAAGAGTTCAAAACATAAGATAAAATTGTATAATATTGTTAATATTTGATTGGTTTTTTGTAAAATCTTTTTTTAAAGAATTCGTTTAAAGGATGACACTTTGATGAAAAAATTAAAATAATAAAAGCCACTTACATAGCTGGAAGGTTTTCCCGGACTGGACTGGGAAATGCTTATTGTTTAAACGAGATGTATTTTTGGATGAGTACCACTTTCGACGGTACACTGTAGGTTTAATGGGATCCCTTTATCGCTAGCGAACGATCACCCTTCATCCACATCTCAAAAACAAAGCGTATCCTTTTGCAAACCAAAATAAAATGTCTTTATTAAAGACAAATTTAAGCAAAAACAATGAAAAAAATCACAATCAATCGTCTCTTAAATGCGGAATGACATTTCGAAAATTCGATTTGAAATTCGAATATATCCACTCTTTTAAAGGACGATATAAGATTGCTGGGCTCGCTATCAGCCAGCTATTAAATGAAAATAAAAATAAAATACTTCATTTGCTCGTTCCCATGAAATAAGATATAAATCGTAATTTCTGGTCGAGAAGTTTATACTTAAGGCTATATGATATTTACAAGAGTTCAAAACATAAGATAAAATTGTATAATATTGTTAATATTTGATTGGTTTTTTGTAAAATCTTTTTTTAAAGAATTCGTTTAAAGGATGACACTTTGATGAAAAAATTAAAATAATAAAAGCCACTTACATAGCTGGAAGGTTTTCCCGGACTGGACTGGGAAATGCTTATTGTTTAAACGAGATGTATTTTTGGATGAGTACCACTTTCGACGGTACACTGTAGGTTTAATGGGATCCCTTTATCGCTAGCGAACGATCACCCTTCATCCACATCTCAAAAACAAAGCGTATCCTTTTGCAAACCAAAATAAAATGTCTTTATTAAAGACAAATTTAAGCAAAAACAATGAAAAAAATCACAATCAATCGTCTCTTAAATGCGGAATGACATTTCGAAAATTCGATTTGAAATTCGAATATATCCACTCTTTTAAAGGACGATATAAGATTGCTGGGCTCGCTATCAGCCAGCTATTAAATGAAAATAAAAATAAAATACTTCATTTGCTCGTTCCCATGAAATAAGATATAAATCGTAATTTCTGGTCGAGAAGTTTATACTTAAGGCTATATGATATTTACAAGAGTTCAAAACATAAGATAAAATTGTATAATATTGTTAATATTTGATTGGTTTTTTGTAAAATCTTTTTTTAAAGAATTCGTTTAAAGGATGACACTTTGATGAAAAAATTAAAATAATAAAAGCCACTTACATAGCTGGAAGGTTTTCCCGGACTGGACTGGGAAATGCTTATTGTTTAAACGAGATGTATTTTTGGATGAGTACCACTTTCGACGGTACACTGTAGGTTTAATGGGATCCCTTTATCGCCAGCGAACGATCACCCTTCATCCACATCTCAAAAACAAAGCGTATCCTTTTGCAAACCAAAATAAAATGTCTTTATTAAAGACAAATTTAAGCAAAAACAATGAAAAAAATCACAATCAATCGTCTCTTAAATGCGGAATGACATTTCGAAAATTCGATTTGAAATTCGAATATATCCACTCTTTTAAAGGACGATATAAGATTGCTGGGCTCGCTATCAGCCAGCTATTAAATGAAAATAAAAATAAAATACTTCATTTGCTCGTTCCCATGAAATAAGATATAAATCGTAATTTCTGGTCGAGAAGTTTATACTTAAGGCTATATGATATTTACAAGAGTTCAAAACATTAAACCTACAGTGTACCGTCGAAAGTGGTACTCATCCAAAAATACATCTCGTTTAAACAATAAGCATTTCCCAGTCCAGTCCGGGAAAACCTTCCAGCTATGTAAGTGGCTTTTATTATTTTAATTTTTTCATCAAAGTGTCATCCTTTAAACGAATTCTTTAAAAAAAGATTTTACAAAAAACCAATCAAATATTAACAATATTATACAATTTTATCTTATGTTTTGAACTCTTGTAAATATCATATAGCCTTAAGTATAAACTTCTCGACCAGAAATTACGATTTATATCTTATT
>OX155980.1:42991600-43005965 GCA_944548615.1 Micropterix aruncella | reverse complement strand
TTTTTTTAAAGAATTCCGTTTAAAGGATGACACTTTGATGAAAAAATAAAAATAATAAAAGCCACTTACATAGCTGGAAGGTTTTCCCGGACTGGACTGGGAAATGCTTATTGTTTAAACGAGATGTATTTTTGGATGAGTACCACTTTCGACGGTACACTGTAGGTTTAATGGGATCCCTTTATCGCTAGCGAACGATCACCCTTCATCCACATCTCAAAAACAAAGCGTATCCTTTTGCACCAACCAAAATAAAATGTCTTTATTAAAGACAAATTTAAGCAAAAACAATGAAAAAAATCACAATCAATCGTCTCTTAAATGCGGAATGACATTTCGAAAATTCGATTTGAAATTCGAATATATCCACTCTTTTAAAGGACGATATAAGATTGCTGGGCTCGCTATCAGCCAGCTATTAAATGAAAATAAAAATAAAATACTTCATTTGCTCGTTCCCATGAAATAAGATATAAATCGTAATTTCTGGTCGAGAAGTTTATACTTAAGGCTATATGATATTTACAAGAGTTCAAAACATAAGATAAAATTGTATAATATTGTTAATATTTGATTGGTTTTTTTGTAAAATCTTTTTTTAAAGAATTCGTTTAAAGGATGACACTTTGATGAAAAAATAAAAATAATAAAAGCCACTTACATAGCTGGAAGGTTTTCCCGGACTGGACTGGGAAATGCTTATTGTTTAAACGAGATGTATTTTTGGATGAGTACCACTTTCGACGGTACACTGTAGGTTTAATGGGATCCCTTTATCGCTAGCGAACGATCACCCTTCATCCACATCTCAAAAACAAAGCGTATCCTTTTGCAAACCAAAATAAAATGTCTTTATTAAAGACAAATTTAAGCAAAAACAATGAAAAAAATCACAATCAATCGTCTCTTAAATGCGGAATGACATTTCGAAAATTCGATTTGAAATTCGAATATATCCACTCTTTTAAAGGACGATATAAGATTGCTGGGCTCGCTATCAGCCAGCTATTAAATGAAAATAAAAATAAAATACTTCATTTGCTCGTTCCCATGAAATAAGATATAAATCGTAATTTCTGGTCGAGAAGTTTATACTTAAGGCTATATGATATTTACAAGAGTTCAAAACATAAGATAAAATTGTATAATATTGTTAATATTTGATTGGTTTTTTGTAAAATCTTTTTTTAAAGAATTCGTTTAAAGGATGACACTTTGATGAAAAAATAAAAATAATAAAAGCCACTTACATAGCTGGAAGGTTTTCCCGGACTGGACTGGGAAATGCTTATTGTTTAAACGAGATGTATTTTTTGGATGAGTACCACTTTCGACGGTACACTGTAGGTTTAATGGGATCCCTTTATCGCTAGCGAACGATCACCCTTCATCCACATCTCAAAAACAAAGCGTATCCTTTTGCAAACCAAAATAAAATGTCTTTATTAAAGACAAATTTAAGCAAAAACAATGAAAAAAATCACAATCAATCGTCTCTTAAATGCGGAATGACATTTCGAAAATTCGATTTGAAATTCGAATATATCCACTCTTTTAAAGGACGATATAAGATTGCTGGGCTCGCTATCAGCCAGCTATTAAATGAAAATAAAAATAAAATACTTCATTTGCTCGTTCCCATGAAATAAGATATAAATCGTAATTTCTGGTCGAGAAGTTTATACTTAAGGCTATATGATATTTACAAGAGTTCAAAACATAAGATAAAATTGTATAATATTGTTAATATTTGATTGGTTTTTTGTAAAATCTTTTTTTAAAGAATTCGTTTAAAGGATGACACTTTGATGAAAAAATAAAAATAATAAAAGCCACTTACATAGCTGGAAGGTTTTCCCGGACTGGACTGGGAAATGCTTATTGTTTAAACGAGATGTATTTTTGGATGAGTACCACTTTCGACGGTACACTGTAGGTTTAATGGGATCCCTTTATCGCTAGCGAACGATCACCCTTCATCCACATCTCAAAAACAAAGCGTATCCTTTTGCAAACCAAAATAAAATGTCTTTATTAAAGACAAATTTAAGCAAAAACAATGAAAAAAAATCACAATCAATCGTCTCTTAAATGCGGAATGACATTTCGAAAATTCGATTTGAAATTCGAATATATCCACTCTTTTAAAGGACGATATAAGATTGCTGGGCTCGCTATCAGCCAGCTATTAAATGAAAATAAAAATAAAATACTTCATTTGCTCGTTCCCATGAAATAAGATATAAATCGTAATTTCTGGTCGAGAAGTTTATACTTAAGGCTATATGATATTTACAAGAGTTCAAACCATAAGATAAAATTGTATAATATTGTTAATATTTGATTGGTTTTTTGTAAAATCTTTTTTTAAAGAATTCGTTTAAAGGATGACACTTTGATGAAAAAATAAAAATAATAAAAGCCACTTACATAGCTGGAAGGTTTTCCCGGACTGGACTGGGAAATGCTTATTGTTTAAACGAGATGTATTTTTGGATGAGTACCACTTTCGACGGTACACTGTAGGTTTAATGGGATCCCTTTATCGCTAGCGAACGATCACCCTTCATCCACATCTCAAAAACAAAGCGTATCCTTTTGCAAACCAAAATAAAATGTCTTTATTAAAGACAAATTTAAGCAAAAACAATGAAAAAAATCACAATCAATCGTCTCTTAAATGCGGAATGACATTTCGAAAATTCGATTTGAAATTCGAATATATCCACTCTTTTAAAGGACGATATAAGATTGCTGGGCTCGCTATCAGCCAGCTATTAAATGAAAATAAAAATAAAATACTTCATTTGCTCGTTCCCATGAAATAAGATATAAATCGTAATTTCTGGTCGAGAAGTTTTATACTTAAGGCTATATGATATTTACAAGAGTTCAAACCATAAGATAAAATTGTATAATATTGTTAATATTTGATTGGTTTTTTGTAAAATCTTTTTTTAAAGAATTCGTTTAAAGGATGACACTTTGATGAAAAAATAAAAATAATAAAAGCCACTTACATAGCTGGAAGGTTTTCCCGGACTGGACTGGGAAATGCTTATTGTTTAAACGAGATGTATTTTTGGATGAGTACCACTTTCGACGGTACACTGTAGGGTTTAATGGGATCCCTTTATCGCTAGCGAACGATCACCCTTCATCCACATCTCAAAAACAAAGCGTATCCTTTTGCAAACCAAAATAAAATGTCTTTATTAAAGACAAATTTAAGCAAAAAACAATGAAAAAAATCACAATCAATCGTCTCTTAAATGCGGAATGACATTTCGAAAATTCGATTTGAAATTCGAATATATCCACTCTTTTAAAGGACGATATAAGATTGCTGGGCTCGCTATCAGCCAGCTATTAAATGAAAATAAAAATAAAATACTTCATTTGCTCGTTCCCATGAAATAAGATATAAATCGTAATTTCTGGTCGAGAAGTTTATACTTAAGGCTATATGATATTTACAAGAGTTCAAACCATAAGATAAAATTGTATAATATTGTTAATATTTGATTGGTTTTTTTGTAAAATCTTTTTTTAAAGAATTCGTTTAAAGGATGACACTTTGATGAAAAAAATAAAAATAATAAAAGCCACTTACATAGCTGGAAGGTTTTCCCGGACTGGACTGGGAAATGCTTATTGTTTAAACGAGATGTATTTTTGGATGAGTACCACTTTCGACGGTACACTGTAGGTTTTAATGGGATCCCTTTATCGCTAGCGAACGATCACCCTTCATCCACATCTCAAAAACAAAGCGTATCCTTTTGCAAACCAAAATAAAATGTCTTTATTAAAGACAAATTTAAGCAAAAACAATGAAAAAAATCACAATCAATCGTCTCTTAAATGCGGAATGACATTTCGAAAATTCGATTTGAAATTCGAATATATCCACTCTTTTAAAGGACGATATAAGATTGCTGGGCTCGCTATCAGCCAGCTATTAAATGAAAATAAAAATAAAATACTTCATTTGCTCGTTCCCATGAAATAAGATATAAATCGTAATTTCTGGTCGAGAAGTTTATACTTAAGGCTATATGATATTTACAAGAGTTCAAACCATAAGATAAAAATTGTATAATATTGTTAATATTTGATTGGTTTTTTGTAAAATCTTTTTTTAAAGAATTCGTTTAAAGGATGACACTTTGATGAAAAAATAAAAATAATAAAAGCCACTTACATAGCTGGAAGGTTTTCCCGGACTGGACTGGGAAATGCTTATTGTTTAAACGAGATGTATTTTTGGATGAGTACCACTTTCGACGGTACACTGTAGGTTTAATGGGATCCCTTTATCGCTAGCGAACGATCACCCTTCATCCACATCTCAAAAACAAAGCGTATCCTTTTGCAAACCAAAATAAAATGTCTTTATTAAAGACAAATTTAAGCAAAAACAATGAAAAAAAATCACAATCAATCGTCTCTTAAATGCGGAATGACATTTCGAAAATTCGATTTGAAATTCGAATATATCCACTCTTTTAAAGGACGATATAAGATTGCTGGGCTCGCTATCAGCCAGCTATTAAATGAAAATAAAAATAAAATACTTCATTTGCTCGTTCCCATGAAATAAGATATAAATCGTAATTTCTGGTCGAGAAGTTTATACTTAAGGCTATATGATATTTACAAGAGTTCAAACCATAAGATAAAATTGTATAATATTGTTAATATTTGATTGGTTTTTTGTAAAATCTTTTTTTAAAGAATTCGTTTAAAGGATGACACTTTGATGAAAAAATAAAAATAATAAAAGCCACTTACATAGCTGGAAGGTTTTCCCGGACTGGACTGGGAAATGCTTATTGTTTAAACGAGATGTATTTTTGGATGAGTACCACTTTCGACGGTACACTGTAGGTTTAATGGGATCCCTTTATCGCTAGCGAACGATCACCCTTCATCCACATCTCAAAAACAAAGCGTATCCTTTTGCAAACCAAAATAAAATGTCTTTATTAAAGACAAATTTAAGCAAAAACAATGAAAAAAATCACAATCAATCGTCTCTTAAATGCGGAATGACATTTCGAAAATTCGATTTGAAATTCGAATATATCCACTCTTTTAAAGGACGATATAAGATTGCTGGGCTCGCTATCAGCCAGCTATTAAATGAAAATAAAAAATAAAATACTTCATTTGCTCGTTCCCATGAAATAAGATATAAAATCGTAATTTCTGGTCGAGAAGTTTATACTTAAGGCTATATGATATTTACAAGAGTTCAAACCATAAGATAAAATTGTATAATATTGTTAATATTTGATTGGTTTTTTGTAAAATCTTTTTTTTAAAGAATTCGTTTAAAGGATGACACTTTGATGAAAAAATAAAAATAATAAAAGCCACTTACATAGCTGGAAGGTTTTCCCGGACTGGACTGGGAAATGCTTATTGTTTAAACGAGATGTATTTTTGGATGAGTACCACTTTCGACGGTACACTGTAGGTTTAATGGGATCCCTTTATCGCTAGCGAACGATCACCCTTCATCCACATCTCAAAAACAAAGCGTATCCTTTTGCAAACCAAAATAAAATGTCTTTATTAAAGACAAATTTAAGCAAAAACAATGAAAAAAATCACAATCAATCGTCTCTTAAATGCGGAATGACATTTCGAAAATTCGATTTGAAATTCGAATATATCCACTCTTTTAAAGGACGATATAAGATTGCTGGGCTCGCTATCAGCCAGCTATTAAATGAAAATAAAAATAAAATACTTCATTTGCTCGTTCCCATGAAATAAGATATAAATCGTAATTTCTGGTCGAGAAGTTTATACTTAAGGCTATATGATATTTACAAGAGTTCAAACCATAAGATAAAATTGTATAATATTGTTAATATTTGATTGGTTTTTTTGTAAAATCTTTTTTTAAAGAATTCGTTTAAAGGATGACACTTTGATGAAAAAATAAAAATAATAAAAGCCACTTACATAGCTGGAAGGTTTTCCCGGACTGGACTGGGAAATGCTTATTGTTTAAACGAGATGTATTTTTGGATGAGTACCACTTTCGACGGTACACTGTAGGTTTAATGGGATCCCTTTATCGCTAGCGAACGATCACCCTTCATCCACATCTCAAAAACAAAGCGTATCCTTTTGCAAACCAAAATAAAATGTCTTTATTAAAGACAAATTTAAGCAAAAACAATGAAAAAAATCACAATCAATCGTCTCTTAAATGCGGAATGACATTTCGAAAATTCGATTTGAAATTCGAATATATCCACTCTTTTAAAGGACGATATAAGATTGCTGGGCTCGCTATCAGCCAGCTATTAAATGAAAATAAAAATAAAATACTTCATTTGCTCGTTCCCATGAAATAAGATATAAATCGTAATTTCTGGTCGAGAAGTTTATACTTAAGGCTATATGATATTTACAAGAGTTCAAACCATAAGATAAAATTGTATAATATTGTTAATATTTGATTGGTTTTTTGTAAAATCTTTTTTTAAAGAATTCGTTTAAAGGATGACACTTTGATGAAAAAATAAAAATAATAAAAGCCACTTACATAGCTGGAAGGTTTTCCCGGACTGGACTGGGAAATGCTTATTGTTTAAACGAGATGTATTTTTGGATGAGTACCACTTTCGACGGTACACTGTAGGTTTAATGGGATCCCTTTATCGCTAGCGAACGATCACCCTTCATCCACATCTCAAAAACAAAGCGTATCCTTTTGCAAACCAAAATAAAATGTCTTTATTAAAGACAAATTTAAGCAAAAACAATGAAAAAAAATCACAATCAATCGTCTCTTAAATGCGGAATGACATTTCGAAAATTCGATTTGAAATTCGAATATATCCACTCTTTTAAAGGACGATATAAGATTGCTGGGCTCGCTATCAGCCAGCTATTAAATGAAAATAAAAAATAAAATACTTCATTTGCTCGTTCCCATGAAATAAGATATAAATCGTAATTTCTGGTCGAGAAGTTTATACTTAAGGCTATATGATATTTACAAGAGTTCAAACCATAAGATAAAATTGTATAATATTGTTAATATTTGATTGGTTTTTTGTAAAATCTTTTTTTTAAAGAATTCGTTTAAAGGATGACACTTTGATGAAAAAAATAAAAATAATAAAAGCCACTTACATAGCTGGAAGGTTTTCCCGGACTGGACTGGGAAATGCTTATTGTTTTAAACGAGATGTATTTTTTGGATGAGTACCACTTTCGACGGTACACTGTAGGTTTAATGGGATCCCTTTATCGCTAGCGAACGATCACCCTTCATCCACATCTCAAAAACAAAGCGTATCCTTTTGCAAACCAAAATAAAATGTCTTTATTAAAGACAAATTTAAGCAAAAACAATGAAAAAAATCACAATCAATCGTCTCTTAAATGCGGAATGACATTTCGAAAATTCGATTTGAAATTCGAATATATCCACTCTTTTAAAGGACGATATAAGATTGCTGGGCTCGCTATCAGCCAGCTATTAAATGAAAATAAAAATAAAATACTTCATTTGCTCGTTCCCATGAAATAAGATATAAATCGTAATTTCTGGTCGAGAAGTTTATACTTAAGGCTATATGATATTTACAAGAGTTCAAACCATAAGATAAAATTGTATAATATTGTTAATATTTGATTGGTTTTTTGTAAAATCTTTTTTTAAAGAATTCGTTTAAAGGATGACACTTTGATGAAAAAAATAAAAAATAATAAAAGCCACTTACATAGCTGGAAGGTTTTCCCGGACTGGACTGGGAAATGCTTATTGTTTAAACGAGATGTATTTTTGGATGAGTACCACTTTCGACGGTACACTGTAGGTTTAATGGGATCCCTTTATCGCTAGCGAACGATCACCCTTCATCCACATCTCAAAAACAAAGCGTATCCTTTTGCAAACCAAAATAAAATGTCTTTATTAAAGACAAATTTAAGCAAAAACAATGAAAAAAATCACAATCAATCGTCTCTTAAATGCGGAATGACATTTCGAAAATTCGATTTGAAATTCGAATATATCCACTCTTTTAAAGGACGATATAAGATTGCTGGGCTCGCTATCAGCCAGCTATTAAATGAAAATAAAAATAAAATACTTCATTTGCTCGTTCCCATGAAATAAGATATAAATCGTAATTTCTGGTCGAGAAGTTTATACTTAAGGCTATATGATATTTACAAGAGTTCAAACCATAAGATAAAATTGTATAATATTGTTAATATTTGATTGGTTTTTTGTAAAATTTTTGTAAATTTTTTGTAAAATCTTGTAGCTGGCTGATAGCGAGCCCAGCAATCTTATATCGTCCTTTAAAAGAGTGGATATATTCGAATTTCAAATCGAATTTTCGAAATGTCATTCCGCATTTAAGAGACGATTGATTGTGATTTTTTTCATTGTTTTTGCTTAAATTTGTCTTTAATAAAGACATTTTATTTTGGTTTGCAAAAGGATACGCTTTGTTTTTGAGATGTGGATGAAGGGTGATCGTTCGCTAGCGATAAAGGGATCCCATTAAACCTACAGTGTACCGTCGAAAGTGGTACTCATCCAAAAATACATCTCGTTTAAACAATAAGCATTTCCCAGTCCAGTCCGGGAAAACCTTCCAGCTATGTAAGTGGCTTTTATTATTTTTATTTTTTCATCAAAGTGTCATCCTTTAAACGAATTCTTTAAAAAAAGATTTTACAAAAAACCAATCAAATATTAACAATATTATACAATTTTATCTTATGGTTTGAACTCTTGTAAATATCATATAGCCTTAAGTATAAACTTCTCGACCAGAAATTACGATTTATATCTTATTTCATGGGAACGAGCAAATGAAGTATTTTATTTTTATTTTCATTTAATAGCTGGCTGATAGCGAGCCCAGCAATCTTATATCGTCCTTTAAAAGAGTGGATATATTCGAATTTCAAATCGAATTTTCGAAATGTCATTCCGCATTTAAGAGACGATTGATTGTGATTTTTTTCATTGTTTTTGCTTAAATTTGTCTTTAATAAAGACATTTTATTTTGGTTTGCAAAAGGATACGCTTTGTTTTTGAGATGTGGATGAAGGGTGATCGTTCGCTAGCGATAAAGGGATCCCATTAAACCTACAGTGTACCGTCGAAAGTGGTACTCATCCAAAAATACATCTCGTTTAAACAATAAGCATTTCCCAGTCCAGTCCGGGAAAACCTTCCAGCTATGTAAGTGGCTTTTATTATTTTTATTTTTTCATCAAAGTGTCATCCTTTAAACGAATTCTTTAAAAAAAGATTTTACAAAAAACCAATCAAATATTAACAATATTATACAATTTTATCTTATGGTTTGAACTCTTGTAAATATCATATAGCCTTAAGTATAAACTTCTCGACCAGAAATTACGATTTATATCTTATTTCATGGGAACGAGCAAATGAAGTATTTTATTTTTATTTTCATTTAATAGCTGGCTGATAGCGAGCCCAGCAATCTTATATCGTCCTTTAAAAGAGTGGATATATTCGAATTTCAAATCGAATTTTCGAAATGTCATTCCGCATTTAAGAGACGATTGATTGTGATTTTTTTCATTGTTTTTGCTTAAATTTGTCTTTAATAAAGACATTTTATTTTGGTTTGCAAAAGGATACGCTTTGTTTTTGAGATGTGGATGAAGGGTGATCGTTCGCTAGCGATAAAGGGATCCCATTAAACCTACAGTGTACCGTCGAAAGTGGTACTCATCCAAAAATACATCTCGTTTAAACAATAAGCATTTCCCAGTCCAGTCCGGGAAAACCTTCCAGCTATGTAAGTGGCTTTTATTATTTTTATTTTTTCATCAAAGTGTCATCCTTTAAACGAATTCTTTAAAAAAAGATTTTACAAAAAACCAATCAAATATTAACAATATTATACAATTTTATCTTATGGTTTGAACTCTTGTAAATATCATATAGCCTTAAGTATAAACTTCTCGACCAGAAATTACGATTTATATCTTATTTCATGGGAACGAGCAAATGAAGTATTTTATTTTTATTTTCATTTAATAGCTGGCTGATAGCGAGCCCAGCAATCTTATATCGTCCTTTAAAAGAGTGGATATATTCGAATTTCAAATCGAATTTTCGAAATGTCATTCCGCATTTAAGAGACGATTGATTGTGATTTTTTTCATTGTTTTTGCTTAAATTTGTCTTTAATAAAGACATTTTATTTTGGTTTGCAAAAGGATACGCTTTGTTTTTGAGATGTGGATGAAGGGTGATCGTTCGCTAGCGATAAAGGGATCCCATTAAACCTACAGTGTACCGTCGAAAGTGGTACTCATCCAAAAATACATCTCGTTTAAACAATAAGCATTTCCCAGTCCAGTCCGGGAAAACCTTCCAGCTATGTAAGTGGCTTTTATTATTTTTATTTTTTCATCAAAGTGTCATCCTTTAAACGAATTCTTTAAAAAAAGATTTTACAAAAAACCAATCAAATATTAACAATATTATACAATTTTATCTTATGGTTTGAACTCTTGTAAATATCATATAGCCTTAAGTATAAACTTCTCGACCAGAAATTACGATTTATATCTTATTTCATGGGAACGAGCAAATGAAGTATTTTATTTTTATTTTCATTTAATAGCTGGCTGATAGCGAGCCCAGCAATCTTATATCGTCCTTTAAAAGAGTGGATATATTCGAATTTCAAATCGAATTTTCGAAATGTCATTCCGCATTTAAGAGACGATTGATTGTGATTTTTTTCATTGTTTTTGCTTAAATTTGTCTTTAATAAAGACATTTTATTTTGGTTTGCAAAAGGATACGCTTTGTTTTTGAGATGTGGATGAAGGGTGATCGTTCGCTAGCGATAAAGGGATCCCATTAAACCTACAGTGTACCGTCGAAAGTGGTACTCATCCAAAAATACATCTCGTTTAAACAATAAGCATTTCCCAGTCCAGTCCGGGAAAACCTTCCAGCTATGTAAGTGGCTTTTATTATTTTTATTTTTTCATCAAAGTGTCATCCTTTAAACGAATTCTTTAAAAAAAGATTTTACAAAAAACCAATCAAATATTAACAATATTATACAATTTTATCTTATGGTTTGAACTCTTGTAAATATCATATAGCCTTAAGTATAAACTTCTCGACCAGAAATTACGATTTATATCTTATTTCATGGGAACGAGCAAATGAAGTATTTTATTTTTATTTTCATTTAATAGCTGGCTGATAGCGAGCCCAGCAATCTTATATCGTCCTTTAAAAGAGTGGATATATTCGAATTTCAAATCGAATTTTCGAAATGTCATTCCGCATTTAAGAGACGATTGATTGTGATTTTTTTTCATTGTTTTTGCTTAAATTTGTCTTTAATAAAGACATTTTATTTTGGTTTGCAAAAGGATACGCTTTGTTTTTGAGATGTGGATGAAGGGTGATCGTTCGCTAGCGATAAAGGGATCCCATTAAACCTACAGTGTACCGTCGAAAGTGGTACTCATCCAAAAATACATCTCGTTTAAACAATAAGCATTTCCCAGTCCAGTCCGGGAAAACCTTCCAGCTATGTAAGTGGCTTTTATTATTTTTATTTTTTCATCAAAGTGTCATCCTTTAAACGAATTCTTTAAAAAAAGATTTTACAAAAAACCAATCAAATATTAACAATATTATACAATTTTATCTTATGGTTTGAACTCTTGTAAATATCATATAGCCTTAAGTATAAAACTTCTCGACCAGAAATTACGATTTATATCTTATTTCATGGGAACGAGCAAATGAAGTATTTTATTTTTATTTTCATTTAATAGCTGGCTGATAGCGAGCCCAGCAATCTTATATCGTCCTTTAAAAGAGTGGATATATTCGAATTTCAAATCGAATTTTCGAAATGTCATTCCGCATTTAAGAGACGATTGATTGTGATTTTTTTTTCATTGTTTTTGCTTAAATTTGTCTTTAATAAAGACATTTTATTTTGGTTTGCAAAAGGATACGCTTTGTTTTTGAGATGTGGATGAAGGGTGATCGTTCGCTAGCGATAAAGGGATCCCATTAAACCTACAGTGTACCGTCGAAAGTGGTACTCATCCAAAAAATACATCTCGTTTAAACAATAAGCATTTCCCAGTCCAGTCCGGGAAAACCTTCCAGCTATGTAAGTGGCTTTTATTATTTTTATTTTTTCATCAAAGTGTCATCCTTTAAACGAATTCTTTAAAAAAAAGATTTTACAAAAAACCAATCAAATATTAACAATATTATACAATTTTTATCTTATGGTTTGAACTCTTGTAAATATCATATAGCCTTAAGTATAAACTTCTCGACCAGAAATTACGATTTATATCTTATTTCATGGGAACGAGCAAATGAAGTATTTTATTTTTATTTTCATTTAATAGCTGGCTGATAGCGAGCCCAGCAATCTTATATCGTCCTTTAAAAGAGTGGATATATTCGAATTTCAAATCGAATTTTCGAAATGTCATTCCGCATTTAAGAGACGATTGATTGTGATTTTTTTCATTGTTTTTGCTTAAATTTGTCTTTAATAAAGACATTTTATTTTGGTTTGCAAAAGGATACGCTTTGTTTTTGAGATGTGGATGAAGGGTGATCGTTCGCTAGCGATAAAGGGATCCCATTAAACCTACAGTGTACCGTCGAAAGTGGTACTCATCCAAAAATACATCTCGTTTAAACAATAAGCATTTCCCAGTCCAGTCCGGGAAAACCTTCCAGCTATGTAAGTGGCTTTTATTATTTTTATTTTTTCATCAAAGTGTCATCCTTTAAACGAATTCTTTAAAAAAAGATTTTACAAAAAACCAATCAAATATTAACAATATTATACAATTTTATCTTATGGTTTGAACTCTTGTAAATATCATATAGCCTTAAGTATAAACTTCTCGACCAGAAATTACGATTTATATCTTATTTCATGGGAACGAGCAAATGAAGTATTTTATTTTTATTTTCATTTAATAGCTGGCTGATAGCGAGCCCAGCAATCTTATATCGTCCTTTAAAAGAGTGGATATATTCGAATTTCAAATCGAATTTTCGAAATGTCATTCCGCATTTAAGAGACGATTGATTGTGATTTTTTTCATTGTTTTTGCTTAAATTTGTCTTTAATAAAGACATTTTATTTTGGTTTGCAAAAGGATACGCTTTGTTTTTGAGATGTGGATGAAGGGTGATCGTTCGCTAGCGATAAAGGGATCCCATTAAACCTACAGTGTACCGTCGAAAGTGGTACTCATCCAAAAATACATCTCGTTTAAACAATAAGCATTTCCCAGTCCAGTCCGGGAAAACCTTCCAGCTATGTAAGTGGCTTTTATTATTTTTATTTTTTCATCAAAGTGTCATCCTTTAAACGAATTCTTTAAAAAAAGATTTTACAAAAAACCAATCAAATATTAACTATATATATATATATATATATATATATATAATGTATTGGGAAATGCTTAGTTTTTTCGCTTAATTCGTCTCAATTGAAGGCATTTTGTGTTGCATAAGGATAAGCCCTATTTATAAGATATATCTATATAATAAAAATGAGTCGGGTTTTATGTATGTTACCTAATAACTCACGAGCGCCTGGCCCGATTTGAACGATTCTTTTTTTGTTTTGTTCGTAATCATTTCGGTGTTGCTATAGGATATAAAAAAATTGGAAAATCTCTCGGAAAAGTGAGAAAAATGAGAAAAACCAAAAATTATTTTAGTACCGAGCTTGATCATAGATGGCGTTGTTTGACAAGAATAAAAATACGAAAATTCGAAAATCAAGATGGCGGCACGGTGCAAAAACTGACAGTTGACAGTAAGTTGAATTTTACGAACTTTTCATAGCGTTTTCGTGATTCTGAAGGTAACTCAACTGAATTAACTGAATTTGTGTAATTCCCGAATGTTTTTGCAGGTTTTACAATCATTTTTCACAGTTATACTCTTGCACAGACGCTCCAATCTCAGCAAGGTGACCGCTCGAGCAAGACGACAAAGAGAGGTTCGACCAACTGAAAGCGATGAGCATCGCCAAGAATTGAATGAAGCGGCACGGATCCGTAATGTTGCAGTGCGAAGACGATTGAATATGAGACAAAACACATACAGAGAGGCATTCTATTATAATCTGGCGATTATGAATGCATGGAAATTGGAAAAATGGACCATTTGTGCCAATATTGCAATGCCTTTAAGTACCGCCACGAACCACTCGGTTTGTGTTGCGCAGGAGGTAAATTGAGATTAACGCCATTAGTTCCACCACCAGAGAAATTAGGATCGTTGGTGTCTGGAAATGCACCAGATTCTAGGCA
>OX155980.1:42751600-42986600 GCA_944548615.1 Micropterix aruncella | reverse complement strand
AAATATCGCTCGTACCCCGGTGAATCACTTCTATCGACCTCAACAGCCACGCCGAAGAGAGACATCCACAGATCTAAGGTAAATTGAGCGATGCCGTGAAGATAAAACGGCCGGATACGCTAAAAGGCACGACAAGGTATTTTTCCAGTATGACCATGCTCGACCACACGTCGCGATGCAGGCCAAGAACTTCCTGGAAACGCTTCGCGGGGACATCCTACCTCACCCCCGGTTTTTTCCCAGATATTGCGCCATCCGACTACTATTTGTTACGGTCAATGGCCCATGGCCTTTCCGAGCAGCGCTTCCAGTCTTACGAGGATATTGAAAAATGGCTGGATTCGTGGATAGCCTCCAAGGACGAAGACTTTTTCCGCCGGGGAATCTGTCTCTTGCCAGAAAGATGTAAGAACATCATAGCTAGCGATGGACAATACATTGATGAAATTCACTTTTCGATTTGCTTCGAAATAAATGTTCAATATCAACAAAAAATCGAAATTTTCAATTTAAAGATCTATTTTAGGATAAATTTTGCGTCAGTTCAATTGATATGTTGAATGAAATGGCACTGACCTGCCCTTCCTCCAGTGTGAGTTCATCGGGTGCCTCCGCTTCGTAGTCGTAGAGCGCCCGGCAGTAGCGGTAATGTGACTCCGGGGGCGGTGCGGGCGCAGGTTCCTGCGGCGGCGCTGACGTCACCGCGGCCGGGACCATCTGGTCGAAGTCGGCCTCGAAGGGCGGTGGTGCCGAGGGCGGCGCAGAAGCGGGCGGTGGAGCGTCTTGCATGGGCTCCGGCTCCGGCTCCACCTCCGCTTCCGCCTCCGCACGCGCCTCGTGCTCCTCCTCCCACGCCGGCCACGCGCCGCCCACGCTGTAGTCCACGGACGAGAACGAGATCTGCTCGCCACCTTGAACGCCCTGCTCGCCACTCTAACGGCAAAAATTATTAAGTTGTTATTTTATGCTTTTGCCATATTTTTAGGCATTTTAATCGTTCAGGCGTCTAGCTGGAATTGCTCTGAGCTATGCATTTTAGTATACCTAAATGATGGAGGCGTATATATCGATGATGTTAATCTTTTTGGCGAATATGGATATTTCAACAAAGGAATAGCGTAAGAATCCAAATGATGACTTTTCTCATAGTTCAACAACCCAACAGTGTAGTTTTTTATGCGCAGAAAAATAGTTGACAAGTCATGGGATTTGCTAAAAAAGAGTAAATTTTTATCTTATTAGACCCATAACGCAAATGTTGAACGAATATTTTCACTGATTAATATAATGGACTGCCTAAATTACTACTCTGTACAAGCAATCTTAATCACGCCATACAAATTGCATATAAAATAGTATTTGCAATGAATTTTATTCATATAGGCAACTTAAATAACTGTTATAACAAAGTAAATGACTCCATCTCAGAAATAAATTTTTAAAAATATTATGACAACTATTAGGCATATTGTTGACGTTTTGTCAGTAGATTATTATTAATAGTGTTGATGAGAGGGGAGACTTTCGTTAGTTTTTTATATGGATGTTTATTGATATTAATAGTTAAAACTTCCTTGACCTTGAAAGCTGTAGGAGGCAGGAAGAGGGTACGATTTTATTGGTTAACCAGAGCAACTAGTCAGGCATTTTCTGTAGAAACAAGTATTTTTTACTAAAGGTCAACCAGCAGAAATTTTACCGATGGTAACGTTGTGTTTATTCTTCTCTATATGGCAGGGTAACACCCGCTCAAGACTACAAGGTTATAGTCAGAAAAAGGTGGCTTGATTATGCACGAATATTATGAAAAATTAAATATTTCGTGAGGACGTTATAATTGATCTGAGATTAAGGATTCCCAATTCAAAACGTTTATAAATTTAAATTCAGTCTTCTTGCAAGATAACTACTTTTTTTTTACACACGTCGATGTGATTAAAATTTGGAGCGAAGGTACCTACTTTGAATTTTTGAATCTCAGGCAAAGCCGATCATTAACGTATTAAAGATGGTCAAAATAACCGTCACGATGGTCATTTTAAAATACGTTTAACATCTCACTCACATTGTCATTTTTTGGTTTGTAACCTGTCTTTGTTGACATTTCGAAGTGCTTTTTCTTGGGAGATTTATGCAAAATATATTGACCATTATTTAATCGATATTTGGTCGGATATTATTGAAACACGACAACGATAGAATTAGTCAAGTTAAGAATTAGCTCGTTTGTATGATGACGTTTCGTAATATCGCCCGACAATATTTAATTCGTCCTTTTGAAATTTGTAAATTTTTATAAAGCTTCGCTTTACTTGCTTCGCTTTTTTGAGAGAAAAAAAATACAATTTTCCAAATTTCAGGGAGAAGGATCAAACACTCTCGACCTCCCCCCAAACCGCCCAGCAGCGCCTGAAAGTCGTCCCCCAGTGGATCTGATTCACTTGCCGTGAAAGGGGAACTAAGTCCATACCAAATTCAACCCTCTTCGAGGATGCTACCAGATGTGGGCTGAACCGTGAGTTGAGCCGACCAAAGATAACGAGCAGATCATATGGCCCAAGCTGCACAGAAACCATTAGCTGCCACGCTCGTAGACACCTACATAGAGTCTTCTCTGTGAATATTGCTTTTCATCATTACAATACGAGAAATATAACCAATCTTTACATAAATTAACAACGCTCGGCTATGCAAGAAATAATGTTATTTACCCAAAATCTATGCGACACGTCTAGAACTAACTTTCCTATAAATTAGTGGCGGAAACTAGACAATCTCAAGATTTGGAGATTTACCTGTAATTTCATCAATGGGAAATAAATCTCTTACTGAAATAACGCTTTCATATTTCATTACCTATTCCGTATTTCAGACGTATTGCTCCAATAATGCCTAATACATATTACTATCTCTAAACCAACCTGAAATAGGTCGAGGTAGTTGAGGGGCACAAGACCCTCGACTCCGCGATGATTTCGTGCCCTGAGCCAGCCGCCTGCCGCCTCCCCGTCTTCAACCGCTTCCACCAAATCCAGCTGCTCATTCTCCACCACGGTCAATTCGTCATGATTCTGAGCCTGTATAAGAAATTCATATTACAGTAATTAAAATACAGTAACATCTTTATTTAATAACTGACAGTTAGTCGGTTTTTGAAAATTGTCCGACATTGGCTGTAGCATTACGAAATGTCGTGATATCTCAAAACCGACAACTCCAACTATTTTGAATCAAAAATATAATAAAAAAACAACATATATTTTTTGTCGACTACATTATAATACCGCCGAGAACGAGATGTTTACTATGCATATGAGTGGATTTTGGTGACTATACCCAATGCGAAAATAAAAAAATATTATATTTTAAAAACTCTAGCTACCTTCGTAAAAATATTTAAATACGTAACTCAATTGCGCAGCCATTCGGTCTCTCACAAATGACGTATTTTTCGCACGAAGATGTCAAGTGACAATGTTACAAAAATATTTTATCAGGAAAAAACAGAAAATGAATTTATCACAACAAGATGGATAGATGAAATCAGATAATAGTGTGATTGGTGAGGAAGAAGAAGATGAAGAAAGCGGCGATGAAACAATGTGAGCATGAGACAGAAGATACAGAAGAAGCGTGTAATTGGAGTCCAAAAAAAGCAAGCACAATAGAAATGACGAAACAGAACCGAAAAAAAATGCTGGGTAAAATGACCAAAATATATTATTAAAAAATATTTTACAGCGTTATGTAGTGCAAAAAAGTGTGTGACCCCAGGCACTGCAAAAATACTTGTGGCGAATGTATGATCTTACAAATTGTTGATTTTGATCTAAAGTCTTTTTTTATAAATATGTTCATAAGTTTATAGCTCCTTGTTATTACTTTAGAGATGAAGAATTAATTTTGATTTAAAAGAAAAACTTTCGGTTGATGTTTTATAACTCCATGTGATCAATCTCGTTACTAAAATTGTAGCGCGAACAACTTCCGGATAAGTAAATAGAATATAGAACTCTTCTTGAAGTGCGGAAATTGATTGCTTAGTGAAATCGTTGAAGACAACAACACACCAATGGCTATTTCATAATAAATAATTATCGTGCATCGCATCACTTACATACGGCAGGTAAAAGGTATCTACTAAGGGTATAAGGGTATAATGGAAGTCATTGAAAATTGAAGTAGATGAGATTTATTATTTATTTATTATTATTTATTGATATTTCACATACATTTATAATACTAGATTAATAAGATTAAAATCTACCTTGCTGGAGTAATGCCCGTACTAAGGTAGACTTTTATGTATTCTTTTTTTCCTTTTTTTTTTAGTTGGTAAGTGTGACATAATGTAGCATTGCTTTACGTGGTAGCTCTATATTTACACAAATTTTACATATACCTACTTATAATTTAGTAACATAATATACATAATAATATTAAATAATCATATATACACATACACATATAAACATATACATCTACACATATACATACACATATATACATAATATACATTTATACATATAATCTATATATATACATAAAAGTAGTAATTTTATGTAGTTTGGTATTCTTATACAGCACTATAATTAACTAATTTCTCCGTTTCGTTTCTTCCTAGCTCAATCAACTATTCCTCATCATCAACTATTTTTCATTATCATGTCGATACAAGTAAAAATATATTGAACTGAAATATGTAATGTTACTCCTATTAGTCACATATTTTTGATGATTATTGCGCGTCAGTCAAATGCTCCTTTTCAAATTATCTTATAGTACCATTAGTACCCCTCGCCCCCCCCCCCCCCCCCCCCCCATCCTAACCAAACCTATCCCTTCCCTCTGATCATTTCTGAGTGCGACACTGACTACCTTTTCTGTTTGAATGCAAATGTTCTTGGCTCGAAAGTAAGGAGAAGGCTTACCGTGTAGTTGTATAAGACGGTGCAGCGTCCAAAGGTCTGTCCGGGGGCCGCGGTGACGGACGTCCTAGCGATGGCGACGGCGGCGGCGGCGGCGGCGGAGGGCGGCGAGGCGGCCGCCGGCGGTTCGCTGTCCTCGTCTTCTTCGTCCCAGTCGTCGTCGGCGCCGCGCACCAGTCCGCCCGCCTCGGAGCCGCTGTCGCCGCGCGCCGCCGCGCCTCCCGCGCCGCGTCCCGCCGATCCAGCGTCGCTCGACTCGCACGCTTCCGTCGCGTCGCCCGCCTCGCTCGTCTCACCCACCTCCATCAAACTGCCATCTGTGCCCACTGAAAAAAACAAGCACATTTTATTATGCCAACACCGGATGTTTTGTTTAACTTTATTATATTATGTTATTCGGTACTCAAACAAAATATTTAAAATACATTTTTTTTATTAACCATTTTTAAAATACAACTTTTGAATAAAATCCAGTCAAGCCCTAGGCTTAACTACTGGAGATTATGATAGGGGAATTTTAGTGCAACTTTTGTGGACATTGACCATATTATTATATATGAACTGCAATTGCATTCCTGCTAGGATTAGTCGGCACAAAAAGTCACTCTTTTTATAATGTCCACAAAAAATACGTAGTACTAAATGTAAAATGTATGTATGTACTTACTTATGTATGTACTACTTATTGGTATCTTTTACACGTATGTATACTATTATTTATTTTAAGCTTACATTTGTATTTTATTTTCTCTTTTTTATGTTTATTTTATTATTTTATACATATGGTATGTTTAGAAGAATTTTACTAAATAAACGAAGGATTAGTATTTATTCTTATTTCTAACAAAGGATTAGTTCTTGCCAAAAGGAGGAAGGAGTAACCATTATTTTTGTGTCTGAGTTCGTCAGTCTCAAAATATTGAACTATCATTCTGCAAAATAAATAATACATTAGCTTGTAATATGTCATAATAATTCAAAAGTCCTGTTCGTCGTGACATACATAGAAATTATGTACATATACAAGCAGTTACATGACTACATTATTATCCTTTTTATATTACTACACAATTAATATACCCGTTTAAAAACAATTTAACGGTAACTTACAACGATAGAAAGGTTGAATTAAAGAAAAATCTATAGTATATACAATTATAAAGGTTTTTCAAATTACGGTACATTAATGGAGGCTGCTCAAAAGCAGCAAAACCTAACGTAAAATAAAATTATTTTCAAGATGAAGTTTGATGAACAGCCAAAATATACGAGAGATGGCACTATTAAATCAGGTATTGTTTCTCGCTAAAAGTGATTTATAAAGTAGGGTTTCGAAGATTTCTACTCGTGACATGACAAGACAATACACTTTATAATGTAACTATTTTTTTATAGGAGCACTAAATCGGTCATATTATGGCGTTTTTCGAATATTAAAAATTTAAAAGCAGTCGCGGTTCTGATTCTATGATGGCAAATATCATATTTACAAGTCCAAGAAATAAAAAGGGATCTCAAAAATAAATCTAAGTTAAGATCAATTTTTTCTTTTGTTTATTTGGAAAAATTCTCGCAGTGTCGTGTGCAATCTGAAATAATTTTGTACGGACACATGACTTCAGGTACGAACCTAGTTTTAAATTTCATTCATCTTTTCCAAAATATATTCAGAATTTATTGCAAAATTTAAATTGACGATAATATTATAGATATCTATTATTCTTTCCACATATATAAATTTATACATATATTTACTTATAATATTTACAACGTAATTATTTCAATACTAGGACTTATTGTATTTTCATAGGTACTTATTTATTAGTAATGAATAATAATAATAAATTAAAATGATAGTATCAGTAATTTAATATAGATTTTCGCTGCCGGTTTTATTCAGTAAAAAGATTTTTTTCTTTTTTTATATGAAAACTTCTGCATGGTTTTAAATTATCCTGAAAGTAAGTATAAAGTTTAGGAGTTACTGAAGTAAAATGCCTTGCGCAAGTATAATTGTATTTTTTTTTATTAAATGTTTTGCGAACGCACAACCTCTGATTAGAATTTTGTGGTCATTGTTGAGATAGTAAAGTAGGGAAAGTTTTGTATAAATTTGCTTAATTTCCAAAAATCTCAGCTCGGTAAATAGGTCGTATGATGGATATCGACGTGGTTTTCTAGCCATGGCCCTTAGGAGAGCTTTCTGCGCTTTAACAGGGGATCTAGCGCCGCGCCGGTTGTGTAGAACGTCCCCATCCGAATATACCATATGCAATCGTACTTTACCCATACTTGCAATATCATTTAGGAACTTATAGCGCTGTACATTTCCCTTACAAAAAATAAATGTACCTGCAGCTCCGTCCCGCAGCCATTCATCTAAGGGAAGGCCGGCTTCTCGTAGGCAGTCGAGCTTTGCCTTGCAGTGAAGGACCGCCGTCTCGGCGCGGCGGAGGGCGGCACGCGCTTCGTCGGCGCGACTCTCTGCGCTGGCAGGCGGTCCGTGCTGGCTGTGCGCGCCGGCGGCGCCGGGTGCCGGCGAGGAGCCTGCGCCGGCCGCCGGCGCCGGCTCGCCGCCCGACTCGCACTCGGCGAGCGCGGCCGCTAGTGCCGCAACCGCCACGCGCGCCGCCTTCTCCTCGCGCGCCAACCGCGCCGCCCACCGCCGCGCCGCTGTCGCGAGCGCCGCGTCTGCCGCGTCCGCTGTCACCTTTCGAATCGGGTCGTCGGAGCAGGCCACAAACGAATACTAAGACAACCAAAACACGGTACTACAATATCTATTTATTCATTTATTTATTTAAAGGAAAACATACAACGTAGCTTTAATCTATTATATTTTGCAGGTATCAATCATTGAAACAGAAACTATAAGGCCGTTTACTTATTTCCTAGTATAATTATTTTTAGTTCTACAATCTTCATAAACAATTTCTTAATTAATCTATAATTAATTAAAAAGTAACTAATAGTGAAGAAAAGAAAGATCGAAAGGAGTTTGTCTGTATTTTTTTTTTTTTTTTATTTAGGTAAAAAACAGTCATAAACAAATGTTTTTACAAATACACTTAAACAAATAGACCTACATTACCATTAATTTTAACAAAACTTGTAAATGTAGCCACAACAATGTAAATGTCTAGTCGGATCGAACTGTTTTCATTTAGTACGAGTACCTAAATTATTGGCTGTAAACTAAAACTAATGCAACAACAAATCACTCAATTGTTTCCTAAAAGTAATTAATGACACTGAGAATATATCTATGTCGTTCAAAACTTCATTATAACACATGCAAGAGCGTCTGAAGAAGGTATTTTTTGCGTAGTTTGAATGAAAAGAGCGAATATAGAAAGTATCTTTTGAACGTGAGGAGGAAGACCGCGGGATTTTAAAAAGAATTTTTTCCAAAAGGGGTGCAAAGTTGATGTGGTTATGAATAATTTTATATAAGAAAATGCTGTCTAAGAATTTTCGTCTTGAATACAGAAAATGCATTTTGTGTGTTGTTACTCTCTCTGCGTAATCGGTGCAGAGGCTACCTGTCCGAAAGTCCAATGATTTTAAACATTTCTTTTGTACCCTCTCAATCCTATCTACGTGAACAGCATACTGGGGACTCCAAACTACACTTCCGAATTCTAGGACACTACGAACAAATGCATTGTAGAGTATTTTAATGGTGTTGCCTCTGGCAAAAGGTTTACTTATGCGCAGAATCAGTCCGAGTTGTTTAAAAGCCTTAGCTACGATCTTATCAATGTGAAGGTTAAAGTGCAGTTTGGAATCCAGGGTAATGCCTAGATCACGAATGTTGGTAACTCGGGTTAAGTTATTACTGGATATTTTGTAATCATAAATAATTGGATGATGCTTTCGGGTGAATGTTATGACGTTACATTTATCCGTATTTAAAATTAGTTGATTATCCTTACAATAGTTCTCAAAGCTTAATAAATCCTGTTGCAAATCTTCACAATCACCAAGACCTTTAATAATTTTGAATATTTTTGTATCGTCTGCATAAAGCAAGTGATGCGACTTATTAAAACACAGTCCAATATCGTTTAAATATAAAGTAAATAGAAAAGGGCCAAGGTGGGATCCCTGAGGAATTCCTGACGAAACATTAAGAAACGAAGAGCGGTAACCTTTAAGGGCGACGGCTTGACTACGATTGTTTATATAGGACTGGATCCATCTTAGCAGGTCGCCGTGTATACCGAATTTCGAAAGTTTTTGTATAAGGATAGAATGACTAATTTTGTCAAAAGCCTTAGAAAAATCAGTATACACGGCATCAACCTGGAATCCGGAATCAAGGGCATTCAACAAAAAGTCAGTGTATTCGATAAGATTTGTGTTAACACTTCTACCACGAAAAAACCCATGCTGTTCCGTTGATACAACGTGCTGCATTTGAGTGGTTAACGACGTAGTAATTATTTTTCGAAAATCTTACCAAATAGACTCAGCTTAGAGATAGGCCTGTACTGCATAATATCATGTTTGTCACCACCTTTTGGAATTGGAGTTACCAGAGATTTCTTCCAGATGGCCTGTATTATGTATTTTATGGTATGGTGAAGTAATTGGTTGACGATGAAATAGAAAAATTAAAATATAAAAGAATGCATCGGCAACTTGAGTTGTCGACTACAGCGGGCGAGCCCGTCACCTCAGGAAGTTTTAACGATTAGTCGTTCTATCTCCCTGGAAGTTTACGTAGAAGACTTAGGGACAAAACAGTCCACCTTCTAGCTACGCCACAAGCCCGTAAGAGACCAACGCGCAACGCCTTAACCGCGAGATAGCCAGGTAGTAATTCCAATTGTGACCAGATTACTCCGGTCTCGCGATTAGTTACGAGTTTGAGGCTACATCGGCAATATTAATACAATTAAATTAATATACGAGTAGGTACATATATAGATAAAGGGTGTCTCAACAAGAACAAGCCGGATTTAAATTTGCCGCCATTTTGTTAATATGAGTTGAACGGTGAATTTTTTCTACACTTGTCACGTACAGACCACGCGATTTAAGAATATAGAGAAGTATTTAAACCAACAACGTTTAATTATTGTAAAAATACATTACAAAAATGGTGAAAGTTTTGCGAAAACAGTTTACCAATTACGTCAAGTTTTCGGTCGCAATAATGCGCCAAATGAATCGACAGTGAGGCATTTAATTACAAAATTTGAGACCAAATTTCCGCTGATGGATCAGGAGATTTTATTCGTCGTGGTCCTTATCGGTCTTTCGAAAATGTAGCCACAGTAAGAGAATCTGTGGCCGAGAAACCAGGAACTTCCATTCGGCATCGTGGTCAAGAATTAAACATTTCCAGAAGCACTATGCAACGAATTTTGGTAAAAGATCTGCATTTGCACTCGTACTCGTACAAGATTCAATTGGTGCAAGAAATCAAGCCTAGGGACCATGCGCAGCGCAGTGAATTTGCTGATTGGGTTTTGGAACATCGTCAAATTAATGCGAATTTTTCGAAGAAAATCATTTTTTCAAATGAGGCATATTTTCAACTCGACAGATACGTAAATAAGCAAATACGTAAATACGCAAATAAGCGGATTTGGGGTGCTGAAAGTCCTCGTGGTATACTCAAACAACCAATGCATCCACCGCGAGTAACTGTTTGATGTGCATTTTGGGCTGGCGGAGTAATTGGGCCGTATTTCTTTGAAAATGCGGCTGGATATGTGCTAACTGTTAATGGAGTGCAGTATCGCGAAATATTAATGGATTTTTTGTGGCCCCAATTGGATGTAATATGGAGGACATTTTTTTCAACAAGACGGTGCGACTTGCCACACAGCACGTGAAACAATGGTGTTACAGACTAAGTTTCCAGGCCGTGTAATTTCCGTTTATTCCGTACTCAAAGTCAAAGCTAAGCGACATATCTTCTTGACTTGGAGCAATAGAACAGCCGTATTATTCAGTGACTTATTAAAACGAAAAGTGAGCAATAACATGTTTTTATAAAATATGTAAGCTATTTGGAGGGGGGGTGAATAAAATATAAAATATTGAATCAAATCATTTGACATATTAAAATAAAAAGTAAATCGAGCAGACAAAAGGTATATTTCTATAAAAATATTCACAAAATATGCAGGGGTAAATATAATAATATATTGTGAGTCATTCGCAACGAAAAAAATATTAACAAGCATAACAGAACCAAGGATCGGATATTAAAATAAACGACTGTCGTTACAAAAAGGGAACTATTGTATTTATAACTAGCTGACCCGTGCCCACTTCGTTGGGCGGTAAAACTTTTCACCTGTGATGAGATTATGAGTGTGGTTTGGATAGTACTGAGAACTATGATTTATTTCCTGACTGCCAAAAGAAGGGTTATATTTTTACTGCATATGTATGTATGTATTTGCATGCCAATTTGACTATATTACCGTTATTTGTGAGTGTCTTCTTGTGAGTGTCTTATTTGTGAGTGTCTTATCTCTTTAACCATTTATGCAGTAAAAGTGAAATTATATGCAGTAAAAGGAAAAAGTTTTTTGTTTTAAACACTTGAGACAATAAATTTACTTATTTTGGTAATAATTCATAATTGTTGATAATATGATCAATAAACATGACCTAACGATTTAAATAATTTTTTTAATTTGAAAAACTACTTTTTGTGACTTAAATATAAAAATTAGACATATGCTGTCGCTGACTTTTTTGTAGGCATTATCAAGCTCTGCAACTTTTATCTAGACTAAATCATATATCTCTCATCGTTAAGGCAGCGTCAGTTAGAAACCTTTTCGTTCGACCGTTTTTTCCGACTTACTTTGGAAATCCGACTCCCACGAAAAAGTATTTTAATTTTTCGGATTAATATATAGCCTATGACACTCACAAATAATGTGGCTTTCCATTGGTAAAATCGGTTCAGTAGATCCAGAGATTACTTCCTACAACCTCACAAACTTTACCTCTTTATAATATTAGTATAGATTATTAGAAACAAATTGCTCGCGCTGGAAAGCACGTTTTCTAGAGAATAAGTAAGTACTTCGTTGCAACGAATTTCACTTTCAATTCAAGCAACGTTACGGTCGCTTTGACGCATGTTATCTCTATAAACATCTAGTGCTTAAAGACGATTGCGCATTCTGTGAGTCAGTCGACGGGCCATTTCCAAGACCCATTACGTCATCCGCTGGGCAATTGCCCTTTAGTGGGAATTTTCGTGAGCTGGGCCCAGGTCTACGCGCTCTGCGGCAGGTATCTCGTAACGATCGCGCGCCTGTCGTGATACTTTATATAGCCTCGCGCCTCGCACAGCCGCCGCACGCAGTCGGTTGCCCTCGGTACTCAACCAATAACACGTTCTTTTATTGATTATTTTGGTCTGTGTATCTATCCATATATTTTCGGAGTCTATATCTTTTTTAATCTATATAAATGTATATATTTTCGGAATATACTTAATTTGATACTAAACACGATGTATTTATCATATATTATTGACATTTGGACGATTATTTATTTAACATTTGTATAGTTTAGGTATCCTATGACACCCGGGATGACATAGCGATTTTAACAATACCTCACACTTCTAAATCGGTTGAAGCATTTAGAAGTTATGTTGGAATAAAGAAACAGAAAACATACATACATGAACCCTGAAAACATTACACTCCTTTTTAAGGCATTCGTATAAAAAAGATGAGGACTACATAATAATTTACTTATAAAGATAATAAATATTTTTGGAGGGAATCGGAATAAGAGTAAATATTAATACTGAAGGAGGTTATAGGGGAGGGGGCACAGGATTATATGAAAGGTTCTATTAAAATAGTAAATATATGATTATATGCCATGTAAACTTTAGTTTTCTCCTAAATAGCTTTTAGAGCGTATGCGTATCAAATGTGTTATACGTTTAGGGAAAGACGTGTGTATTAACAGGAAAGAATAAAAGAATATTTTTTTAAATGATCGTGTCACATATCAAAATGAAGAAGAACTCCAGCAGACATAAAAAGTATATTTTTGAAAATGTATATGAAATATGTCAGTGGGAATTAAAATGTCAATCAGGAAAATTTCATTTCTGTCGGTGGCCGTTTTAATGGTTCTAATAGACGCGAGGTCTACTGCTCACAGAAGTAGTATTTAAAATGACGTATTTGGGACGATTCATTGCATTGTTTTAACTTTTCTGCATATTAACTTTTCTTCAGTACTTCGATCATTTGCAGAAAGACTATAAACATTTTGTAGTGAATATTGATTAGTGCCAAGCCAAACAAATTGTCTTGGCTTAAATGACAGCTGCAGACGTAATAATGTTGGATGAAGTCCGTTCCAGTAAATGTAGAGTAATTTTCCTTCGAGCAGTGAGTTCGTCACACTATATTAGTCTCTAAGAACTGCTTTTATAGTTCGTTACTCCGAAAGTATAAATCGCATATAAAAGGTAAGTTGGACTATTTTTCACATGTGTGTATGTGTGTGTATATGTGTTTGTATGTGTTTGTTACCTTAATGTTTTTTTTAATGATTAATCTAAGACAATAATCATATAGTTTTGAAATTTGTGTTACCGTAGGATTCATTTTTATCGGCCAGTTGTATATGTAAGTATAATGTTTTCTATGATTTTTTTTATCTCTGAAATACGTTTCCCAAACAATAAATAAATTTTTAATAAATATTTTTCAACAAAATTACATGGAAATGTATCTTCCGAAAAATATGTTTCTTGGTACCTTTGATCCACAATTTTTCTAACGCCTATCCGAAGACGGTTAAAAACTAAAGAAGTGTAAATTCAGAACCTACTTAATCATCTGAAGTCTTAAAATCTTCGGCAATATTTTTGTTACAATTTTTTTTAGATTCTTCCCCAGAAATTAGTGTAGAGTAAACAATATACTCTACATTATACATTACTCGCGTTACAGATAATTACAAAATATTGCGTTTATATCAATTTTCAATATTCATTATTGTTCAAGAACATTAATCACTTACTGGTTTATCAGAATCTCTACCCTTTTTCATCCTTACAGTATCGTTAGTATCTACATGTGGTACTATCAAATGCGACTGTATAAATTAGTAAAATTATCTGGTATTCAGCGGAGAAGAGTATTTAAGCACCTGGCAATCGCGGATAAACAATTGCTTATCCTTCTTTTTTTGCTAATTGCCATTTATTTCATTAATAATGTTCTATGATTTATAAATATCCATTTATTTCATAAATAATTTGGATATGTATCGTACATATTTTTATTTTTAAAAAATATTTACAACCTGTATATGTATATACACACCTGTATATGTCTTTTTAGAGCGGGATAATAAAGGTAGCAACACTGTAGGTTGTAGTCTCGCTCGAGGTGGAGCGCTCGATCTCGTATTTTGCCGAACGAGTGAAGGGCGGCGCTGACCGTCAGCAGCTCCGTGCGGCCCATCAGCGCGAGCCACTCCGCCACGCGCTCGAACACACCCGCCTCCAGCGCAGCCAGGCACGCCGACAGCTCCACCAGGAAGTAACGAGTCTAAAAACAAACACATGTAGAATAAAAATTATGAAACTATAATAATGTACCATAATAGTCATTTGGTACATTCCGAAAATAAAACCTGGAAATGGCAACTAAAGAACCCTTTTCCAATTGCTCAAGGCGTGACTAGAGGCTGGCTGCGTGGAAGAAAACTCTGTAACGGACCTTAATTCCATTACATGCGATCAACAAATGCATCGATTTCCAGTGAAGTACACTGACACAATTCAGCTATTATTTTAACCCGTGCAGCTATGAATCAGCACGATGAAACAATACTTTTACTCGGAATATTTTAGATTGCATCATTTATCGGCCTATATAAACTGGCGAAAAAGCAACCAAAGTATCATTCCCCGAGTGATCATCTTCCCCCAAGGGGAATATGCGACGGCATATTCGGTACCCTTCTAACGAGGTGTGTCAACGAATCCGGCTCCTTGGTTTCCTTTCCTTATCCTCCCTAATCTTGAAGCATCAGTCTGTAATCCCACAGACTCGAGCCGTGCCCAGTACAAGATACTTGGAGCACACATACAATCCTCATCCATATACCCTCGTAACCGCAGTCGCGCATCGTTACACTCGCGTCAACATAACTTGTTCGGGAAGCGTTATAACTGGCAATATCAAACTTTCAATCAATAAATACCTTCTACTTCAATTCAAAACCGCCTTTCAATACGGAGATAACTCGTAAGTTGATACCACCACCTTACACCGAACAATTTGGAGTCAAGTGAGGGGTGGTCCCTCACAACTCCATGAAATGGTAATGGATAGCTACAAATTAGGAAATCCAAGCGCGAAAACAAAGCACAAAACCTTAGTCCGTAAATAATGCCCTACTCAATAAAATATTTCCAGCAACAATTCTAAACAAATAGCTTTTTAAACTTTAAATGTACATACTTTCTTATCCAAATATGTTGGCGCAACCAATTATGCCCCCTCTACATGCTGGCCAATGCTTGGTTGCATCGACTACGTCTCTCTCACTCTTTCCCATATATGTTTTACAAATGACGAGTGGTGCTGACTCGCTTCCACCTTTGCGATGTGGCCAAGCTATGGCCATCTTGTAGAGAACATTCTATACCATCTGAAAGGTAATTTCTTTTTCTGGAAAGAAGGGATATTTTTAGGTGATTTTATTTGAAAGCGACAGATCTCTACGCATATCTTTTATACACGGATCTACAGAATGAAGCGAGAGCCATATGGAAGGGACGGAGAAATACCTTGCCTGCAAAGCGGCCTCTCTGTCGCAATGCTTCCACTTCGCATTCAACTTCATAAAATTACCACAGTTTTGTTGGCAATTGACATTCCCTTCGTTCTTTCATATTTTGTCGCTCGTAGCGCGTTTCGCGCAACTCACGTGCGTGTGTACATCATTATTTATGTTTTTGTGAAAAAAACAAACTCAAAAGATTTTTGCACTGTTAATAACTCTTATGGACGCGTGATCATTTATCGAGTGAATCAACATTACAATAGATTAATGTGGTTGTTCAAATCCTCTACTGCTGCTAAATCCACTTTAGAGATATTTACTAAATGTGCAATGGGAATAGTGCCATCCACACGTCCACCACCCGGGTAGTTCCAACGAAGTCAGTCGTAATTTCTGCCCAGACTTATTTAACAATGTATGGCTTCATTGTCCATCCATTCCACCTGTAGCTGTTTATTAATTTAATTAAGTAGAATATTTAATCAAATAACAAGATTTTATACAGCACATGTATCATCTGCATACACTAAAAGGTTAGCCTTCTGTGTGGCTTCGGTTATGTCGTGTATACGAGTATATACGATAAAGAGAAGTTTTTCGAGACAAGATCCCTGGGGAACTCCCAGAGCGATAATACCAACATTTGATGACTTATTACATACTGCTGTCACTTGTCTATCTGAAAGGAAACTCGGGAGGAGATCAAATGTGGCGTTTTCAAATCCGCACAATTTGAGTTTATCGAGTAGATGTGGGTGCACAGTCACGACAAAATCATAAGATACATAGTAGCACAGATCAGGCACCTGGCGGCCCGCCTCACTATGTGACAGGACACTGGAAACCAGGGATTGGTAGCCACGACTGTACTACGACCGGACCTATAGGTATCATGCTATTTAAGGGTAGGTCGTAATTATCAAATTAATAATAAATAAGTAAGATAACATACATCATTAATAAAAGCTCTAATATTCATATAATTATATAATTTGGTTGTATGAAAATAATAAAAATAATATAAGCAAACTAAAAACGCTTGCCTTTTAGTTTGCTTTTCCTGAAAGTTCACTAAGTGGATCTTAAATCATGCTGCTTTTCCGCCGACGAATAAATCATGCTAATAGCGAAAGAACTGTAATGTTACCTGGTGAGCATTTGCTGCAGCTAAACCGAGCAAATAGTTATTCCTGGCACCTGTACTTTTCTCTTCAAGCTGGTCTCGACGACTCGACACTTTTGCACTATTCTTTTGTAACGACGTGATGGATTGAAAGAACGAGCCTTTTTTCTTTTTTAACCTGGAAATAAATCATACATAAGTAATGGGTAAATAAAGGAAATTGTATGATGGAATGGAAAACCGTGTACCGCGTAAATTTTAACTGGCTTATGACATATGGACATATTTTGGGGAAGCGCAGAGACAAGCAATAGAAATGTTATACTACAAAAACGATCTCTTCACAGTGCAGCGGTTAAAAACGTCAACAGAACTTCCTGCTTAAAATATTTTGCTGAGAATAAAATAACGACAATATATTCAGCTACCATGTGTTAGTGCGGACGGCATATTGCTGATACTTTATAATAAAAGCGAACATAACGCAGGGTGTCAAAATGTTAGACGTTAAAAGAAATAAAAATCTTCTAAGATATTGATTAGCGAATTATTTTATTTGACGTTGGACGAAAATTATTTTTCTAAACTATTATTATAAAAATATGACAATAGTGATTTCAGATTTTATTAGATTTCGGCATCTATTATTTTTTTTAAGGAAATCAGTTTTTTTACATACTCGTACTTTTTTTAGATTGATTAACAATCGCAGGATTCGCAGGTTGTTATACATATCATTGATATTCTGACAGTTTAGCTTTAGTAGTTTGACTATTTTAAAAATTATGAAGAGTAATAATTTCTTATAATATTTAATTTACAATTATAGATGAGTAATACTGTAATATATTTACACATTTATACTGTAATATATGTACAGAAAATTTACATTTCATTTATTGAATTATCAAAAATATTATTATTAGTTTAAGAAAAATATAAATTTTACTAATCTAAGAACCGGTTATCCGTCAATTAGGCACGAGAATAATGTAAATATAAAAAAAACATGAACTTGTATGTACATTCTTCATAGTTAATCGAGTTTAACTAAGTACAGCTTATCTTATAATTTATATAATTATTTATGTTAAGTTTGTTTATATTACAAGGCAGATGTACTTACTTGTCTTCGATATCTCGCGCTTTATCCCTGACGTCGTGCGCCGAATGCTCTTCATCAAAATATAACTTTTCAGTCTTATCCACGTCTGAGACGCATGCTTGTAATTCTTTTTGCGCAGCCGCCAGCTGCTCCGTAGTCTGTCAATCAGTAAAACATGCTTTATACGGTATATACAAATAGGTAGGTTGACAAATATTATAAGGTAGATATAAATAGAAAAGTTAGGTATATATAGGTAGCGGGGATGGTTGTATCTTAGAATTATTAAGCTATTGCATAGCTTTTATCGCGGGCCTAGGCCAGCGCGGCGACCGAATGAAGAAATTTCTTAACGAAAATTAATTATTTTAAACTAATAATTACGTCTAAACGAGTACTTCTTACGATTCGAAAAAAATATATGTTAAACAAGAACATTTTCTTAATATTCTTAGCTTTAAATATTTTAGATTTTGTTTATATTACAAAGTGTAATTAATTTGTGAAATTAGGTCTAACCGAACACAAAAACGACTACTACCCAAATACTATCTGGCGTATTATTATGAAACCTGCACCATTTTAAAGATAATTTAATTATCTATCTCTTTATCTACGAACTTTTTCGAATAGTCAAAGAATAATATCCGTTTTTTTTGCTTTATCGAATAAAATTCGTGCGCTCTATCGGAAGACGTTTAAATTATTCCGAATCGATTCGGAATAATTTCAACGTTTTCCGATAGAGCGCAGTTATCTGATATCAGAAAAAAATTCTTCATACTGCATAAATAAAATAAATAAATAAGTATAATTGCATAAGTTGTTAAAAAATACTATGCAATAGCTTTACCGCGGCAGTCCCCGAGTGCCACACGTATTTTTTTTTGAGTGTTTATTTGTATTAAATTGGTTGTTAATATTTTTTCTTTATTGGGGTTTTTCAAATAAGATTTTGACCAGCACAGCCTACCGATTTTCGATTTCATATTCAAAAGCTCGGGTGTAGATTTGTCGGGATGCATAGTCGAGAGATTGATGTGAATACTTACAAATCTAATGTGACACGAATAATTTAATTTATAAAATAAATCGGGTGTGACCTACGGCTGTGGCCGATGTGCTTGACTGAACCGCAGACGTTTGTTTGAGTTTGTTTGACGTCTTAATAAATTATTTCGAACCGCAGACGTTTGTTTGAGTTTGTTTGACGTCTTAATAAATTATTTCGTTTCAAAATATTTAAAAAATCTTTATAATCAAACTATCCTCAAGGTATTGGGACCTATGTATTAAATAACGAGCATCGTGTATCTTAGGAAAGTTTTCGCATTATCTTATTATTTTTTTTACTTATTAACAACATTTTAGGAGGTTTATTTAAATAGGTATGCAAATATTATCATCCGATAAGGAAGTGCAATAGGGGTTGATTTTTTGACCGTCAGTAAAAAGTGAAAATTCGGGTAAAATCTTTGTTTGTTATATATGAGTTATATGTGACGTATATATAGGTGATATATATCTCCTAAGGAAATAAGAAAATATATTTTCATCGAAAACTTATGAATTTTAATGAAATTTGGAAATATAACAAATCCTACAAATATAGGTATAGTGTGTTAACGGACTCGTACGAGAGATTGAACTAATAGTATTACGCACAAAAAGATTAAAAAAGTCATTAAAAAATGTAGCGAAACTATATAAAAAATATATATTAAAACAAAAAAATGCATAATTCAGCTCTGCTCATTTTCGATTTGTTCTACGCATTAGTAGGGATTATTTTTTTTATTAGTAAACATCAGAAAATTAACAGTTCTGAATTATCAAAATTAAACGAAAGTTGATTTTACCCCCTGAAATTTGAAGAACCCGACGTTTGGCCCGAGCACGAGGGGGAAGGGGAGGATAATGGCGGCACGCGCGAGTTCTGAAATTTCGCCTTGCACTCCCATTTACTGTATCGCGTCTTTGTGCCCGGCGACGTATGTTGAAGCATTTAATAAAAAGGTGCTAAGCAGTTAAGAGTGTGAAACCTTCGTCACTATTGCAGTTCGAAGTTCTTCTTATTTCTATGGCCTCTTGGCTCAAACTGGGGGATAGAAATGTTCTTTGGATAGCACAATGGGATTTTAAAATCGCACCCAATGATTAGTTCCGCTATCCTATATGTTTCCGCAAATCGCCTTGATGTGTTCCATCAGTCGAGTCGCTATGGGTCACTTTGTTAGTCCAACCTAAACCAACCCACAGCTGCACGATTTTATACACACCCGCAGTTTGCAGTAGTATTACATCCTTTACAGGTCTCAGAGATTGAGCTATGCTTCGGCTCGGTTAAAATATCGTTTTTATACCGAATTTATTCAGCATCTTACGTATTTCAACCGTTCGCTCTTGACTTATGGAAAATTTCGTTTCATTTTTAATGTCTAAAAACTGCCATAGTCTTCGATTTCATATGAATTAACACTTTTTTGTTTCCATTTCTTAACTGTAGATAATATTTTTATTATTCTTTTGCATCTCATAGGCATGTAAATATTAGTTAATAATTCTTTAACATTTTGTATAACCCTAACAGATTAAAATGTTGTTTGTAATATTTGTACTGTTATGTGTTAACTCTCGTTCTCAAACAAAATTCCATCCGACCAACGCCGGGACATATTCCGCTAGTTATAGGATGTTTTCTATACAAATGTGTTATATTGTTATGCTGCACCGGTATTCGCGGCTCGTCATACACATCTTCGTCGTTGTCACAAATCGTATTCCGTAATCGACAGTTATAGAAGATTAAAAATAATGGCGTGGAATGTGAAGTATATATTAAGAGTCATTCAGAGTTTTTATAATCTGCTGTTAGCTTCTACCTCAAGTGGAGCCCTATAATATTTACTCTGCTACACGGTAGCCCCATAAGGAAAAATATGGTAGACTTAAATGTGTGTAATTTTTTTTGAATACTGAGTTATATTCTCTAGTGATATTATTATCGCGTACCTTGAGGCGTGTTTCCATGTACAATATCTAAAAAAATGCATAGCTGATAACAATTAGTAGACCATGTTACGTTTCAAAACATAATTCGATTTGTGCGATGCAACAGATAATAAAAGTAAAAATGTCATTTGAATTTATAAATAATGACAGATATAATAAATAAAATGATGAGCCTAACACTAATTTTCACAAAAATACAAATATCCCACCGAAATTCCTACTTTTGATCCGAAAAAAACGTAGCAAAACTTTTCTAACAAGGTATTGCTCTCAATAAAGTTTATCACATAATATTGCAGTTTATCACTATAATTTAATAATAATATGAATATTAAAAGTGTTTTAAGGTGCAACATAGTCGAGGTACAACGTCAACCCTATGAAATAATTGAGAAGTAAAGATTTATGGATAATTTCTTCCTATGAAATAAAGTTCGTGAAAAATGGATAAATTTATTATAAAGGGGAATATATTTAGACGCGAAGAACCAGCTAGGAAAAGTTTACTTGATTTGTGTTATCGTTTAGATCCTCTTTCAGGTGTGAAAATTAACCCCTGTTATTCCAGATCAATGAACATTATTTGAGTATATCTTTTTTAGTTTATTTTGATTAGTGGTAGATGGGGGAATAATCAATAACTTGGTACAGAAATAGATAATCACGATGTGAAGCGAAGGTTTGTTTGAGGACCCGTGAATACTTTAAGTACCGATGCTGCATAACAATATAAAACATTTGTATTTAAAACAACATGTATAATTAGCGGAATATTACCCGGTGTTGCCCGGGCGGAATTTCGTTTAAAAACGGAGTTAACATAAATATTACTAGGTATACAAAAAATACAACCAACATTTCGCACAGTATAAGCCAACATAAGCCGGGGAGGTTATGGAGGGCTTGTCTAATATAAAATATTACCTTTCTTGCGATGGCGATTTTGTGGGTGCGCAAACACTTGACCTCGTCTGCAATCTGTTGCTGAAAGACTTCCAAGGCAGCGAGTCTGGCTCTGGCCAGTTTTTCATTCTCTTCGAGGACTGTCCGCCACACGCTCCACATATTCCTGGGGAGACACGCCATACTACTTGTGTACACTTACAACTCATCCAGAAACTTTAAATGTAAACTAGTTTCGCAGGACATGCAAAATCAAAAATTAATGAAAAAATAGAGAAGTAATGAAAAAGGGCTTAATTATAAAAGACAGTTTTTATACTGAAAAACTATTAATAAATACTCAGGGAAAATAAATTATTAAACTGACCAAAAGAAATCAAACTTCATCTGAAATATGTACTTTGAAAGTTTATCGTAAAACTGATCAATTGAAATTGAATAAAATGATTTGCATAAAAAAAAATATTGGTTACATATTTGGTTGTATTTGCGTTCTCTTTTGCTTGCTGCTTGCTTTGTGTAATTTAAAATTTTTGATTATGCGTAAACTAGTACAGTTATAAGACGTAAGTTTATATAGATGCTTTCCTTTATAAACTTTTGATTCATCGTCTATGTTTTTGTTTGCGGACTCTATTACCCATAATTACGCAATAAAATTATCGCGAAACCCTTGCTTGTTGCACTTTTACAAACTGGAATAATTTCTACTATGTATAAGTCTAAATATATTTATAATATTGTAAGAACATCAATATTTTCAACAGCACTCAAATCATTGTAGCATTTCGTAGCAACTAAATAATGACTACAACAATTTCATTATAAAATCAAATAAAAATGAATAAAGAAGGTAAAATTAAAAATATGTATAAAATTATAAATTTCCCTAAGCGAATTACGTCGAGCAGTAGCAGTTGCATTGACAGCATATTTTCAAACTGCAAGGTTATCGCAGTCGACCGTATAAAATACAGTCTCTTGGACCACGACTGGCAAATTGTGAGCCTCAAATGCTACAATAAAGACAGAATTCACCGACAAGTTAATGTAAAACAAAAAATTACCTAAAATGAGCCTAAAAACAGCTAGGCAGCTTTGATAGCTAATACCCCGGATGTAAGCAACGATCCAGATGAGTCATATGAGAACTTCCTAAAGTGGTAGGTACTTAACATCTCTTGATGCAACAATTGCCCTTAAACAGTACCCAAAACTGACTGGGAAACCCCAGGTATTAAGATTTATGGATCACGGATGTTTGAACTACATCAACTAAAAAAATTAAATTGTGACGATCAGCGGATCCTACCTACCTATTCTTGTCAATCTAACCTATTTTACAATAAACGTCGTTATGCATCAGGGTCCTTTGGGAGGTTCACTTAAAGAAAAGGGTACAGTGTATTTTAATTAAAAACCCAATTTACGGCATTAAGGATATTGACAATATCGATTTTTTTCAGTTCTCTCGACTTGACTATCTTTATTATTTGTATTATTAGCTTTTAATCATTGTGAATTTTTATTCTTACTACTGGCGATTGATATTATTATCGTTACTAATTTGTTACTACTTGTACTTTTTAAATTATTTTTATTACTGACCATATGATAATTTCTAAAGTTATCAAATAATTCTGATTGATTATTAGTACTATTGCCCATATGATAAATTGTGAAGTTTTCGAGAATTTCGACTGAAAATATCGGAAACTTTTGTTTATTTTAAACTAGAAACTCTGCATTTGAATGTTCACCCTTCATATTAATATACCTTATAATATAGGTAGGTATATGCATATTCTAGTAGTATTTTTTGTTAATTTTGACTCCGCCTAGTTTAGGAACTCATATAAACTGGTTTATTAATATATAAATTTTAAAATCAACCAGAAAGATTACTGGCAACAGTTAAACTATGTATGTAAGTGAATAACACGCAAGGCTGAAGTAAATCGGTAATTAATCAATTTCAAATACATACCATTTTTCTTCTCCTCCTTCCACTTTAATGTCCGGTATAAGCGGCATCTTTTTGTTGAGGTATGCAGACGATATCTTCAGTAGAGCCTATAACAGTAAAATATTTATTTCCTAATGATTATCAACTCAAGAGTTGTGAGTAACATCAACTAACATCATAATAATAAAATTGGTAACGAATTAAACAATATTTTAATTTATTGTGGAGCCGGAATATTCAATTAATATCAGACTTATCCTTTCAATTATTTTACATTGATTAATTAAATACATACAAAACAATATGTTTCTAAGAAGTTTATATATCATGAGCAGAGTGTATATTTAATAATCTGGATAGTTCCGCGTTGCGTGGAACTATCTAGATTATTGGTTTTACCCTATCACCAGCCTAACCCGCAACACAAGGCTGGCGCGAAGCGTCTTCCATTTGCCAAAAAAATATCAAAAATAGATTTCGCTCAAAATCAATTTTCTACAAGTTTTAAAAAAAATAAAACAATAAAAACTTCTAAAAAAACTGTCTCTCCGTCACCGTTTGTCCGTCTGGGTCATCGATATCTGAAGAATGCGTTGTTCGATTTTGAAAACAGATTCGCCAATTAGTTGTATGCATAGTATGGATAAGCTAGGGTAATTTGAAAATTTATTCTTAAAAATTTCGAATTTGAAAATTCGTGTTGAAATTTTATATTAGGTGAAATTTTATCTTACTACTAGTAATTTAATTGATTTCACGTCAATATGAGGTTAAAAAATGAAGCAATGCTCTCAATAAAAACAGATATGAATACGAAATATATATCGTTATATGACTGGTGGATCGCCATAATAAAAAAAAAAGTCACGATGTCCTGATTCTCGATTAGAGTATTTATAGAGAAAGCTTCTAGGTATATTAGATTTTTCCTATAAAATTGCAATTTGTTCAAAATGACCACTTTAAACTTGGATAACTTCGGTTTTAGTCGAAATTCATTTTATTTTAGAAGTAGTTCAAAGATTCTTTGAGTTCAAAGATTCTTAGAGTTCAAAGATTCAAACAAGATTCTTTGTTCAATATCAGTTAAGCTTTTCTCTTCCTATCGTTTTTTTTTTGGAATATTTCGCACGTACAATCATTAAAAAGTTGAAATTCGCAAATTTGTACTATTAAGAACTTAAAATGATGGAGGAGCTCGGGAATAAAACATCCGAGCCTGATAAATCGCTGTTCGCCGCTGCTTCTTCGCGACAAAACAAATCTAAACATTTCACAGCAAACAGACGCAAATTGCTAAGTTGCGACCGGAGTCTTTTTGTCGCCCGTTGTACTCGCCAGACTTTGCTCCAATAGACTTCCATTTTTTCCGCAATTTCGATAACTTTTAACTTGGGCAAAGAAAACTTTTCCGAAGAGGCAGTGAAACTCCTTTAAATCATTCATTGATTCTGTCCTCGAGGATTTTACAACAGAAGCTTTAAGAAACTTCTATTAAAATGCAAAACATATTGAAGATGCATAGATTCCAGGTGAATTATAGAATAAAACCTGGCAAGGGGTTTTGCGGCATTAAAAGCCCCATTTTGATATACTTTTAGCTGATTGTCGCTCAGAGCCCGAATTTTGTAAACTTGAACCTAAAATTCTAATCAATTGGTAATAAACTTCTTGCAATAAATAATATACAAGAAGCTTGTCAAATACCTCCTAAAGTGTTTATTAAATACAGCAGAATATTTGCTTACCTCCGAATATGTTTTCTCGATCGCCGATCTTTTGATGGTAAATTGGCGAATGTCCTCGAGCAGTTCACACTCATGTTGATTCTTGGCCTGCAACTTGGCAATTTGTTCACTGTGCAGGCCCTTCAAAAACTTTACATAGTTACCCTGTAAATGGAAAAAAAGTAGAACACCTTTATTAAGAATCAATATGAAACGATCGCGATTCTTCGCTGATATGCCGCACGAGAATTTCCTCAGTGATTTTGCCAAAACAACACCTACAACTAAAATATGGGCAAAAGTACCTGTAAGCACGCTGTTCCATCATGTTTGTAACCTTGAATGAGTTATACATAATTTGTATTGGATATTGTTACTGTGGTTTGTCCTAACCATTTCAACTTCCATATTTTTATCGGGTTTTATCCTTTTCCGATATATTTCATTATAAGTTTATTGTTTGTTTCTTCTTAAATTTATTGTTTTTTTTCTGCTGAATATAATGTTTATAAATTTATTTTTATTATTTTATCTTATTTACACGAAGCAAATTTAGCCCAGCGATATCTCTTGTATTCAATTGGATTTTGACAATCTTAAACATTTGTGATTTAAAAAGTATAGCTTTCGCACTCCCATAAGATAGACTGAAACTTGTAGCAAAGACAGACATTTGGAGATATCGACTACAACGTCGAACCCGTCACCTCAGGAAGTTTTAACGATAGTGATCGTTCTGTCTCTTGTGAGGTGAGCACTTTGCCACGAACCCACCAGAGTCCAACGCCTTACGACGAGGCACTAGGAAGGTAACCCCGTGGGCCACCTCACCTTTTGGGGGGATATCTCTTTTGGGGGCTATCACTTTTGGCGGGATATCTCCGTCTAGAATTAACTTTCACGATATCTCCGTCCTCCCGACTGGTTACGGGACCGAAGTCGCTTATGTGGACTCTACCTGTTGTGTTATTAAATTTATCGCGGACCTGGGCGTTTCTCGTAATGCCAGGCAGGATCGGGTGGTTTAAAGGTTGTTTCAAGAGTGGCATGACAGCAGGTCAACATCCACTCCCGATGCGTAGGAGACAGTATATTTCCATAGTCCACAGACTCTTTCAGCAATTAGTCAGAGTGCACAATCGATTGACATCGCCGAACGGTACGCAAACCGAAAATTGTTACTGGCGTTGAAACTTGGGTTTATTACTTTAAACCTGAGTTCGAATAAGAGTCAATATAGCGGCACAATTAGCTTATACCGAGCTAGTCTTTTGAAATATCAAGTGTATTTTTCTCAACATTTATAATGACGATTATACCAGTATCATTTTTTTTTGACAATATAAACTGTAAAAAACGAAAAAAAGATTTTTTTTATTTAAAGATCTTTCCAAACTTATAGAATAATGTATAAACTCATATTCAATTACTTGTAAAACAATAGACTGCTAAAACTACTTTTCTCATCAATTTGTATGAAAATGGGTCAAAGTAAAAACATCCTTTGAAATGTACGGAACCGCTGGCTCGTGAATGAAACTCGCACATATTATATACTAGCTATAGTCTATACGTACATAAGTATACAGAGCTATAGTCTATACGCACATATTGCTATAGTCTAGAATAATAGTCTATATATATTAGAATAATAATGATAGTAATAGTAATGGAGTAGAGTAATAATAATCTTATTAACAGTAGAATCATAATAATAGCCTATAGTAGAAAAATTGATATAATCTAGAATAATAGCCAAGAAAAATAATTAACGATTTCGAATCATCTGTAAGGTTAATTATGTTTTGGGAAATAAATAAATAAATGCCTAACCTATTGTATCAATTTTCTTTCAACATTATTAAATATATTAAATAACTTTTAGATTTTATTTCGTAATACCCACGGATATACTTAAATGATTTTTCATTAGCAGTGTTATATACCTTACATGTGATGATACCCCCTCAATTGCGAACGGAGTAGTAATAGAATAAATTGGCCTAACAATCTTAGTCAAATAGCAAAACTATTATTATTTCGGTCCATAATGACCAGGCCCTAAGCCTTGAAATTGACTACTAAAATACTTAATTCTATCGTATTTGCCCGAAACACTCTAGGTTTAATCCAATAAACTTTAAATGATCAACCAAACATTATAATTTTATTAAATTTTACAATTTGTCACCATAATAGGTTAAGCCGGATTATAGTATTTGAATGCGATGTACAATATTCGAATGTATTTGTATATTTCCACTAGCATGATATTACTTGCATTTAGGTCTACGCCTTGTGAGTCTGGTACCTGGTTTTGTTTTGGAGAATTTGTTCTTAAGACCAACTTCTGTGTACCTAACTAATCAGTTCTTTGCAGTTTCGGAGAAGATGGCGATGTCTGCAAATCAGGGGTGTGACAGATACTCGTCAATGTTGATAACTTTCTTAACCCCATTGAGCTATTTAAAGATACGTATATATTTCATAGCTTAGCAGAAAATGTGTCACCTCACGTTGTACCTCTCAGTATTGCTATCGGTTCCGTCAGTGTATAACATTGAGAGCAGTACACTATAGATAGCTTTAAAATAGGGTATTTAAAAATAAGAAGACATTTACACTGTGTGGGTGGACCCTAAATATATTTATAACCAATGCTCTCGGGGTCTTAAGTAACCTGGAGGGCATTGACAAATCTCAAATGTTGACTACATGTAATTAAATAAATTCAATAACTTATTTTTTTTAACAATCTCTCACTAATCATTGAATGCATTTTCATTGAAAAATAGACTATATTTACTGGCATGGAATTTAATAATGAAAATCGATTACAGGCAGCATCGATTATAAAAGTTACACGGCGCGGCACCGCGCTGCAATAATCAAGTGCGCTTTTTAGAATATAAAAAACGAAAAGTACTAACCTTTCTTGGCGGTGGCTGCATGTCGGTTGATGGTCGAGCTATGAGCTCTTCACTGGTGCCACGGCTACACTGAGTGGCCGTCTATCGATCAGCGCCTCCCCTCGCCGGCACGTCCCCGAGAGGAGGGCATGCGCGCTACTGGGCCGCGGCCCCGATTCTACACCCCCATTCGCCGACAAAAACTGAATGTCAAATGGAATTCTGAAAAGCAGGACAGATGGCAAGCGGTGCGTTTTAAGTGCGAAAATTATAACAGCCTGTGGCGGTGAGGCCGTCGCGACGCCCAATTTCGAATATCGAATATCGAAATAATTTTTATTCTATATGTACATAAAAGCAAATCATCGCCATGCATTCTTAGCTGGTGCAATTTCTGCAATGAAAATCATTAATATATATTCATTTAATTTATTATTATTATTAATGCAACGCCTGCAGCTTATCAGCGTTCCAATAACTCGAGAATCGCTTGCTCCAGTTTTGAGTTACTTACATAGACTACAATAGAACAAAATCAAGTTTCACATTTGACAAATAAACACATATCAGACATGTCAACAAAATCGTATCATTTCCAAAAGTCAATGAAAAATCGAAATCATATTTTTTAAAGAGAATCTTCTTTGGATACAATATATAACAAAATGAAATAAATTTTCATAAGAGATATTTCATTTCCAAAAATTAAAAAAGTATATGAGAGTAATGAATGAATTTTAAGAAACTCAATTTATTTTTAAATTATGGCCAAATTGTATATAACTCTTTTTTGTATGTAACGAACGGGTTTTGAGTAACAGTCTGGTTCTGGAGAGGATACAAAAATTTTAAATGCCATCGCTTTTTGTTGTCAGATATTAACTTCGAGATATTTTAAATGCCATCGCTTTTTGTTGTCAGATATTAACTTCGAATTAAGGGGAAAATTCATTCTTCTTCTTCTTCTTCATCAGCGCGTATTCGCCCACCGTTGGGCATACGCCTCTCCAATCACTCTCCACCCGGATCGGTTGTCCGTTTCCCTCATCCAGACTGGTCCAGCTATCTCCTTGATGTCATCTGACCATCGGGCCGGTGGTCTGCCTACACTTCTTCTGCCTAGCCGGGGTCTCCACTCCAAAACGCGCTTGCTCCACCGTTCGTCGTGTTGTCGGGCCACATGGCCGGCCCAAGCCCACTTCAGCTTGGCCACTCTTTGACCCACGTCGACCACCTTCGTGCGCTGTCTGATGAGCTCGTTTCGGACTCGATCGCGCAACGATATGCCAAGCATGACTCGCTCCATGTTACGCTGCACCACCTTAAGCTTGTAGATCATCCCAGCAATCAGTGTCCATGTCTCACAAGCATTATACACCTTTGTCTTGAGCGATTGTGGAATTCTGGACTTCAGCACGAAGCTCAGCTTCCCGAAGGCTGCCCATCCCAAATGTTTTCTTCGCTTTATCTCTGCCATCATCGAGTCCCGGCCGAGCTTTATCACCTGTCCTAGGTATGTGTACTCCTGCACCTGCTCCAGTGGTTGTCCATTCAATGAAATGGGATTCGGTGTGAGATCGGCTTTCGCCATAACCTTTGTCTTGTCCATGTTCATCTTAAGACCCGTTCGCAGGGACGCGTGATATAGTTGCTCCAGCATGAGTTGTAGGTCTTCGGCACATTCAGCGATTATAACTATATCATCCGCGTAGCGCAGATGATTGAGATACACGCCATCAACGTTGATTCCCTTGCCACTCCAGTCCAATGTCTTGAATATATCCTCCATAGCGTTGGTGAACAGCTTAGGACGCGTGATATAGTTGCTCCAGCATGAGTTGTAGGTCTTCGGCACATTCAGCGATTATAACTATATCATCCGCGTAGCGCAGATGATTGAGATACACGCCATCAACGTTGATTCCCTTGCCACTCCAGTCCAATGTCTTGAATATATCCTCCATAGCGTTGGTGAACAGCTTAGGGGATATAACGTCACCTTGTCGGACTCCTCTTTGGATTGGTATAGGGTCTGTTAGTTCTTTCAGCTGTACGGTCATTGTTGCCGCTTTGTACAAGCTCTTCAGGATCTGTATATACCGGTAGTCTATATGACATCGATGTAGCGATTCGGTGACTGCCCAGTGTTCTATGGAGTCGAATGCTTTTTCATAATCGACGAAGGCTAGATAAAGGGGCCTATTGTATTCTTCGGACTTTTGGATAACCTGCCGAAGTGTGAAGATGTGGACGATCGTTCCAAAACCCTTCCGAAATCCTGCCTGTTCCCTGGGTTGATATTCATCCAGTCTTTGTGTCAAGCGTGTAGTCAGGATTTTGGAAAATACTTTGTACACCTGACTTAAAAGTGAAATAGGACGATAATTTTTCAGAAGGGTCTTATCGCCTTTCTTATGGAAGAGCACAACGATGCTGTTAGTCCAATCCTTGGGTACTTCACCAGTGAACAAGACCTCGTTGAACAGCAGACTTAGCTCTTTTACGATAGCTCTGCCTCTAGCTTTTAGTAATTCCACAGTAATGCCGTCCTCACCCGGAGCCTTGAACTTCTTGGTGCGCTTCAGTGCTTGCTTCACTTCATACGTACTAATTTCAGGAATATCTTCCGTGTAGTGTCGCTTGATAGGCGCACGCCTGTCGCTTAAATCAAGGGCAGTGGGCTGTTGTGTGGTGGTTGAGTCTAGATCACTGTAGAATTTCTCTGTGATTTTCTTGATCTCACAGATGTTACTTGTCGGGTTGCCGCTGTTAACTCTCAGGGTGTTTAAGTCGTTTCCTCCGTTATTTCGCTGGAACACTTTTAGACCCCGATTTTTCTCTATGAGCTCCTGGATTTTTAGTGTATTTTTTTTACGAATTTCACGCTTGAGAGTCTTGTGAATTTTTCTGTTTAGCTCCCGGTGTGCATTGCTATTGAAGTCATCGGCTGCGAACTTACGGCGTTCCTTCATCATGTTCGCCACGCTTTCTGGAAACCTAGATGACGGTTTTGTTACTCGCTTGAACTGTTCTTTTGCTGTATCCGTCAGGATCTTTGTAAAACGGTTGTATTTCGATTGGAGGTCATCTTCGAAATGTTCGATCGCTGTTCTTTTCAGGGATTCTTCGAGGGATTTCTCAAACCTTTCGTTGATGCCATCTGGAACATACAGCTTGCTCAGCTTTTTTCGAACAAGTTTGGCCCTTTCCAGCTTCGTGTTTAACATGATCGTTCCTCGGACAAGTCTGTGATCGCTGCCTGTCTGGAATCGATTGAGCACTGTGACATCAGTGAAAATGTGCTTGTTGTTGGAGATAATGAAATCTATCTCGTTTTTCACATTTCCGCCCGGGCTCACCCATGTCCACTTTCTTTTGGGCTTCTTCTGGAAGTGCGAATTCATCACAAATAAGTTGTTTGCTGCGAGATAGTTTAGTAGCGTTTCTCCACGTGGGTTCCGAATGCCTATTCCATGAGGCCCTATACAGGTATCTACCCCCTCTCGTCTTGTGCCAATCTTAGCGTTGAAATCACCCATAATTATAACGTAATGAGAGCGTCCTTTTTTCATCGCTTTGGATATGTCTTCGAAGAACGTCTCTACTTCTTCGTCACTATGTGTGCTGGTTGGTGCATACACCTGAATGATTTTGAGGGAGTACTTTTTGTTAATTTGTACGACAGTATAGGCTACGCGAGATGAAATGCTGCTAAGTTCGGTTATGTGCTTCGCAAGATTGCAGCTTACTATAAATCCCACACCGCCATATGCCGAGTTTTCCTCACCTCTGTAGTAAAACAGGTCACCCGACTGGAGCCTTATGGTCCCTTCTCCCTGTCACCTAGTTTCGCTCAGTCCGACTATGTCGTAGTTTATAAGTGCTAGTTCTTTCTGTATCTCCTCTAGTCTTGCTTCATCTCTCAGAGTTCTTACATTATACAAAACGTTTATAATTCCCAAATGCGATCCTGAGACTCCTACTATTATATATAAGCCTTTTATAATTATTTTTCTTCTTAAAAGTTTATTCTCCCATATATATAAAACCAAACAATAATATACAGCAAAAATGGCACTAACCGAAAAAAAAATAAGCAGACAGAGCAAAAATACCAGTTCTTAAAAAGGAACCCTTCGAGAAGAAATTTAAATTTAAAATTCCCTTCTCCATAAAGCGATCAAATATTACCAGCCAGATCGGATATGTATCCTTTGAATGGGGATGTGTGCGTAAAACTTTTTGTAGGTGACGCTAGCGGCAATCGCCAGGTTAAGTAGCCTAATGAGGAGTGAATACCAATGAGGTGTGAGGAGTGAAATGCGCTTCACTTCACTTCTCGCACGAGCAACATATGTCACGCGCGGTACGTCGCTGACTTCACACCTCCTTGGGCTAGCTACTGAGGCCTACTTTCTCGCGGGAAAAAAGTTGGCAGTAAAGATCCCCCTTCAATTATTAACACTGTAATTAATATAATTAAGTATTATAATTAAAAATACTTTGTTTCTCTATAAGTAGTAAAGATCTCGCCCTCACGCCATTTCATACATTATTTATATATTAGTTTTTCTAGACTCTAAACAAATATTTTATTGTCCAGAACTGGCGAATAGTGTTTTTCATGTTAATGTTAATCACTTCGCGAGAAAGGATTTTCCAATTTAAGTTTCTTGTAGAAGAAATCGCTTTTTTCGAAATCGAAATTTCATGAGCTAGATATTTAGAGAACAGGCATCTCGTAGACGGCAAGTTACAAAGGCATTGCTCACGGTTTGCTTCTTTAATCGCCTTTTTTTGCCTAGCTTCTTTTAAGCTATTGCATAGCTTTTATCGCGGGCCTAGGCCAGCGCGGCGACCGAATGAAGAAATTTCTTAACGAAAATTAATGATTTTAAACTGATAATTACGTCTAAACGAGTACTGCTTACGATTACCTTAACACAAACAGAAACAACAAACCAAAAGTCAATTTCGAAATATACACGGAGGACAAAATTACAATAAATAATCCTGAACATGTAGCAAATGAATTTAATAAATATTTTGTAAATTATCCAACGAAAATAAACAAGGCTCAATGTAACAATAATGAATTTCGTTTCTACTTATCAAATGCAAGACAAAATCCAAATTCAATATTTATGAAACCAGTCACTAGTAGGGAAATAGAAAATATAGTAAAAAAATTGAACAAGAGTCATTCTGCAGGGACGGATGAAATTCCCATGTTTGTTGTAAATAGGGCAATAGATTACATTAAAAACCCCTTAACGCAGGCTATAAATGCCTCTATAGAAAGTGGTGTTTTTCCCGAAGAGTTAAAATTATCAAAAGTGATTCCACTCTATAAAGCAGGCGCAAGAACTGAAACTGGAAATTTTAGACCAATTGCAATTTTGTCTTCTTTCTCAAAAATCATAGAGACTATAATTAAAAATAGATTAATTGCGTTTTTTGATGCAAACAATATTCTTAGTGAAAGACAATTTGGATATAGACGAAACAAGTCCACTACTAAAGCTATCGAGGATTTCATATCTTATATAAATGACAAACTAATGGACAAGTACTACACCTTAGGTATTTTTTGCGATTTGAGTAAGGCATTTGATTGCGTTAGGCATGATATTTTACTAAACAAACTAAATCATTATGGAGTCAGGGGAGACTGCTTAAAATGGTTTGATTCATATTTAACAAATAGGACGCAAATCGTGGAAATTACACAATGTCAAAATCAAAACATTACAAAACACTGTTCGATCCCTTTAACTAATAAACTTGGAGTCCCGCAGGGTTCCATTTTGGGCCCTATTCTATTTTTAGTATATGTAAATGATTTACCAATGTATTTCAACGATATAAATGTAACGATCTTTGCTGACGACACTAGTTTAATTGTTGCCGGTAAAGATATGGAAGAATTATTGATTAACGTTAAAATTAATCTATTCAAACTAAATAGTTGGTTTGAGAGCAACAACCTCACACTAAATGCGTCTAAAAGTAACTTCATACATTTTACAAATCATCGAAATCGGAATAAAGGTTCGCTAATAATACTTTCAATAAATAACACTGCCATTCCTCAAACTCATTGTACTAGATTTTTTGGTGTTCATGTCAACGAACTTTTAAAATGGAACTTTCACTGTGAAAACCTCGATTTTTAAAAGGCTAAGAATCCTCACCTTAACCTCACTCTATCTCTTTAAGTTACTAACTGAGTTTTTTAAGAATAAAGAAACACATTATAAAAAGTTTTCAGATACACAAACTAAAAATACGAGAAATAAATTAAACATTTTTATACCATGTATTAAACTAAACACAGCAAGGCAAGACACAAAATACTCAGGGCCATATTACTTTAACAGGCTACCAGAAAGTTTAAAAACTATTCAAGTGGAAAGCTTATTCAAAAAGTTACTTAAAGAATTCTTATTAGACAAAGCTTTTTACTCGATCGATGAGTTTGTTAATTTTAAATAATTTTTCAAATTTTTTGGTCATTTTTTTGACAATTTTAAGTAGCATTTTTTAATTATTCTGACTTTTTCTGATTTTAATTTCTTGATTATTTTTATCAATTATTTTAATTTGTGGTTTTAGTAAATAAATCTTAAAAATGATTTGGATGCCCTAAAAGCAATAATGAAGTAACTGTATGTACGTGGTAATAAATTTAAATATTGTAAAAACGAACTAATATACTGTAATTTAAATGTACCTAAATATTAAGTTTCTACAATCTGTTAAGATTTTTTTGGAAATAAATTGAAAATGAAAAAAAAAAATTGAAATTGATTCGAAAAAAATATATGTTAAACAAGATAATATATGTGTAATTAATTTGTGAAATTAGATCTAACCGAACACAAAAACGACTACTACGCAAATACTATCTGGCGTATTATTATGAAACCTGCACCATTTAAAGATAATTTAATTATCTATCTTTTTATCTACGAATTTTTTCGAATAATTCGGTTTTTTTGCTTTATTGAATAAAAAATTCGTGCTCGGCGCTCTATCGAAAGACGTTTAAATTATTCCGAATCATTTGCTTCCGCAGCCGCAAATGATTCGGAATAATTTCAACGTTTTCCGATAGAGCGCAGTTATCTGATATCAGAAAAAATAAAATAAAAAATACGTGTGGTACTCGGGGACTGCCGCGGTAAAGCTATTGCATAGCATTTTTAACAACTTATGCAATTATAATTATTTATTTATTTTATTTTTTCTGATATCAGATAACTGCGCTCTATCGGAAAACCTTGAAATTATTCCGAATCATTTGCGGCTGCGAAAGCAAATGATTCGGAATAATATAAACTTCTTCCGATAGAGCGCCGCGCACGTATTTTTTATTCGATAAAGCAAAAAAACGGATTATTCGAAAAAAATCGTAGATAAAAAGATAGATAATTAAATTATCTTTAAAGTGGTGCAGGTTTCATAACAATACGCCAGATAGTATTTGCGTTGTAGTCGTTTTTGTGTTCGGTTAGATCTAATTTCACAAATTAATTACACTATGTAATATAAACAAAATCTAAAATATTCAAGGCTAAGAATATTAGGAAAATGTTCTTGTTTAACATATATTTTTTTCGAATCGTAAGCAGTACTCGTTTAGACGTAATTATCAGTTTATAATCATCAATTTTTGTGAGAAATTTCTTCATTCGGTCGCCGCCTAGGCCCGCGATAAAAGCTATGCAATAGCTTAAAACATTTTTCGGTTTTAATTTCTTTTCATGAAAATGAAAGTGGTGTATAAAAATGCCTCCTAGGAAATCAGTGAGTGAGATTAAGTCCGGAAGAGTGACATGTTGCAACCACATACTGAAGTAGGGTTCTTTTTTTGGAATTTTTGGACATTTTTGAGAAAAATTAAAAACAGGTTTAGACACACTTTAATGAGATTATTGATAAAAAACTCATGCTTTTGAAATATAAAAAAAAAAATACATGTGGCACTCGGGGACTGCCGCGGTAAAGCTATTGCATAGCATTTTTAACAACTTATGCAATTATAATTATTTATTTATTTTATTTTTTCTGATATCAGATAACTGCGCTCTATTGGAAAACGTTGAAATTATTCCGAATCATTTGCGGCTGCGGAAGCAAATGATTCGGAATAATAATTTAAACGTCTTCCGATGGAGCGCCGCGCACGAATTTGTTATTCGATAAAGCAAAAAAAACGGATTATTCGAATAAAATCGTAGATAAAAAGATAGATAATAAAATTGTCTTCAAAATGGTGTAGGTTTCATAATAATCCGCCAAATAGTATTTGCGTAGTAGTCGTTTTTGTGTTCTGTTAGACCTAATTTCACAAATTAATTACACTATGTAATATAAACAAAATCTAAAATATTCAAGGCTAAGAATATTAGGAAAATGTTCTTGTTTAACATATATTTTTTTCGAATCGTAAGCAGTACTCGTTTAGACGTAATTATCAGTTTATAATCATCAATTTTTGTGAGAAATTTCTTCATTCGGTCGCCGCGCTGGCCTAGGCCCGCGATAAAAGCTATGCAATAGCTTAAAACATTTTTCGGTTTTAATTTCTTTTCAAACTTATAGAAGAGTTTATAAACTGATATGTAATAAGTACTTTTATTTTTATATCACAAGCTCGCTATCATAGTCCCCAAATAACGTTCCGTCTAAATATTTTTGAATTTGTTGCGAAGTTATTTGGATACTGTGAATAACGCCCAAATAAGCTAAAGTTTACCTCGATTGAAGCCTTCCATCACTCCTACCCAAAACAGAAAACAGCCACTTTACAGAGTATAGCTGTGAAATGGTAATACTATTGATGTATAAAAAAATATATATTTGTGTATGCAAAAAACCAGTCTCATTATTTTCTTTCCAAGCTGGTATTATGTATCTTGAGATACGAGAAATAAGAAACACGATACATTAGCTTTTTCTTCTATGATGCCAGCGACTTAACGTTGAAATCCAGTGGCTAATGACCTGGCTGGCACCCTTCGAGAAATGAAAGGCTCATTGCAGAGGAACACCCTGTGGTAGGGAAATGAGGTTTTTGATTAAACCTCGCTAAATTTCTATTTTTCGAAGCGGTAGCAAAGCTTTCACAATACTAGTCAAATGTTAGGCTAATTATATAAATAATCTAACATCAATTTAATTTAATCATAAAATATGAACAGATTGTAGAAATAAATTTTCAACACGGAGCTGATGCTAAAATGATCTTCGAATTATTCTTTGATTAGAACAATATAATATCTAAACACAGATTGTGAAATTGAAAATAGAGTATCAGTTATTTACAATTGTATGTAAAAGTTACTACAGTGCGTCAAGATTTAAAAACGAAATGCAAACCAGTTTCAGCATTTTAATAGCGAGGCTGTATATCAATTTTGAAAAACTACCAAAATATATTGTCCTTGTGACTTTTTCCAACACCTTTTTAGGCCAGGGAATTATACATCGAAGAATGGTCACCTAAAATCGATATCGTAGGAAAATATGTCAACAAAAAAATTAAACAGTTGCGGTTGGTCTTCAACTACTAACGGTTGGCGATCATGAGGGCAATTCTTACTTTTGCAGATATCATTACCCCATAACTTTTAACTATGATAATTTTTCAGGAAAGAACAGCACCATTTACCTAGAGCTCTTTTACCTTCGATATTTCCCTGCTTAACGTAAAGGAAAAAATCTTTGATTCGTTCGACTTGACGTATCCGAAGTAGACCAGTTTTAAATTTTAGACATCACTCGTAGTTGTTATATCTCGCCCATCGCAGCATCCTCACGCATATTTCTAAATTTAGGTAGTGACTAGTGGCTGCTCAATCCTGAAAGAATTCGTTTATAGGACGTCGATTAGATCTAGAAATAAAAATAATAAAAGCTACAAGGATTTCCCGGATTGGATTGGCAAATACTTATGTTTAATTGATATATATGTATGGATGTGCACAGCTTTTAACTGTAGGTTTAAACCTATCTAAATCACTAAACAAACCTATCAAATCAGTATTTACAACTTAGCAAAGTACATATTAATGATTAAACTATTGACCTTACAGTAACGACGGTATGCTCAATGCTCTGGTGCTGTTCGTGCAACCTAAATAGCAAACGATTTCTGAATTTTAATGATCTACGTGATGCACCCATGCGCATGCGCAAGTTGTAACTTAGCGACTATTAAAATACTAGGTACCTACCTACTTTTTGACGGTGTAATAGTAATCCAAAGTAACGGACACGCTCACTGCTCTCTGCAACCAATAAATGGATCGGCCAGCTTACAATAAAAGCATGCAAAGTACAGTAGCATAGCAGCGAGTGAGTATTTGTGACCGCACGATCGGTCACTGTCCTTCAATTAATGGATGGGTAGGTCGAATTGCTCATGAATGGGAGTCATGCCGACTATTATGCAGTTATCGGAAATAATATAAAAGAGGAATTCATAGTTAAATTGAACAGCATATATGTATTTAATACTATAGCGAGGTGGATGGGGCAGAAGCAAATTGTCAACCATCCGAGTAGTTTTAAGGACTGAGTTAATTTCTTGCACTCCTTCTTAGGAATTTGCATAACAGACAAACAGCTTAAATCCATAACCAATCGAACCTGTGGCCCTTTATCTAACATGTAGATAGAAAATAACATTTATATTTTGCGGATAATATCAATATTAAATTTTTTATCTGTCTGCCAAAAATCTGCTCTTTCTTCGCAAATTTGAATGCAATAAATATGTTTCAGTGTACATTAATAGGTACGAAATAATATATAGGCTAGTGATAAGAAATGCTAAGAGAGACCGTACCAGAAACAATATATTGAATTCAAAAAACAATACTAAAGTACAATGGCAAGTCGTAAATGAAAATCTGGGCAAAAGGAAAAAGACTCATTATAATATCACCCTCAGCGTAAACAATCATACTGATAATCAATGAGAGGTAGCAAATATACTTAATAGCTATTTTTCCCAAATCGGGCGTGACAAAATCTAACTCGACACCCAGTCAGGTAGGCGGGCCAAGTATTTGTTACAGCCGCCATATTTTCTTTATGCAACCAACCGATGCAGTTGAAATCACAAAAATTGTCAACTCAATTAAAATCACAAAATCTTCTGGTGTTGATGATATTATTATTGAAACAGTGAAAATTGCACTGCCTGTAATAGCCGACGTACTAGCTAAGTTATTTATTATTAGATGGTGTTTTCCCAGAGCAATTTAAAATTGCAAAGATTGTTCCATTGTATAAAAATGGCCCGAAAACTGATATTTCCAACTACTTGCCGATTTTTTCAAAAATTCTTGAGAAAATACTTAATATCAGGTTAGTTAACAGTCTAGAAAATAAAGACATAATATCAAAAACTCAAATTGGTTTTAGGAGAAATAGAAGGACAATAGATGCATTAAATAATATGTTATCAACTATGTACAGTTACAACAGTTTTCGCGTCAACACGCGAAACTTTATTCAGGCACGGTCTCTGCGATCTCTCAAAAGCATTCGATATGGTGAATCACAATATATTGCTTTGTAAACTCGACAAATACGGCATCCGAGGATACTTTAATATACCTAATATTACGATAGTTATCTCTATTGTCTATGCTCTTTATATTTCTATTTTTATTGACAATTTGAATTTTTGTATCCTAGATTTAAATTTTGATTTTGACGGATTTGATGTTTGATTTTTACTGATTATTTATATACACTTACGAGCAACTAAATCGACTCACCCCCTCAGTGCGGAAAAAACTTATTTTTTTTAAAATGGCTGAGTAGATCCATACAATTATATACTTTTTAAGACCCTTATTTTGTTAGCTATCCGTTAATACCATAATCATGAAAATCCGCTAAGGTTTTTTTTTAAATTAAATAAAATTTAAAAAGGGGAGTCAATTGGATTCAGGAGTAGAAAACTGGAGATATTTAAAATTAATTTAAAACGGAAAATGCAAACCTAAGAAGGAACGTTAAATAAATTAATATTTAGTGTCCCCCCCCCCCCCCTTGCCCAGATGACAGCTCACATGCGGTTCCTCAACGTCCTAATCAGTTTTTTGGTCAAGTCTTGAGGAATCCCATCCCATTCCTCTAACAACGCTGTCTTGAGATCGTAGATATTAGAAGTTACCAGATTTCTGGCTCGGACTCTTCGTTTCAGCTCGTCTCACAAATTCTCGATGGGATTCATGTCTGGACTGAGAGCTGGCCAGTCTATCGTCTTCAAACCAACTTCATCTAAGAATCGCCGAGTGATACGCGCGTGTGACACCGTGCATTATCGTGTATTAACACAGAGTTTTTTTTTCAATAAATCCTTCATACGGTATGACATGATCCAGGAGAATACTTTGATATAGCGTTCAGCATTCAGGCCTTCTCTCCGACCCTCCCCTGGCACGAAAACAAGGTTGGACCTTCCCTCTAAAGAAATGCCAGCCCACATCATGCAGGAAACGCCGCCGTAGGAGACTGTTTCAGCGAAGCAGCACTGTGAAAATCACTCACCTGGACGCCTGGAGAACCAGCCTATTCTGTGGCTGCCATACAGACACATTCTGCTCTCGTCAGTAAATAAAACTGACCGCCATTGCTATATTCTCCAACTGACGTCCTCTCGAGCAAATTAAAGGCGCGCTTGCTGGTGGCGAGTGGTCAATTAAAGGCCTGTGACAGGTCTTTTTGGAACGAGGTCGGATTTTTTCAAGCGTCTTCTGATCGTTCACTGACTGACAGCTACCCCTTGAACTTGTCTCAGCTCCTGCTGTATATTAATGCCAGCGAGGTCGCGATTCTGCAGTAACGTCGAAGCGATGTAACGGTCGTCTCTCTCAGAAGCGCACCGGAGCCGGCTGCTATTTGTTCTCCGATTGATGGTACCAGTTTGTTCAAACCTCCTTTTTACTCTTGAGACGGCAGACTGACTAAATTTCACTTGACGAGCAACTGTACGTTGACTAAGGCCCTGCTGCAATAAAGCAATAACCTGAGCGGTCTTTTTTGGTGTAAAAGTATGGATACTACATCCATACTTTTACGATAATAATGAGTTTGGCTTACGGAGATTTTTTCGCGTCAACTACTGATAAGTAACTGCTAATAATAAACCTGTTCCGGGGGGATTTATGAGTGGTGAAGACGCGGAAACTTATTGCGACGAATAGCGTACTTTCTCAATACTTCCGTTCAGTAATTATTATTTTAAAAAGTTCTGAACCGATTTTTATTAAAATGGTGTCATTAGAAAGTTAAGTAATTAGGTTTTCATAAAAGTATATATTTGGTGTACATCCGGTTAGTCATTTTAGAAAAAAAACTGGTTTTTATCCGACCTGAGGGGGTGAGTCGATTTAGCGGCTCGCAAGTGTAGTATATCTTGATTATGCTTGTGATTTTCTGTACTTTTGTTTTTATTTTAAGATTGATAACAAATTACCGGTTACCTGAATTTGGTCACATAGTTCTTTTTTTGTGTCTATTTATATTTACAATGTTTTTGTTTTAGATTATACAAGATTAACACTTAAATTGCTTTTAATGTGTTTTCTCTCGAGGACGGTTCGTATTAATATTAGAATGATTGACGATTGATTTATTATCAGTTTTTCTATTTTATTGTATTATAAATTTGTAATTCAGCTTAATTTAAAACAGCGTATTTTACACCAATTAGTTGTGTCCGTATTCGCTTTGTTTATAACGCATTTTAGGTAAATCATTTAGATATATTTATTTCTAACGTCAGTATCTTGTTTATCAATTAAGATTATTCTATTCTATTGTATCCTAGTCATAGACTTGGAAAGTCTAGCCGTGTCTGGGAATAAATATCGCCAAAAAAGTCCTCATACAGAGAAAAAAAGCATACAGAGAATTACTGATTTTAATAAAACCAATGACAGCCGTCGCAACTCTGGACTTCTGTGCTGGGACGTTATCTCGGTGAAGCAAAATAATTTTAACGAGTTTGCCTCTTCATTTTCCCTTTTTTTGTTTAGCAGATACAGCCCCCGTTATAGTCGCTCTATGATCAAGGTATACAATCATCACGACCCCTTGACTTTCCCAGAAAAGAGAGCCCATGATCTTACCGGCGGATTTAATGGTGGCCGTTTCCAGGTCGTGGACGGTTGTTTTGATTTAGGATCACAGTGGAAAGCCATATTTCGGCCATAGTTATAAATCGAGCTAAAAACAAAACCTTCAGTCTAGTTTTTTCTGCACGTCCTGAAGCATTTTACGTAACCAGCGCGGCGTGCGGATACTATGCTCATCCCTAAGCACTATCTATCGAACTCTTCACCTATTCAGCAATAAAACGAACCCTTTTTAAACAATTTATTCAGTGACAGCCGTCGTATGACGACCCGAGCGAGAGTCATCGTTAGTTGTACCTAAACATCGTTAGTTCTTTCATGCCTAAACTCAACCAGTAATGAATTCGTCAAAAGGCCGTATAGGCTGCGGCCTTATGGCAGCATACTTCAAGGTGTATTTCTTAATGGACTGTCATGCGGACGCGTTTATGCAAAATAGGGAGCGATGAAAAGTGTTTCATTTTTGAGAATTCTATTTTTGTTGGTCATAATCTTATTGGTAATCAGAAAGGATTGAAAACTTTAATATAATAAAGTAAAAATAGGGAATACGAAAAAGTACAGTTGGAGGGACTGGATTATGTAACTGTGCACATATTGTGTCAAAAGGAATATACTACAGATAAAAGTATCAAAGCTGTGAAAAGAAAAGCCGATAGTGAGAAAGTATCGATCTTGTCACTGAAAAATCTGAGGTCTCAAAATGCGCTTTTCCTATGGCACCGAATTAATAGACTGAGACTTTTATAAGAGATAAAAAGAAGAATGTTATAAATCATGTTGAAAGTTTGAACTTTGGACATTAAAATTTGATTTAGATATTATAATAAGCTTTATTTTTTATATCATAAATAATCTCGATATCGCAATTAGCGAGATTTTTCCAAGATGGCGGCTCCAGCGCAACAGATAGAGTAGGGGACTTATAGTATGTTTAAGAGTATGCTTTAAGGAAAATCTGTGCCAAGTTTCAGAACTTTATCAGTTATTTCCGTCGAACGACGAACTTTGATCCCATTTGACAGGTAACCTAACGTAAATACGCCGCTCTACCATGCGATGAATTATATTGTTTTTCATTATTTTTTAAGCAGAGGTATGACAGGACAACCATGAGCATTGTAGACCTGAAGAAGCCATTCTTGCGAGAAGATTATAAGAGTAACAATACGGTTTAAACTATTTGGGATTTTGCTTCGGAGAAATGTAAAAAGTCGTATTCCATATTATTCACAGTAATTGGGTGAGTTTCAATGCACTGGAAAGAATGTTATACGTATGTCTGAACCCCAGAGATGCCGAAATTCTATTTAAATGCCTTTCAGCATACACTTTCAGACCCCAGCAACCTTACTCGCTGGAGCTATTCGGAGGATAGTTCATGTGCCATTTGTAGCAGTATTGCTTTCACAGCTAGTAGTACTCCAATTAAGCAGTATTCCTTACACATCTAGACATATTTTAGCTGGCTGCAAATCAGCCTTAAATCTAGGCTAGTAAATGGCTCTAGTTACTCGATAGGTAATAATTACCTAACTATTAACCTATTACATAATTTTAACCTCCCAATGGCTCGTACCATAAAGGGTTTGACACTACCCTCCAATGACCCAATTCAGTTTGTGCAGGGCAGCTCCACAGACAAAAAACATTCCACATCAAAACCTTACTCATAATCGAGAATGCTTCAGACTGGATTCTGGAGGTTGATTTGGTCTCAAAGCATAATCATTTTTTACCGTACAGAAAACCCTTTACTCCATATCTCGGAAGATGGTCCTCTTATTGTAGAAATAACAGTTCCATGAGAATCTTATACTTACATAGTACTCTATGTAGTACAATAAATAAATACTCTGATCACTAAATACCACGAGTACAAACTAAATAAGTACCATGATCATGCAAATGCCTTCACCCGGAATGGCTTCACTGTTTATCTTCACGTGGTGGAAATTGGCACTCATCCCAAAAACTGTTTTAATTAATTGCTGTTTCATCACTTTTTTTTGCTCACCTTGATCTCACTAGGAAAATAAGGCCCTCTTTCATAAAAAGAAAACTAAAACCGCCATTTCCGCATTGCAAGATTTGGCTTCGAATGGAGAGTGAATGTACGGTAATCGTAAACCTACCACGGCCGGTTGTTAGTCCGAAGTTCACCGCGGTGTAATGAAAATATTATGATGGGCCCGACTCCGACCGTCGGTAAATTCCATGGCAGCTCCATTTCAAAGATATTCCCAAATAAGCTTCGACACAAAAACATAACTGTTTAGAGCTTTGAGAGCAGCTTGATTATGACATTACGTTAATTCTAGCGCCGCGCAAGCATTTTGCATTGATTTCGCTCTTAAAAGTTTCTACGGCATGAATTTCTGCCTACAGATGGTCTGTCATTCCCAGGGACTTAGCGAGTTTGAGCTTCGGTCCAAATATGCCTATCTCTATTTTATCGATTATTTTCGACCCGTCTGTGTACCAGCAGACCAGTGACCTTTTTTCAAAGTTGTCCCTTATCCCAAAGCTGATGGTTCGGAATAACCACTTCAAAGGATTTGAAGTAGGTATATTTTTAGGATTAAGTTAGTCATATTGAATTTATTTACATACGAGCCTGGCGTTTCAGCCTAATCACAGGCTAATAAAGCTGCCACTGGGGCGCCACGGCCCTTTCCCACAAACATCTGATGGTGGTTTCATTTCACCGTCTACCTAGCGACGGCTGCCTAGGCAACACCGATGAAGTCAAAACCTGTCCTTATCGCCCAGAGACCCAGCGGCCGCCGCTAGGTAAACTTCAGTGAACCGCCAGGTAGCTAGAACTACCAGTACAATAATTTCGATCTATTGCAAATGCCGCCGAGTCAGGGTTGTCTTCCTGCGGGCAATAATACCTACCAATTGTATACAGGTTTGGTAACGTAAACAACCCTTTACAAAGCACAACAAATCGCTAAGCGCTTTGTGGCAGCCGATCCCCTCCCGCTAAGCGTGGTCGTCTATCAGCACACCGGTAGCAGAATGGCAAGTCTGTCTAACCACCGCACATGCGTAGTTGGTCTGCAGCAGACCGCTGTAATGGAAATGCACCCAGTGTCCTTTGCATTTTGTGAAAGATGTGAGCCCCAGGTAACCCAATACATTATTTATTAATTTAGTGATCAAGGGGACCGAAATAGGGCAGTGCAACCAAAACCAAAGCAAGGAATGTTTCGGTTTGACGCTGCAACTGAGAATCCAAACAGCTTTCTCAATTATGAAAGTTTTCTCGTTTCACTCTGAGGGTTCAATTAAACTGTTTAACCTCAATAAACAAAAAATATTTCTGGTTCTAAAAAGGTTTATTAATGAAATACACCGGCTATGTGCACATTGAAACATCCTATATTACAAGACTGTTAATTTTACATTTCGTATATTTACATCAAACAGTAGCAACAAACTATTTTAATTACGACAATAATATTATACCCTATTTACATTCAATTAATCAAATCCTAAATCTTTGTACACTGGAATAAAAATAGAAAGAAGAGGGGCCAGTAGGCTCCCTAAATATCTCAATCGACATCGCTCATTCGCTATACATTGACCGTAATTAAATACTTATCATATTATTAATAACTTTAGTTAAATCTAAATGAGACTCCTTTAACTAAGAATCTTCGTATAATGAGTATCAATAGACATCAAGAAGTGATTTTAATTAAACACTAGAACTAAATAAAAAACGTTTTCTTTATGTATACACTGATTTATAGTTCAATATTAACTTTCTATGTCTACTTAATAAAATATCGCGACTACACATTAAAATGCCAAATAGTAATACTAGTGTTTTTCGGTGTATTTACATTGGTGTCAACATATCAAATTGAATTATGTCAAATATGCCAACAATGTCAAAATGACTCGAGAAGGGCATCCAAATAAACCAACAGCCGATTACATTTAACGGCACAGCAAATTCGCAGTTAAAAATCAAACCGCAAAATAAAACTAAACTCATCAGAAAATAATATTCTTCTCTTACACAAAACCACTGCCAAACTGAAAGCGAGACTTCCATGAAGTTAACAAATATAAATATTTCTATAATTACTAAATAATCTTAAAATATAACATCAACATAAAAATCGGTAAGTGGATTTATAATATATTATTAACAATTACTGGTCTCGACTTGCATAGAAAAAGTGAACGTAAATTGAAGGAAGTTCTTTTTGGAAAAATTTGTCACCAAATGCAGTCTTCCGAATAATTTAAGAGATATTAACAAGGGCACTGCATAGGATAATAAATTATACCTAAATTGCTAAAAGAAATTGCAACCTTTCTAACGAGTGCTTATTGCAATTATCATCTAAATATAATTCCCTGTTTTAACTTCCATAATTTCATAAGATTCAGTCCTCTTTTAAATATGCCCCCAACCAAGACGTAAGATAAATTGAAAAACATATTTGCTTCCGTAAACTAAAGATAAATTGAAAAACATATTTGCACTCGAAAAACGCTTTTGTTTATAGACTAATTTAATTTGCAGTGAGAAAATGATAAAAATACACTACTAAAAAGACACTGGTAAAAATAAGTTTTTACTGGAAGTTTTTAACTATATAAGGTGTCGATTAGGTTTGAAATGGCTGGTTATTAAAGTGAAATAAGATTAAACTAAATGGCTTTCAGCCGTATAACAAAAATTAAATTCAGTCTGTGATCTATTAAACAATAATCCCCCAAATAAAATATAGTTTCCAAGAAGAGTTTATTAATGTTTATTATTGTTTATTTGCAATAAAAGTTCAGCTATTTGTAAGAGTGAGTTGGTGGTCTAATCAACTGGTATAAAATATTTTTTTTAAAAATTTTTACTGTTCATTATATTTTTTATGTGCAAGGAACAACAAACATAAGATGGTAATTTGGAAAAAATATTATTGGTGTCCTAATGTAAATGATTTTTAAATTTTATTTAAATGACATATACCAATATTTTCAACGCAATATATTAATAAAATAAATAGGGATGCATTGCAATAGAAAACAGCTGAAAATAGATGAAAGTATTAAATTAACTACATTAGATGTATTATTCTATAAAACAGCCTTATGGCACAAATAGTACCCATATATACCATATACATAATTATAATAGAATAATATTTTTTTTATGCTAGACGTATAATATATACAGCAAACCCTCAACATTTACTGACTATATAATGAAAGTTTTGATATTCTCTGGTGTATCGGTTTATTTGTTCCATTTTTTTATTAGTTATTAGCAATAAATAACATGATGACCACAGAATAAAGTAAAAATATTGCATAATGCAATCAAAATCATTTTCTCTACTTTTCACATTTATGGCAAACTTTTGGATTGAATGTTAGTTGGAAGAACCAACCATCATTAATGTTGAGGGTCAACTGTATAAATCTCCTTTTTAAAACACACATGTGAAACGTAACTTGAAATAGGGATGTGTACGATTACTTCATAAAATTGGAGATCCAGCATAATCAGGGAAGAAGAAAATTAAAAGCGTTAAACAAAAATAATATGACGTTACTCGCTAATTGGTAATGTATTTTAATCCATGTCAGAACACGCTCAGATTAGAAAGGAGTTTAATATGTTAATCATAATACCTAACAGTAAACGGCATCGGTAGATATTGTAATCAAATTACAAATGACTGAAATGAGAATAATATGGAAAAATAACCCCAAAGGAAATAATATAAAATATATGTATATGTATGACATCATCGAGTACTTAAGTACTTATAGTAAAGATAAATTTAATTAGAAATATTATTTGTAAGACAATTTAGCAAAAAATTATCATATTTTGCATTGCAGTTTTGGAAGCCTCTTTCAGAAACGCATATTGTATCTCCCTCGCTCATAACTGACAAATTCTAGCTAACAATATAATAAAACTAAAGACAAATAACCCCATTCACTCAATTAAAGCTTAAAATATTTTTTAAAGCTTGCTCTGTAGCGATCGGACACAGAATAACTGAGCCTAAATTTAAGACACAACTTAACCAATACCTATTTACAGAAGCAATCATCAATATATACAGACAATATCCTAATTCTAATTTTGATATTTTCATTTAAATTAAATTTACAACACATTCTAAATAACAAAGTAATAAATAGCTGTCCATTTGTAAAATACCACATAAATTACATATTTTAACTAAAAATTACAAATTGGATATATTTTACTCATTTTAACTACACCAATATATATATATATATATATATATATATATATATATATACATACATCTTATCTAACTTCACAATGCTTACTTACAGATAATGGAGGACAGTTTATATTTTCCTGGCTAGACGAATCTAAAACTACAGCCGTCTCCGGAGAGTCTCTCATCACATAGCCCGACCCTTCTGAGCTTCGGGCGATTTTTAATCTAATAGGTGTCACTTTGGAGGTCCGAAACTTTAACATAGAAGATGTACCAGGTGCACTGTCAAACTGAGGAGAATCAATGGCAAGGGGATCTGGAGCGGTGGGATCATATTCGAATGGATCTTCCGCCCGAGGTTTCTCATTACCTGGCTCCGGTTTGGGCCCAGAAGCGTCAAGTTCCTTTTTTCGTCCTATTCGTATTATTAACTTAGTTGCATTTTCATTCCTCTTTTTCACCACGTGAATCGCTTGCCTCGTATCTTTTTCTTTTTCTTTTTCTTTATCTTTATCCTTATCTTTCTTTTTCTTCTTTTTATCACCTTTAGTTCCTTTTTTCTTCTTCTCTTTCTCACCTTTCTCACCATCAAAATCGGCCATAACCAATCTGCGAAATTTCATACTTTCTCTTCTGAGGTCTTCAACGCTAGGCTTAGGAAGGTTGGTCAGACGCTTTTTGGGCGGTCTGAACTGAAAACCGCTCAACGGCTCCTCTACAGGATCTGTTTGAGATGTGCTCATGAAATTGCCTATTTTTATTTTAAGTTTCGGTGCCAGAGGAGTCACAGCCGGCCCCGGCTGCAAATTGGGTTTCGGCAAACGACTCCGTCTCTTGAAAAAGGGATGATTTGACGGAATTGGACTGGGCGATCTACGTTCGTCGCTTAAATAATCATCATCTTGTCCGTATAATTGCCTAAGTTCACGTGAAATCATCGATCCCTTTCGTCTTTTCTTATCCATATTAGCGTCCACAACTGCTTTGTAGTCTTCTCGTGTCGGTATACTGGTCATGGAAGCGACCGCCTTTGGTATAGTGATAATGGTTCTACTCATGGTGACAGGAACGGGTGGCGGCACTTGCCCTGAATTTGATCCACAGCCCGGATCATCCATATTCATATCCTGATTCCAATATTGCCTTAGTAATTCTTTTTTCCGCATTCGTCTCAGGTTGGAAGTTCCCGATATCATTGCCGAAGATACCGAATTGACGGCATTAGGAGGTCCACTAAGAGGCGTGGAAGGTTCAATAATGGGTAGTTTAGCTTGAGGTGCAACCGGAGGCGCGGAACTAGTTGAATAATTTGCATCGAGGAAAGGTCCTTTAATTTTAACTTTGAGCTGATTTCGAGAATCACTGAGTGACACCTTCGGTGGAGGCTGAGGAGGTTCTTCGGCTAGTACTTCCTCTGCTTCCGCTTCTGCTTGAACCGCAGGAGCATTCGCACTGCTGGCCGAAAGCGCCGAATGCAATTCTTTTTCCAATTCCTCGTCGATTTCAGCGAGCTGTTGATCAGCGGTGCCACTGGCGAAAGCCCCTAATAGGTGGTTGCTGAAAACATCGTCGACGGCAGGTGGGGGATCAAAACTGCTGTACGTTCGCATATCCACTGGGCCTGGTAATACAGGTTGTACCATTGTACCATTGAATGACTCTGAATTTGCAGGTGAAACTGCAGTTTTTGTTCTATCGGGCGTTTCTTCCCTGGTACTGTCGGAAATCTGTCTTTTATTACTATTTTGATGAGTTGGACTAGAGAACTCTGGCGACTGGGACACCTCCCTATAGGAATGTTCCGATTTGCGTTCTCTCAATGACTTGATATCGCTGACGTTGTCATTTGCAATATCTTCATCAAAGTCTAAATCGTATACAGTGCCAACGAGTTTGGTATGTATAGTATTCACTAAGTAATCGACTTCTGTATGTGAATATTGCTGAGTATGCTGTGATCCTTTACCTCTCTGTCGACCACCACGACCTCTTTGTCCACGCGCGTTCTTATAAGAGCCTCTACGTGGCAAAGAATTCTTGGAACTGGAATCACTCTGCTTTGGAGATATTTCTGGACTTTTACCTGGGGATTTTCCTCGCTGAGGAGTGAATCTATCTAATGACTTTTTCCCATGTGATGTGTCGTCGTCGGGGAGTGATTTACTAGTGGATTCTAGATTTTCACTAGACATTGGAAAAACGTCAGGGTTGGTATTAGAGGAGTCTTCAATATGATAGGTGTCGGTATCATGAGGTGAATGATCAGCGATTCTCAGCGGAGTTTCAGGCTGTACCATAGCCGCTGTAAGGGCCATATTATGCGAAGAGGAAGTGAAGGCGGCGGAACAAGGCGTTGCAAATGCCAGACCGTCGTTGCTTTTCTGCAAAATAGAGCTCATCTGGCTTTCAGAATACTGCATTCCTTGTGGAAACAGGCCAACTGCGGGAGAAGGTAAAGGCAGTTGTGCATTCAGAGCAGACACATACTGAGAGGCCTCTAAAGAGAATGGATTAAAAGGCATGCCCTCTCCCGAATAATCCATCTGCAGCGATTCCGAACGAGGCGAGCCCTCGGCTTTAGATCCATTTAATTCTTCCATCTTAAGTGAATGACCTGAAGTATCCGTCGATGAACTCGACACAGAGGACCGCCTGGCCGGAATTAATTCCCTATCAGACCATTTCGACTGAGGAGCCATACCGTTATAAGGGGACGCAACAGGAGTACTTTCCGCTTCTGTCCGTTGGGAGTTCAAATCATAATTACCACTCTGATGAGAGGGATCATTCTGATCGTCGATATTTTCAGAGTTTGGAACGGACCTGTCGGCTGATTCATCGATCTTTAAAGGCAAATCGTCGCCTGTCGTCATAGTGTCATCGTTACTGCAAGGAACTAGATTTGACTCTTTCAGTGCTATTTCTGTTTCCGTACTATCTGTTAAATCATGCGTTTCCCTAATGCTTTGGGTATTATTTTTTCGGAGATCGTTGATTTTCTGACTGTCATCATCATAATCTCTTTCTGGAGGAACCCAGTCTGTGTCTATCCTCAATTCATTAGTTTCCGATGGTTTATCTGTATCATTTGATTCATTTTCGTCATTCTCTTCAGGATCATTATCACTCGCTTCGTATTTTTCAGATTCGTGTACAACTTGATTATTAGAATCATTTTCAATCAAATTGGATTCAGGAACCGGGGATGTAAGTCTATTTGTAACTTTCACCTCATATTCTGATGTATCAATATTTTGTACCAACTTTTTGTCATCGGCTAATTCAGAGTCTGAAAATTCGCATTGATTTGAAATGGTGTTCATTTTAGGCAACGTCATGCGAAGTTTCTCCACCAAATTCAAAGTTTCTTGAACACCTCGGTCTTCTTTAGAATCTTCTTTGAAAAGAATATCGGATCCAAATGAAAATGTCAACGGAGGAGCCTTTAAAGTTTCTTCATTCTCATGAGGAATTCCAAAACCATCATGCACCGTCTCATCCACAGCCAAGATATCATTTCCAAAGTCGAATAAATCAGAGCAGGCATTATCCTTGCTAGTCGGTTGAGGTGAGAAAATTGACCGTCCAGGATACTGTACCACATTGGGCAAGATGGCTTTGATCGGTTTATCTTCATGAACTTGTCTCGTGTAGGGCTTGTCATCGTGATGAGATTCTAATAATTCAGATGTATGAATTTGTGAATTCCCAGTTTGAATATTTTCTTTAGGATCTTGATCGATTTTCGGTATTTGGCTTTCACACGGTTCTGATATTTTATTCTCAACATCAATCAAAGGTTTTGGAGATCTATTGGTAATACTTTGAGCTTTTGATGATTTTAAACCATATTTATCAATATCACTCTCCATTACATTTTCAACTTGAGATAAAGGCTCCACGTCTGGCTTTTTAATTGCATACTTATAGGATTTATCGCTGGGCTCTTGGGGCGGTGAGATCAGTTTCGTCTGAGGACTACTCGCAGATGGGGGACTATGCTTTCTGTAATTGGGAGTGGTCGGGCTTTGAGGCAGCTTCCCATAGGTTGTTGTTTTTGACTGAGGGAGCTGTGTGTAATCTGGAACTTTTGGGGACTCCACTGGGCTCGAGTAGGGCTTCGATAAAATTGTACAGTCTTCCGCCTCATTTTCTCGTTTGGGACTCACTAACAATTTATCTTCTGTCACATCACCCAAATTACCAGATGAACGATTGGGAAGTTCCGTGTTGCGTTTTTCGGAATGGTTGTGTATCGTAGCAGAGCTACTTTTAAATTTAACATTTTCTAAAGGTGATTTTTTTGGTTCTTTCTGCTGCGAAGATGGAAAGCCACCGGACTCAGTGACCTCTTTGGTTTTGGAGTTTCTCTGTGGTGGGTCTGTTTGTAGTGACTGGCTTTGTGACGGTTTTCCGTGCCGTAGCTGTTGTCGGTCAAACAGATCTCGCGCCCTTGAAGTAGCAGTTGGCCCGCGAACACGAGCCCTAGATGAGCTGGCTCCGAGTGATTTCTCTCCCGAAGTAGACGTTGGCTGTACCCCGTGTGAGTTCCGGCGATTGGAAGTTTTGAGCTTCTTATCCGGAGCTTTGCGGGGAGCCTTTGTACTTTCTTTCGCTGTGTCCGAGTCGCCGGACTGGCTCGAGGAAGACAGTGGCCTTGACACCTTGTCGAGAAAGGGCAAGTCCATGCCGGCTCTCGTGCTCGGCGGGGAAAACAGAGACTTCACGGACATGCGCTTGTTTAGAGTTTTCTTGACAATCTCTCTCTGGCTCTCGGGTTCGTCTTCTGCCTCAGTGCTGGAACTCGAACTGCTGCTGCTGCTACTAGAGGAGGACGACGATGATGAGTATTTAGCAGGCGATTTCTTAGGTAATTCTTGTTTGACCGGCTCAGCTTCTTTTTTCTTGCCTGCATCTTCAGCAGGTGCATCGTTACTGGGAAGCTTCCCCATGCCACTCTTGATATGTTCAGCAGCTTTTTTAGCAGCCTGTCTCTGCGGAACGTATGCCAGCACATCTTGCGAATCTTTTTCAAATTCAAATAAATCACTCGACATTGATAATTTAGACTCTTTTTTCGGAACTTCCTTTAAATCTTTAGTCTTCTCTCTTGGCTTTCCAGTTTTCGTTTTGACTTTGCTCTCGTCCGTGTTCATTGTCCCTTTCGAATCTGAGCCCAAATCCATTTCCTTTGTTTTAACAGCTGTATTAGAGCGCATATTCTCCGAAGCTTTCTTTGCTGCTTGCCTTTGCGGAACAATCAGATCGGAAGGGTAATCTTTGCTTTTCTCTTCGTCAGAATTGTGAGACTTATCCAAAACGGATGACTTCCGGCCCCGGCCACCCTTTTCACCTTTGTGAAGCGGAATAAATTCCTTTACGGCAGCCTTTGTCCTGAAAGGATGCTGTGAATCACCTGTGGCGTTTGGAGACTTGTCTTTGCGTTTTTGCTTATCGCTGTTATCACTATCAGAGTAAATATCCATCGATATTTTGTGCTTTCTTGACATTCTCATTGGTATAAGATCGTCACTCTCAGATCCAGAAATCGGTTTTGCCCCCATCTCTTTTTCCATCCTCTGCAACGTGTGACTTCTCGGTGAGAAACGTTCCTTGCGTTTGATCTCTTCTTCACTTGAACTATCCAATTTTTTACGAGGGATTGAGCCCATACAGAGTTTCTTCTTCTCATTGGGTCGATTTGAGCTGTCTATACTCGTGCGACTGTGAGGAGAAATTTTCTTCTTGTTGCCGAAGGAAGGTTTTTCTTCTTCCTCGTCTGTCGTAGAATAAACCGGTTTTCTATACTTTTGCTCTGTCCTGTGTTTCCTTTCGGTGCCGCTTTCCTCACTGGATAGCTCACTGCCATACAGACTACCACTTCTCCTGGTCGACCCATTGATATACAAACGTTTGTAAGGATTTTCGGTTTTGGGAGGTTTTAGGACGCCATTCAGATCTTTCTTCTTCTCGTCGCCTGAATCTAAACCGGCGATACGAGCTAAGAGGGTGTCAAAATCTCCATCGTGATCACCGGATCCAGGATGGGAATATAGTCGGTCGTATATGGATGGACCGTGATTAGCCTCAATGACCGCCGTAACATCAGAACTATGCAACGGTAAGCCGCCAGAAAGAACAGCCACCTGTTTATGGAAAGTCTGCTCTCTAATGCGGAAGAACGATCGAGATAACTTTTCCCTACGACTAACCATATAACACAAATTACGAACTCTTTCTAAATCCTGTCGTAACTGAACAAACATTTTCATTTTATCCAAGTCAGCTTGCTCTTGACGGTGAGACATGACATTTGTATCGTCTGTTTTTGGAGGCAACAGGGGCCTGTTATGCCCAGCACGCCGTTTCATCTTCCAATAATTGTAAATGTACTGAATGCCATCCTGATCGACATCTAGAAGATGAGAACTAATGTCTTTCATGCTAACGTGGCGGTCGAATTCTGCTTCAATTTCATGAAGCCTCAATGCTCGCGCTTGACTTTTCTCTTCCGATGTCATATCCTTGCGCCGTTTTCTTTTCACTTCATCTTCATCTGATCCCGAACCGGCGCATTTATCTTTTTTGGAGTTAACACTGTGTTTTTGGCAATATGACCGTAACTTGACACCGTCATCGGCATTTTCATCTTCGATAATCGCGCGCATTTCCAGACCATGCTTAAAAGCACAGGTGACATGGTAAGCCGTCTTACACGTTTTGACGGAACACTGAATGCAAGCGCCCGTTCGCTCTCGGCACAACACACAAATAAGAGACCATCGCGATGCAGGTATGGCAGATATTTTGGTGATGGGTTCCATCTTCTCAGCACATCCAATAGATACCTCTGGGATCCATAAGACGCAGCTTACGTGCGCCCATTTGTGCCCTGAAGGTGTGCATTTCATCGCTCCACCAAGGTTAGGGCAGAGAACGCAAACAGGACGAACACCATCTCCGCAAGGCCTGCAAAGCCATTGACCTAAAAAAAACAATTTATTAACATGGATTCTATAAATAATAACATGTAAGGGGGCCACATTATTCATCTCAGTTTAAAAGTGCTCAAATTAGATATGCGATCGCTGATATTGCAATTATTTGGAGTAATATCCATTGTTTTCCTTAATGCCATTATTGTAACATTATTTGCCATTATCAGATTGTTACATTAAAATAAAGTCAACATTTGAGTTAGCGGCAGTTTAATCGAAGAATGGATATTGTGGTCCCTAATTAAAAAAAAAGACCTACACTGACCTGACGGAATGGTGGTAATGCCATAGCAAGCTTGATGGACGCAGATGTTGCACGAGTCGCAGAAAACCATTTCGTTACCTTCTTCAGAGTCAGGCGAGCGGCAAACATCACATATAACATTCTCATCGTACTCGATTCCCAAACCCTCTTCCGATTTCATAATCGCCTGTATCTTATCCCAACACCTCAGCTGTAAAAACACAAATCAAATGAGATTCTTGTATTTCAAAAAATGACCGACATCTATAAATGCCTACACACAACATTGACCTATATTTTTCTCGCCAATATGCATACACAAGGATTTAACATTTGGAAGCCCATCAGAAAGGTGGGTAACAATCAAACAGATGACACAAATAATATAATGTGACTCATTCCCAGATTATAAAGAGCCAAACCAACATCTCGGAATAAGTCACTTTATAATTGTAAACTAAAATAAAGACAAATTGGGAGCAGAAGAACAAAGGTATAATGCCCATTTTGGTGAAGCTTGGATGGCAAAATCAGAATTAAATTTTTTTTTTTAGTAATCGAGGCCTCTGATATTCTATAATCCCAGAATCCGCATCCCAAGGCCCAATGTATATTTAAAGAAAAGTAATATTTCTGATGAAGATTTTGTTGACTTATTACCACAAATCTCAGTAATTTAAGCGGGCGTAAGGACACCTGCTCTCTATTATCCTTGACTATAAAAATATTTCAGAGTATTAAACTCTTAGGCCAAAATACTAATAAAAGTGTTATGCACATATCAGTTCATATTAAAAAAAAAGTTATTCGAACAACATACATTTTGCAGTTCTACTCCTTTTATTTTATTACTCATAGAAGCAAGCACATGCAAAAACAATCGTATTAACATCAACCCCAATAATTCATCCTCAACAACAAAACCAAATCTTTTTTATTTCATCGGTAATTGTATGTTCTGTCAAAATTAAAATTTGGAAATAAAAATTCCAAATATAGTAATGTTGCAAAATATAAAATCAACAAGGCTAACCTTAAAACAACAAAATGTAATGGCAGGGATACATTTTATTGTTTTTTTCTTAGTTTCAAAGTCATTTACTTTCTTTCAAAACTGTACAAAATTTAAAACGTAAAACCGGTCTAAAATGAAATAACACACAAATAATTTTATGATAATAGGCAAAAAGGGCAGTATGCTAATAGTTTGGTTTCCAAGTGAAAATTGTTTTTATGAAAGTAGACAATCATTTTTGCCTTCCGATTCCTGATGTTATCATATTTTATGTAATAAAATTATTTGGGTTGAAAAACAAGTGTCACGGATCGATATGCAATAATTTATGTACCTAAATGTCATACGACCAATGGATGGATAAATAATAAAAAAGATTTGGTATAAACATATAATACCAAAAAAATATCAATAACTTTGGAACGGCATCTGGTCCAAGAAAGTGAACACCGCTTAATCTTCCTACTATAGATACTAAAAAAGATATTGTAGGATCGATTACAAATTTTCAGATTTTCAATAGTCCCAATACTATTGTTATGTTGTTTTCTTTTTTTATATCAAAGGTGAATACAATATACATGCTTTCTTGAATATCATGCTCATTTCAAAATATCCATTTAGATTTGGGAAATACTTAATGTGCACTGTTTAATTTGCTAAAACCAAGACAATATCTCAGATCAAGAATAAACAAGGAAATATCAAAGTGGACTAACATCAATGATTCTTTACATAAAGCTAAACACTTATTAGAAATAAAAAAGAATACATTTATTGTAAATAAAAAAACAACTAATTAGAAATAAAATACCACTTAATAAAAATAAAAAAAATATCACATCCTGAAATAAAATACCTAAAATAAATTAAGGGAAAAAATAACTTTTATATATACAATTTATAATTTTTTATAATACTTTTTGAATAGTGGACCCTCATTTGATATTGTGATAAAGTAAGTTTAGTCATTGAAATGGATTTATTTCTTATATTGTATTGTTTTCCAGGTTTGTATTCTGCACTGACAAAAAGACCGATTGCAGGCTAATGTTATAAGATAGCTATCTGGTTTCACATATTTCTGGAAAACTATCAAAACTCCTTTGAAAATTACTTAAAAAATATAATACATTGTCATAATAACATCCATAATATACTATATTCTCCGCATTTAAAAAAATACTCTTTTTCTTGCATTGTATTTTGGTGTGAAAATGTAATTTGTCAATTTAGAAATTACAATTCAATGTGAATCAGAATCACTCTCAATTATATTACAAAAGTCTCTGATTTACCCATCAAAATTTACCAAAAGAGTGGAGGGAACCCTTGGATGTCTCTAAATAACCCGAAATGGTTGACTATAGAGGTTCATTCCCACGAGTGGATGTGCAGCGCGGTACTTTGGCCACATATCCACATAACTGGCTTTGCAGACTAGCAGTGCCAGCTGATTGATCGACACAGTTGAGAGAAGCCTTCAAGATAATTCTGCCTTTTTTACTATTTTATGTGTGTAATAAGGATTTTGGGTCAATGGGTTTATTGAACATCTAAAATACCTATGTGCTACTCTACGAAAAAAGATAAAAAACCATTCACTAGAATGAGGATCCACTGTAAAATTCCACCCACTTTGAGAGACCGAAAGAAAATTATATTATTAAATCAAAATACGTTTGACTTAAAAAAAGAATGTATCTAAAATTATTTAATTTTCAAAATATAGTTGTGTCAATTCTAACTATTACCACTTATGTATTATAAAAGACAATTAAATGAAAATGTCAATAAGGAGAGAATCAAAAAACTGAACCAAGGGGGAGAACTAATAGATGCGTGATGGTCATAAATGAAAACGCTTGCATTAAACGCCTTACGACACCAATGCAAACAGATATTAATACTTCTGAAAATGTTGAAAATTATAGAAAATACAACAATCATTTTCAGAAAAATAAAGTGAAGCAAATGCTGCTTACCATTGGATTTTGTGAGCTAGAAGAGCTTCCACTATCTTTGAAGCGTTTTTGATCGGTGTAAGTCTATTAGACAAATTTTATTCAGATATAAATGGAGTTTTATCATAAAGTTAAATTCATAAGTTAATGAATTCATAGTTATTAACTTATGAAGTAATAACACTCATGTTAAATTCTCATTAAATAAGTTATCATTAAGATAAATTACTTAATTGCAAAAATACACTAAGGTAAAAGATAGTTTTGGAGAGTTCTTTTTTTAATTAGAGTTGTATTCCCTAATATAGGCCGAATTATGTCAATGACATGAATGGAATAAATAAATTTGGAAAAAAGCTCCTAAGTCCAATCAACTGTGTTTTTCATCATGTTTACGGTTGCATGAGAGAAGCAAACAATTTTCAAAGCGAATTGGTAAAGCATTGTGCAACAAATATGGAGTTCAACTTTTGGAAATCAATGGAAATTAAAAAAAATAGTATTAATGTACAGGTTGATTATTATATCTTGAGCCGGTCTACGTTATTAATGCGTATTATGCATTATTAATTATTAATGTAACCCAAAAGAAATTTTCAATGTAACATTTTTCCCATATTAAAGAATTTATAATATTCATTAGTCAACAACATTCAAGAAGAAACAATAAAGAATAAATTTACTCATTTGATTTAAGGTTTAACAGCTCTGCTACAAATTGTTATCCATGATTCTTTTTGAAAATCCATTAATTTTAGTCGTAATGTCGATAGTTTTATGTAGAGATGATAGTTTTTCTATATTATTTTTGAAAGTGCCTATAAAAAATTAGCAATATTCATTGCTTAAACCTCAAAACTTTAGCACAGCAATTTATAAGAGGCTGACAGAATGATCTCTTCTTAAAATAGTATTGATAGCACTCGAAACGATCAGCCGCTAAGTCACAATCTAAGTCGACTAATTTTGATGATTTTTCTCGAATATCCCATCAGAAAATGTAATTTTAGAACTGCGACTATTTTTAAATGTATAAATATTCTTTTTGGTAAGCAGCAAAAGAAAACGACCAATTTTATATTCCCCAGTTTTTCCATTCTGTATGGCAACATTCAGGATTTAATTTGGGAATGTCTCGAAAAGGAGTCGGCACTTTAACCCGCTCAGCATGTAACATCCATTTGGGGACATGTATGGCGGCCGCCTACAATCCGTAACATCCGATTTTGGATATCGCGCTCGCCGCTGCGAAAAATGCAATTTACGATTCGAATCGTCGTACTTAATGCTTTCTGACCGCGGAACGACATGGCCAAATAATCTTTCATTCGCCGGCCAACGACGATAAAATCGATTGCCGATTTAAAAAGTCAGCATAGACGTCAAAACAGCAGTCTCGATCGGCCACCCCGCGGCGGCGTATAGTTCCGCGAAATGTTTGTTTTGTGCAGTGTTTTGTGGATATAAGTGCAGTGTTTACCGGATAAAAGTGAGTAATTTCCATTTTTAAGTAGTTTAGGCATAAGTATTAGTCAATTAAGACAGTCCATTTGCTGTTTTTCACGAATTTTCAAAGAAAACACTTTGGCAACAACAAACGGCTCGCGAAAAAATGGTTGTTATTATTTTGTAATGTTTATGAAATATCCCGATATATTGCGAAATATGACGTAATGTCGCTTTAATTTACTAACAAAATAAGTATTGTTTCATTTACATCCTAAGTTATCACATAATTAGGCGTATTTTGAAAATTATACCTTGTTTTGTAAAATGAATCGCGCAAAGAAACTTGTTTTGATAATTACTATGAGAGAATAAAGTGCGATTTTCCATAGTTTTTCGATGAAATGTGACTCTTTGGAGTATAGTAATTAGTTATTAGACATATAATAAGTCTATGATAAGACAATATAATTGAAAAAATCTAACGAATTTTATATTATGACCATTCAAAGTTTATTATTAAGTTCGGACGCGAAAACTCTCAAAACTTTAGATTTTTCTATAATATCAGACAAAGCTCAAAGTTCTGGTGTGATTTCTAAGAAGTGTGATGTAGTAATAAAGTTATTTTGAAAGAATTTCATATAAAAAAATACCATAAGTAGTCACAAATTAAAAATTTAAAACATTTTTTTTTACGAGAATACATAAAATTTTTCTTGGCTGAATAAATAAATATTTTTGTATGCAAATAAGTAAAAAAAAAATATCGTTTTGGTAAAGCATTTAATAAAGAACATAACTGTATTTACAATTTTTGCATATTTTACGTATTTTGTGACAAAAAAATCAAAATGATTTTATAGGCGAGTTTTTTCAGTTTGCCAATTTTGTAATATTTATTCATTATTATCCTTATTGTTTTACGAGATAATGTTATAATGTTTTATATGTCAAATTTCAATGTGATCATTTTTCTCTTTATCTTTTTTAAATCCGTTTAGTGGTTTAAAAGTTATGATCGTTTTTCTCAAGGCCGTTGACTCGCGTCGATTTTTTGCGCGAATATGTCGCGCGCAAAAGTGATAGGTGAGTTTTTTACCTCGCAACGTGAGGGGTTAAGAATAAGTCAATGGCTTAACACAATTTAATGGGACAAATTTTGTATTATATTTCCAAAATAGCGTTGTTCGTTGAGGGGATGTTATCTCTTTCCCTCGCAACTAGTGAGCGGCCATGCGTATCGGTAAAACGAGGCAGCATCCTATTATTTATTTTTGTTAACACAATTTTTGGTTTCTTGCATTATTTGTATGGGCATATACTGTCTGATGTGTTCTGTTTATGTGTACATAGCTTCAACTAGCTTCAACTAGCTTAAGTTACAGCTACTAGCTTCAGCTAGCTTTAACTAGCTTAAGTTACATACTGCATTCAAGTAGCTTAAGTTATTAATAACTGACCTGTACAATATTACTTCCTTATAAATAAGATAAAAAACGAATTTACTGCGTGAATTTTGTAGCACTCAACGTTTCGGCGACGTTGTCCAAGGTAGACTGAGTCTACCCTGGCTACAAAATCAACGCGGCAAATTCGTTTTTTATCTTATTTATAATGTCAAATAACCGCGATAGTCTCCGATTTCATAATATTACTTCCCTCATACAATATAAATAGAAGATAGGGATATTTATAGTCCTATGGATTTCTTGTAAAGGTAAGCAGGGTAAGGCAAGATGGTTCAAAAAACTATATTAGTAGAAAAACTGCATAAACATAGTAATACAACATAAACATAGCAAAGTAATAAAATATATTTGCCACAGGAAAATGGTCATGCGGCAGTTTTCGATCAAATGCAGTGTGATCGCCATGACTGCTCTCCAAAAAAATTATATGTGTATAATTAAATCAAGAAGAAAGTTCAGATATAATTGATTACATGTTGCAAGATTGTGTGACTAAAATATTATGAGGAAGTAAACTAAAGGAAAAAAAACAGTTTGAATTTCTAATAGTTCTGAAAATTACTAAAAATTTTATTAATATATTATTTGCTTACTAAATAATTAAATGACTTGAAATAAAATAAAGTGCAATTAATTACCTTTTGGTAAAATGAAAGTTTTTTCATTTATATTGGTGTAACAACATTATAAACTCTATATTTCAAAAACTTGCCAGTCATGACCATAAATTATGTGGAAAATTTTATGCATTTTCAAAAAAAGAGACATTGTTTATACTGATTTTCTAATAAAAGTTTTATATTTCACTACCTGCTTCACTGCATTTTTAAAATACCAATTTAATAACCTTGAATCACCTGTGTGGTTCCAAGAAAATCGGCATCTCAAATTAGTCGATTACCAACAAAGTAAAATGTAACATAACATCCTATGGATTTGTTAAAAAATAATTTAATCACTGTTATTCTACAATTTTGTATAAAAATATCAATATTTACTAAGATGAACCATTTTTTGTAATTTAGAATTGTTATTTCCATGCATTTTAAGTAAAATACTATTACTAATCCCTTGCTATTTGCGAATTTACTCTTAATATGTAGTCGAGCGGAAATGTTGACATGTCACATATTGCCATAATGCTCTATCCCATCTTAGTCTAGATTTTAGAGTTTTCTATCCGTGCTGATTTTATTTTTAATCCTCGAGTCCACTAAAAAAACATTTTATCACCATATTCATGAAATTTTGTAAAATATTTGGAGGTCGTTTAGTCCGGTTATATTATTCATATCCCAAATATGGAGAAACACAAATTTACAGAGAAGCAATATATTTTTGTTAAATAAAACAATAATTTCCAGTTTAATAGTATGTAAACTAAACTGTGTTATGAAATTAATCTTATGAATGCATTTCTACTACAGTGCTCGCTCGCTATTCTGCCTTCATGAAAAAGAGGCTACTGGCGGATTACTGGGAATGGCGGGTTGTAGCGTATACCTTTGCATTGTAGCAGACAATGTTGACAGAGCGCGGCGATCAGATTGGATTAATTCAAAACCAATATCATTGATGAAGGCTTGCAAACAGCACACTTATTTGACACTGTGTTCAGTGCCACTGTTCGGGACATCAACATGTTGCACTATGCTTTTAGGATCGCTCCACCTTCAAGGGAGCAAATATCAAATATCCCTAGAGATTACTCATATTTGACAAATAAGCATTCAGTGCACGGAGCACTGCGGTTTCAAGGGTACACTCATTGCTTGCGTGACTTGCAAGATGTACAGAAACCGAGCCAATGTGAAAATTTATCTAGTACTCAAGAGCTCGCACAGCAATAATAATATAGGCTTTCTTATCTTTAAATTACTTCCCTACTAACTACCTTGTACATATTGTGTCAATGTATCTCCTTACAATGTATATTAGGTAAACATCTCTCTAAGTGTCTACTAGAAAACAAATGTCACAAATAGTTGATAATATGGCAGACGTATTATCCTTCTCTAATTTTAAGGATTTTTCCATGAATGCAATCAAATTAAAATAAGCTGTCATATTCCAAACCAAGAGTTGTACAAACTTATAATGAAAAATTAACAAAGGTAATAAAAATCTTGATGGAACAAATAAAATCTTAGTTAACACATTGACTGCCAACAACAAGATAGCTCGTAGTTGGTTTTAGCAAGAAGTTTTTTGCTCCATATACAATGACACAATTCGGAATTACTTTATTGAAAAAGCATGTTCTTTGTGTTTTTTAATGATCAATATATACTATTACTAGAGCTTTTAATCATATAATATGATTTAATAAAACTGTATTTTCAGACCATAATCCTGAACCTACTTTGCCAGTAACTACTACTTTACTAATATGAAAGTATCTAAAGATTTCATCATTTTTGTTACCAAAATTCTGGTGAGGATAATACTGAAAACTCATGATCGACATGCATAAGTCAACCTCGAATAGTAATTCAGTTCCAGGATAACAATCATGATGGTTTTTTAAAACACAATTTTAAATAAAATAACATAATTTTAAACAAAAACTATTATTTCTTAACATCTCTCATAGACTAGTCAACATAGTCAGTTTGATCCGAGCTATTTTATCTCTCTGCTATGTGACTATTTATTTGTCTAAAACTCGGGATCTTTTGAATGATTTTTTTTACACGCTCACCAATTGATTCCTTAATACGATTTATAGATAGTATTTCGATATATTTGAATTGGAACTTTTATAATTGAAACGTTTTTCTCCAACCTGCATGACATATCTCGAAAATTATACAGCTGATTACCGATTATTATTATGATACGATTAATCGACAATTATTGGTATAGTCCCGATTAATGGGAATTGTCGATATTTGCTAAGAAAATACTGTTAAATGTTTAAAGAAATTCTCCAGTATCTTCTGAAGTACGGCGATGGCATCTGGATTGCTTGCAAAAAATATTCGGGCGGCAGAGAATTATTCAAGCAATTGTCAAATATTGCAAGGAACATCGCTCAAGACAAAGTAGGGTCTTATTTATTTGACTTGGATCCAATCTTTTGGAAAGCTATGACCCACGACAATATTAGTGCAATTATAGCCGTTACCTGAATCTCAAGAAAATCGCACAAAAATATCTATTCTCCCAATTAAGTTCAGAAGCATCAGAGACTATTTTTAGCCTAGAAGAAATAGGCTATGGTTGTTTCATTTTTTTTCAAAATAAAGGGAATCGGAATCTGTAAATCAATAATCGATGCATCCCCAGTAAGAAACAAGTTACATATAGGAAGAAACAGTATTGAAACTCGCCCATCGGTTCTGGACCCCCAAATATGGGTGAAACTCAAAGTAAAAGCTCTCCTCGTTACCTCATATATATATCGCGGGTTGACACAATGCTCCGCTTGCTTCTTTTAAAATTACCTAATATTCAACAGTCAATTCTGGAGCCATTGGCTCGATTTGCATAATATAAAAAGTAGGACAACTAGGTCATTGCCTCATTGGCTACATTGTACATTATTATGATGTCTCGTTTTATTACAAGTATTCACTACTGTATTTCAGGGGGCTTCTGCGAATGAGAGATTAATATATTACTATGAGAAATTTATATCTCAGACATAAACAAATTACTAAGTTCTTTGGTTTTTGACTTTCACCATTATAAATTACCGAGCGCTGACCCACTAAATGTGCTACATACACAACAATTAGACATGGTGTGTTTGATAACCAAATAAGACAGTTAAATAACTAATTAATACATGAAACAAAACAGTCCCAAACAATCGCAAATTCAGAAGTGAAAAGTAACAAGCAAAAAACAATAAAAGCTGTGGTAAAACTGCAATTAAAAAAAATTATAATGAGGTGTTTATTTTTTTTATTTAATAAATTACTTTTACAAAAACATCTACAATTATATCGGCCATTTCAATTCTCCTAACATTCAGGGAACTCATCAAATTATGATATTATTTTAGTGCGACTGTAATACCTATTCGACGGAGAGTCTACATCACTTCGGAATGTGCAAGAGTGAAGAGCGAGACACTGAAGTGACGCAGACAGTCTCTAGGAATGATTATGAAGTCACTCTTTAATAGTTTCTTATTATTTTTTTTACATTATGGAATGCTTATTTTAATTGTAAACTAAGTTTTTAGTTAAAATAGCTGGTGAAATCGGTCTCTTATCCCATCGACTGCAGCTGACTCCTAAAATGGTCCATATGTTGCTCTTATAAGAGCCATCCGCAGTTGGGGGGGGGGGGGGGGTTAAAATGAATGAAATTATTTGGATATTGATTATCAAAACTATTTGCACCGATTGTGTAGATTGTTGAAAGTATGCATTAAGCGTATTGAAATACTATTTTAAAGTAAATTAATCTAACAGATCTTTTTCAGCAAACAGCACTGGAGCACATCTATAATTGATATTTCCTTGAATGTTGTAGAAGTAAAATATCATAACCGTATATAGTATATTCAAGCGCTTTCTTGTGAAAGCATGGTTTTTGTTTCGATAATAGGCGCTCTGTTTTAAAAAGGATTAAAAAATATCTATTTGTTGGAAATAAGCATTAATATATATTAAAATATATATTAAAATCTTAAACCATAATTTCTAGAAGAGCAAAGCATAACCTTTGGTATTTAACCTCTTCGCCGCGGCCTACTCAAATCTGTATTGGTCGATTCTATCAATTTAGAAGATGGTTTATATCAGTTTTGCAAGCTTATTTTGCAATAAAAATAAGTCATAGTGTTACCTCTTCACATTTACTCCATGTATAGATTTTTTGATGAAATAAAGCCTTGTAATATACGAAGCCGACTGTATCACTTGCGGCCTTGCAACTATATTTCGGAACACAGGATTATAAACATTAGCGGGCCGCACCCACTAATTCATTTATGCTTCACCGTTAGAGTCTATTCTTAGCCACGAGCCACCACAGCAAAGAGGTTAAGTAAACTCGAAAATAGTGGTGTAATTGGAATTATTAACAGGATAATAAAAACGCAAAGCAATTATTTATAATGATAATATTTTACGTGCATGGGATAAATAGACAACAGTAAAAGAAAAAGAAAGTCCTAATGAGACTGTTTTGCTACTTCAACAATGCTAATTGAAAACATTGTATTTTGAAAACATTGTAACACGTAATTTGTCTTAGATTGTAACTTGATATTTCATAAGTAGGTATTTAATAATATTTTGACAAAGTAGCTGCAAATGACAGCGTGAAGATTTATGAAAATTTACAATGCTCTAAGAAATACTTTCATTTAGAATGAACGAAAGTACAGAGATTGAAAATAAAGATAACCAACTTTAAATGAAATAATTCTTTTGCATATTAATAATATTTAGATCACTTAAAAGGTCGTAAATCCGCATCTCTTGATATATTGTGAAAAAACTTTAGAATTTACTGTCCCCAAAAACAAAATTTTGTAAGCTCAACATAACACGAACAAATTCATAAATCTTCATGCAGTAATATTGGACATTATTTGTATTTGTATTGGTTCATCGACTATTTCAAATAATTTTTGTAATAAACGTTTAGCATTGAAAAATGCTTTATCGCGGATTTGAGAAATACAATGAAATTGAAGAAAATTACTTTTTAGTTTATTACGGCATAGCATGCTTTTATTTACTGCATATAAATATTTTTGCAGTTGTATGTTCATAAAATGCACTGCTCTAATTCACGCCATAAATACAAATTTAAATTAATGAACATACGAAAGCGAACAGAGCTTCGTATGTTCGCTTTCGTATGTTCATTACGAACGTATGGCGAACATCGCCACAGAGCGAAAAGTCAATAACTATCTCTAAAACGGTATTTGTGAAATTGAAAAAGATAACTGATGTTGGAGTACCGTAAGGACAATAAACCAAATTTATAATAATCCAACTTATATGAAAATGTATTGTTATAAAAATACTTGACCTCTAAAGCCGACTCAACATACTATTTATGTTTGTCCTGCGCCGAGCTCAGTAGCAATTCGACGTGCAAACTTTGAATATCTGTAGTATTGTTTTTAATCTCGTTTTGCATAGTTTACATGTGTAAAGAGTGAAATGTAAAAAAATGCATTATATAAACGCATCAGTGTTATTTTAATCATTAGTTCCTAATATCATTTAGATTTTGTTGTGTAGGGAAAAAATGGCACCCACTTGTCGATAGCCTCGTTTGATTAACATATACTGACGTAATAGTAATATTTATCTCTCAAAAATAGGTCATAATCTATAAATCCATTTGTTAGTTAGCTGTCATTGTTTTTTCCACCAATTTAATGAATATGTTAGTGTTGCAATAATAAATTAAGACATCACAAATTCATAAGTAAATTTGTAATACATTATTTACCTAATGCCATAATATTAAAATAAAATTATAGTATTTTATGCATTATTTTATAATTTATTTAAAATTTACTAATGAATTCGGGATATTATAATTTACTATTGCAACACTCTCATATTCATTATATTGGTGGAAAAACTCAATGACAGTGAACTGTCAAATGGATTTATAGTTTATGAATTATTTTCGAAACATGAATATTACTACTATTAGGTCAGAAAACCAAAAAAAGTAACGATGAAAATCTGAAAACCCCACACAAATAACGCGCAAAATGCATAGGAAATTGATTTATGTAACAATAAGGACATTGACTATGGAAATCATAATTATGTTATTTGTTTGAAAGAAGAAACTATTGATAACTTCAAAAGAACTAATGCTGTCTGTAATTTATTTTTGATCTCAAAAAAATGTTTTTCTATCTACGATACTTGCGTTCTATAAATAAATGATGAAATATTGTTTGTCCAATGACATTTTCTAGAAAACGCTTTGTAAATTGAATGTGTATGATTGATGCCACGAGGATTGTATTTGTATGTGGTAAAGCACATAGCTTTCAAATGTAATTACCATTTTGACCATGCATTTTTTTGCATTGGAACTGGCCTGAGTGGTTGAGTAATTTTTGTGACACTATTGTAATTTTTCACATTTTTTTATCAAATTTCTCACAAATATTTTCAAGTGAGCTAGAAAGAATGAAATTTAACAATGGTCAGAAAACCAAACAAAATGAAATCGGGATTTAACTTAAATAAGCATTTAACTTCTTCTTTTTAATTGGCCCAAATGTTACTGACTTTCCGTTCTGCAGCAATGAAATTCAGAATATTTTCCCCATAAACCCCAATTAAAGATATGTAAAAGAAAAAATGAGACTTCACACCTCTAGCTCCTCGATGACTTTCTCTAGCTGGTCTTCTGTGATGGCAGGATGACCAGCCCGAGCGCGTTCCCCGTTGACGATTCTAAGCCAGGCGGCGTCCGTCGCATCCAGGTCGTATCCACAGGCGGTCTCGGCTCTTGCGGCCGCCCCACTAAGTTGATGTCTCTCTGATGAAAAGTGAGCATCGCGCTGGAGTTTGATGTACTTGTTTTTTGGACTGAAATAAGAAGCATTTAAATTCGGTTAGTCATTAACCAAGTAAGACAAGTGACCTGTCTGTCGATGAATGTTCCCAAAATCTATGAGATAGTGGCTGGTAACCAGGGGAATTCAATAAAGGAACATTGAAAGATTCATTCGGAGTACAAGGTGGATTGAAGATTGCATTAACATAAAATGCGAAACAAACAAGACTTGCATCCTTACAAAGTGCAATAACCTTTTTTACAACAACATTCTATTGTGCAACAGGGGTTTTGGAGAGGTTCCATTTAAGAAAAAGGTTCAAAATATTCTTATTACGGTCCCAATTTATTCTATTAAGGACTTCGACACTATTAATTTTTCTAATCTTTCATGATTATTCTTATTACATGTTTTTTGAACTATTGACTATTTACATTACTAAATTGAATCATTTTGATGATCGGAGATGGATTATTATATAAAAATTTGTCTTGATTATTCCTATTGCAGCATTTTTACTGTTGTAATTTGTCTCACTTCACTATTCTATAACTGACTTTTCATTTCATATCTTGACCATCTGCATTTTTCATTTATACCTACTTAGATATTTTTGAAACCTAAAATACAAAATTTAAAATTAAAAAATAGTCAAACTACACAAATAAATTATACTACTATACCATATAAAAGAAATCATGTTAACTTAATTTGATAAATACCACACCTTGTGGCAGATTTCTACTAACTGGATTTTTTTATAAAAAATAAATTAAACCTACAGTTGAGATAAATATTGTTTTTTTTCCTTTCATTTACTACTAAGTTCTAAATGTATAAAATACACGAAAATCCTAAAGCTGCTTGTCACAGACTCAATGCTTAGCTTAACATTGATAAGTTTTAGACAAAGTCCCATGAGAATGTGATCAAATCTTGAGAGAAACACTTTCATCCATAGAGCGACTGCCATCTGCAAGTTGCTAGGCTAAAAATACTACATAGATTAATTAAACTTACAGAGTAAATTCTTGTCCCGGTGGAACAGGAGGATTGCTGAGCTCTTTCACGGTTGGTTCTGGTAAAGAATCAGGATTGACAGGTACTTGAACTCCTCTCTCCCATTCCTGTTTCCATGGATCGGTTATAACCCAATATTCGTCTGCAGCAAGTGGTTCAGAATCCGGTAACTTCATGGCGCTGATTAGATCCTTTCTGGAATTCAAGTAACATAATATGATGTATGTATGATAACAAGAATCCCAATGCATTTCATGGACAATAAAGATTGAAGCTATTTATGATAAACATTATTGCCCTATATAGTCTAAGCAATATTTCTGACCAAATGTTCACTACTTTACATTTACAAATAATAGTAACATACACATTTCAGTTATTATGAGTTATAATATTATATCAATAATAATGTTTAGAGCAACTTTATATGGATGAACCAAAACACTATTAAATTTTCCTACAACTTACTTACTAACCAAAGTAGCCATTGAGATAATGTAAATAAGTCTAAAGCACCAAAACACTATCAAATTGAGTTTTTGTTGTTATTGTTTTGTGATGTCATTGAACCGAGTTTTTCTGATGACATTGTTTATTCATACGTAAACATTTTATATAAATAATATGCATGTTCATTCAAAATATATTTAGCATTCTTAGAATTCAGAAACTCAACATTTCACTTGAAGACAGTGTACGAATAATATAAACAATGTACAATGAGAATTAATGATATTCAGCAATTTGTAAACTAACCCTTGAGTTCAATACGTTTAGGCATTATCTAAATAGGCATATATTTAGGCATTATCTAAGTATTTCATAATTATAAAATTATGTTTGGAATCATTTACTCTTTATATAAAATACTTTTTGATGCTCAGAAGAAGCGGCAACAACACACTATTTAATATTTGTTTTTTAGATGTCAAACACAGAAATAATGAAAATAAATTGCAAGTTATTCTGAATAATTACTATTTGTCAAGAAGCACGCAATGGCAATATAATTTAAAATTAAAATTCAATACATAATAATAATATGCAACTCACCAGAAATTCAACTTCCTAACACAAAACTTCCAATTGAATGATAAGTGCAAGTACAACTGTACAGCTGGACAAGTAATTGCAAACTGAACTCAAAGTGAAAGCAAGCAGCAATGCTTCAGTCATTATAATTAAAAACCAATTAATATTGAAAAACACATTTGACAGTTCAAAATGGCCATTATTGATTAATTAGTTTAATAGGTATTCTTACATAATCAGTATAATATTAGGCACAGATGAATAGTATGAATTTCGCAGTAGCTATCACTTAAAAACTTGCATTGTATTAGTAAACATTTTAATAATAGTTTTCGCAAAGTTGAATTATATAGGTCGTTGATAAATATATTATTGCAAAATAGAAATAACTATATTCTCCTGAATATTACTAATGCAAAATAGAAATAACTAGATTCTCCTGAATATTAGTAATGCAAAATAGAAATAAGTATATTTTCCTGAATATTACTATAGCCAGAGAAGCAGAAAGCACATATTTTTAGCAAGTCGCTGCATTGCAGTTCGCAATAATACATAATTTCGCAATAATACTTATAAAATATATCTACCTGACATGTTGTATTACATTGAATGCTGAGGCATAATATAGTAATGACTAATATAGATACTAATTCCATAGCTTAGCACTGAAATCGCTTAAAATAAAATATTTCAAATAAGAAGTTGCATATACCATGAGATTCATTTGAGGTGGTGTTAAAACTTTAGCGATTCATTTTGAGCTGATTAAAGTAAGTAAACTTAAACTAGTTTAAACCAATCGCAAGCAATAAGCGGAGGATACTGATGGACATCATATACATTACTTACGCTGCATAACGAATTATTTGATTACAAAAATAGGTATAGGTATATGGAAATATAATTTAAAGATAAAAGCTAACATTAGGATATAATTCAGGCTATTGTTCGATATGAGGGAGCTAATAATTGAGCATTGCATAATGAATATTATTAGGCATGAACGAAACATACCTGAAGAGTTCGGCTGGGGCTTCGGGTGCGCTTCTGTTGTAGATGGTGGAGATTTTTAGGTCGTTGATGGGACGTGCTTGCCATTGGACTTCCTCCATTTCGGTCTTGCGCCGTTTGGAGGAACCTACTTCTTCACTCCTTCCAACCGCCGCTCTCTTCGAACCCCGCTGAGACATCTCGCCAGTTTCTCCTCGCAACCTGGACCAACAGAAAAAATACAACTTAATTTCATATATCCGCTAAAAGTATATTATAACATTTATAATTTAAAGGTATCGATACTTGTTCTTAAATACAAAGTTTTTTTAAATTTACAAATCAGTCATGTTTATGTATTGGGGTTTATTAATAAGAACAATGAAGGTTTTAAGTGTGTGGCATAAAAGGATATGGTCATCAACTCGTGGTTTGGATAAAAAGTGAACTAAAGTGGAGAAGGAGAGAATTAATTAACATTCCGCAAGGGAACTGAGAATTCTATTAAGAGAGATAAAGATTATGTCGAGGACAATATTGTGTATTTTTTAAAAATACGTTGATAGTGCTGCTTGTAAATGATACTCTTGTTATTTCTTGATGGACAACTTAAAATAAAATGTGGCCAATAAATTAAAATGGCTTGTTCATCGGTGCGTCAACGGAAGCTACAAAAAATTTTACTTTTCCAATAAATATAATATATATGAATGAAAAACATTTATATTAATCATATTGGTTGAACCTCTATAGAAGCCTTCCAATGAATTGGCCGTAATTCAACATAGACATCATATTCATCACCATCATAGACATCACCGTTTTCTTTTTTCCGCGGAAAACTTATTAAAACCTCAGCTTGGATGCATCAAGTATACTTCAAGTATACGGATGCATCAAGTATACTGTATATAGGTACTTCAGACCGTACTTAAACCACTTAATCATACCCATTCTGTACCCACAATAGTCTTTCGGCAGCACGCATGTCTTGGCCATAAGGCTCTTTCCATGCGGTCTTATGGCCAAGACATGAGTGCTGCTGAAAGACTATTGTGGGTTCAGAATGGGTATGATTAAGTGGGTTAAGTATGGTCTGAAGTATGTACAGTGTACTTAATGTATACCTGATGCATCCATATACTTGTAATATATTTATACTTGTAGTATACTTCAAGTATATTTAAAATTTTGCAAAAAATTGAAGGTAAGAGGTAAGAGAGTACAATATCAAAACATACTTCTCTGGTGAATTTTGAACATGATCGCCAATGCCTAATAATGGGCATGGTACAAAAGAACATGATTAAGAAGGTTAGAGATACTAAATGGACAGTCACTTTTTAAAGTATTTTTTTTTCAATATTGTTAGGTACCATATCCAATATTAAAATTGAGTGATTTGACGTAAGTTATATTAACAATGTAGTATTTAAATTCAAATTTCAAAGAAAAATAAGAGTATCAAATCAGCAAAATTTTGATTCGATCAAATAATTAATAAAAAATGTTAAATACCAAGACATTTTCCTAATATATACACATATGGTCTTAAATAGATGGTTCCAAAATTGCCACTTGCTTCTAAGAACTTGGCCTTGATTCTAAGAATGCCGCTTCCTTGCCACTCGCTTCTAAGAATGTTAAATACCTAGACATTTTTCTAATATATACACATATGGGGTTAAATAGGTTGTTCCAAAATCGCCACTTGCTTCTAAGAACTGGGCCTTGATTCTTAAAATGTTACTTCTAAGAATTCCACTTCCTAGCCACTTGCTTCTAAGAATGTTAAATACAGACATTTTCTTAATATATACACATATGGGGTTAAATAGGTTGTTCCAAAATTGCCACTTGCTTCTAAGAACTGGGCTTTGAGGTGGAGATTTAAAGTGTTATGGCCACAATCATCACAAGAGCTAAAAGTTCGCTAGCAAAGCTGTGGCGCATTTGTCAGTATATATTTGCTGCTATTCTCTAAGGCAAAACAGGCAAATTACTTTTTTTTAAATCTCGCTACTGTACAAACTAAGGCACAAACAAATATACAAACAAAAACTACTCAAAAGCTTAAGGTGTTGTTATAAACTTTCAAGCATCTTATTTGTGCGCTGGTTTGGGCAGCGCTTAGAGTGGTGAGGAAAAAAATTGCACTTTGCCTGCTTAGCATTGGAGAACAGCAGCAATTTTTCATACTCAGCCAAATTTATTCAAGACGTACTTACATAAATAGTGTGTTAAACGAGTAAGGCAGGAATAGTACTGAAATATTGGAACTAGTACTTTTATATTGGTGTCTTACATATTCTATCGCTCTACAATTTGTCCATTAAAAAAAGCCATGTCTAGTCTTAAATCTGTCTATCCATCCATCCAGTAAAATCACTGATTTCCACATTCTGCATAAAGATATCTACTGCAGATGAGATTTATAGTGAAATCTTGATCAATCATTCTCTGAATGTTCTATTTCCTGTAAGTATCGTTTATTTTGTATGGTCCTGACTGAATCGAACATATAATACAAAAAAATAGATCGCATCCATTGTTCCTCAATATGTTGGTTTAAAGCAATAATTTATAGTGTTAATTTACTCAATCGATTGATTGTGGAAGCAGAATATTGGGCGCGGTAAATACTGTTAAGAAACTTACGATGCACTTGGCACTTTTTACTTTGGACTCTTCGCAGTTCATCGACTCTTCTGAAGCACCGGCCATAGGGCAGATAGTCCAGGGTTGGCAAAAACCCCGGTTTCATCAAAAAATATCTGCCCACTGGGTTATTTCGGGGATTTTCGGGCTTTTTCGGGGAATTTCGGGTTTTTTTCGGATTTAATGAGCATTTTAAATGAATATATTTTAATTTTTCATTTAATTTATTTTATTACCATTTTATTGCATTTTTTCTCAAAATTCAAATCTATTTCCTACTAAATAAAGTTGTAACACTACCATGAAGGGAATTCTCCCGAAAATCGTTATTGTCAGTTGTCAGGGAGATCCCCTTTATTTTCACAACAGTTGTTTATCTCGATTTATCACAAATATGTTGAAATTCGCATGGATATTGAAGCTTATCCTGACCCGCAAATACAGTTCGATGTAGGGGCAGCTCGTGGGCTTGACAATGTTGGGTTTTATACTTAAGCCATCCATCTTCAGAAGCAATTGAAGGAAGTTTCCGTGGCGCTGGACAAACTACAGGCTGACGATACGACTATATCTGATGCAGTTGAAGTATGACTTGATCTGATGGAAAGTCATGAACTTGAGCCCTACAGGACGGCCATAAGTGCGAGGTTCAATGATGCGATGCAACCTTTTCACTTCTTGGCGAATATGATGGATCCGCGATACTACGGTCGGCGCCTGAAACCAGATCAAGAGAAAATGGTCGAAGAATGGGTAACGAAGCATTACCTTGAGTTCATGGCTAGTGTTTTGGCATTCTCAATGATTTATACCCGTCTACTTTATTCCATGAAAATGTAGTCTCGAAAATTTTACCCAGTAAATTGTGGAAAATCGTGGGCCAAAAAACGGAAAAGATGGAGGTGGTGATTGACCAAAGCAAACTGCCCAATGGATATTGCTCATTTTTCTCCACATGACACACTTGTCCGGCCAGTTCTGCATCAATTGAAAGACTTTTCTCAACATTTGGAATGGTCTGGAGTAAATTACGGAACAGACTGTGTGTGGAAAAATCCGATATAAAAGTCTCAGTATGCCGATATCTCCGTGACAAGAATATGTGTGAGTGGGATTGGTGAATTGAAGTAACACTATTAATTAAGTAACACTATTAATTAAAGTGTATTAAACTGATTAACTTAACTTTGCTTGTACTAAATATATATGTCACAAATACATCCTTTTTTTCTTTTTGATAAAATATAATATAAATGCTATATCCGATCATTGATTTAATTATATTATAAACAAGTATTTTTTCAAAAACCCACATTCATCAAAAACCCTCGGTTTTTTTCAGGTGGGTTTTATCCAATTTAACCCAGTGGGTTTTTTCGGGTCGGGGAAAATCAAGCCAACCCTGGCAGATACAATGGCAATGTATGCATATTGCCAATACAGAATTCCCGAAAATCACCACACCAATGCCATGATTTTTTTGGTTGAAATTGTAGTTTGGTTTTTTTTGCTGAGGGTGATGCGGTGTGATGCAACTGTGAGGATTGTCTCTTGGTTTCAGGGGTATAGTGAGCAACCCAAGTTTCGTCCCCAGTAACAATAGAGTCAAGAAAATCATCACCATCGAGTTCATACCGCTCCAAAAACTCTCACTCACAAAGATGTCGCTTGATTCACTTTGTGCTGCTCAGTAAGCTATTTTGGAACCCACCCTGCACACAGCTTATGAATTCCGAGTGTTTCCGTGCAGCAGAGATCTGGAGATTTGTGGAAAAACATCACCAAAAATTCATCCAGTCCATCTGCGGTTGCCACAAACAGCTTCATCAATTTTTTCAACAAGTTCTTCAGTCACAATCGGTGGTCTTCCACTCCTCTGCTCGTCGAGAATGTCAGTAGGGCCGATTTTAAATTCACGATACTATTTAAACACACTCGATCGATTCATAACTTTTCCACCATAAACCGTTTTAAAAACTTTAGATATTGATTTTCCCTTCACAGCAGATAGCGGATGATTATTCGAATTTCACACCTGGCGAAAGGAGATAACACCTCTAGAGTTCTTAACGTACTGACCGCATGGTCTCCTTGGAAAGGAGGGGAGCTAACCTACACCGTAGTATACCAGACAGTAGCTTCTCTTAGAACAAAATTAAAATCGAAGCAAGCTACATTACAAGTCCTAAGGGCTCGCATATGGCTGCCATATGCATGCTACTCAACTGATGCAGATGTTCAAATGCTAGAGATATTCGCCAAATTTCGCTCGCGTGTAACGCTAACCAAAGGCGTTCGCCGAGACTTATCCCTCTGCTCAGTTTTATCGCATCCTATCCCCGCAGCGCCCTGTTGCTCGAGTGCGTCTACTGTTCTCTCGGTATACTGAGTCTACAAGGCAGTGTGACCAACATAACAAAAAAAAAACCTCTGCCCCTGAGAGCCCTAGAACACCTACTTTCTGGGCATGCATCGTAATATATGGTTTATCTAGTCAACACAAAGCTAATTCTAAAGTAAGAATATAAATTAAAAAATATACTTACTACATAATGAACTTATAAAGATGAACCAGTGCAATGATATGAGGCGTTTATATCTGAAAACAGAAATTAAGCTTGATAAATATCGAGGCAGTAGTCACATAATATCTTCGCTAGGTATGCAAAACCTGCTGTATGGGTATGGGTAGGATCAAATTAAAAGTTCCAAAGTTTACTATTTTTGTAGAAATAGCCGATTTTGCAAGCTCAATTAAGCAGTTAAATTGGAAAATAAAATGATGAGAATAAATGCATATTTACAGGGTGCCTGATGAAAAATGCAACAAAGTAAAATGCTATTTTTTCTTTATTTGTCGTTGAATTTTATTGAAAAAAAATAAAAATAGTCAAAAACAACTTTAAATTTTAGAATCAATTCATTTTAGTTCAATAAGGCCACCTTTGGCATAAATTATGGTCTTCAAACGGCCAATAAAGCCATCGCACGCTGCCCGCAACTAAGTTTGCGGTATTTTGGCCCATTCTCGCCGAAGCGTTTGCTTGAGATGGTCAACACTTTGGTATTTTTTAAGCGTTAATCTTTTCATGCAAAATACCCCATACAGAGAAATCCATCGGGTTTGCATCTGGTGAATACGGCGGCCATTGTGTTGATGAAATGACGCACGGAACGTTGTTTTTCAGCTATTCTTGGTTGACGTGTGCTTTGTGCGATGGTGCTTAGTCCTGTTAAAATATCCAAAGTCTACGGCCGAAATGTTTGTCTGCCCAGGGCTTCAATACTGCCTCTAAGACAGTTTCCCGATAATTTTGTGCATTTATTTTGACCCCACGGTCGATGAATACGAGCGGAGAGCGGCCATCGGCCGTTACGGCGGCCCACACCATCACCATTGGCGACGCTTGCTTTCTGGTGGTCATTCGAAATTGGCTATTCTGTTTGTTTACATGCTGTTCAATAAAGAATGGTAACTTGTCAGAAAAAAACCAAATTCGGCAACTCATTCATTTCGCCAAAACGAAACAACTCTTTGGCTCTGTCGAGTCCAACTTTTTCTTGAGCTGGTGTAATTTCATGCGCTTTTTGTAAATTTAACGGCTTTAGATGGAGCTCATTTTTTAAAATATGTTGCATCCGTTCTCGCGATATGTTCGGCCCACGAGCCATTTGTCTTCCGCTATGGCGTGGATTTGGCTCGATTCACTTCTTCACTTTAAGAATAATTTCTGGTGTTGTTACTGTTTTTTTTTGGTCCACTTCCAGGGCGTCGGGTAACACTGCCAGTATGACGGTAACGAGCTATGGTACGAGACACATATGATTTATTCATGTTTAGGTGTTGGAAGGTTCGAACAATAGCCACTTGTGATTTTTCAGCCAAATATAAAGTAATCACACTATCATGTTTGAATTCCTTTTTTATATTAAACTAAAACCAAAATGCTTCTATATGCTTGTAAATAATAGAATGAACTGTCATTGGTATAATGTTGAGTGCTCTGAAATTATTGGTTTGACAGCTGGATCGGTGTGGGGTTTGTTACATTCTTTGTCAGCCAGCCTGTATACTATTACTATATATTATCTATAACTATATATTACCCTTTTTATAAAATATCCTTATCTGTTTTCTGCGCATTTTTTAAAAAATTCTGACGTAAAATCTGTCATAGAGTATATTATGATCACCTCGTTTCCGGTCAGTGAATTCCATGGCAAAACGTATTATTATAAATTTTCTATAGAAATATACCAATAGTTTACAAATTATAAAACGAAATTATTAAACCAATTAAAATATGAAGTCTATTGAAAAGAAACGCTAGAAAGTTACTCTGCAACATGATTACATTGTTAAAAGTAGCAGAAGGTCAGTTGAATTTGAGAAAGAACAAGTCGGGCGGCTCCTGCATGATAAGCAATTACTGAGAAGTAACCTCATACCCGCTAAACTCCAACGGGTGTGCCTTATCAGACTTTAGGCTGAAACAGGATACGAATAATCTGTGCCCCGATCCTAAAATACCTAACCTAGTAATCAAACTTAGTAATTTGATTTCCTCCTCATAATAATATTTTTGCCAATAGTTTTATTACGTGTTCTATTATCAATACTGATTCAAATTCTCCATACTTTGTTTCTATATATTAGGAAAATAAAGGCAGAAAGTAAGGTTTATCCTAAGGCAATTAAAAATTTGTGCTAAAAATATTCTCATAAAGAAAAACTGTATTTTCCGCTGTCAGCAGAGACATCTACTATTGCAGCCAAGGATGAATGGGATAATAGAGTTCAACAATTAATATTGTAAAGTCAAGCAAACCTATAGAACTTCTAAAAGGTACCTTCGATCAGTTTAGGACCCCCTTAGGAAATAATGGGTAAGGGTCAGAATCTTGTTATTCTAAGGATATCCGCAGATACGGATCTCTGACACACCACTAGTAAAAACAGAAAAGGCACAGAAATAACGACCGAAAGGAATTTATAGAAACAGTGAAAGAAAAACCAAACAAATAACCACTCATAATATGGGCGGCATCAGCAACAATACACCTGAACAGTGGGCTTGACGGTTACTAAAATCGCCAGACAGACGTAACTACCTTATTTTGAAAAACTACCCTCTTTACTTGACTCCTCGTTTAAGTTAGGTTGAAAGTTTCAAATAAAGAACAATAAAAAACCCCTAGGCGGCCACACCCGCCGATCGGCGCTTTTCGTATTATCCGTATTTATGCAATAATCGGCTCTATTTCTCTCTCCACTGCGCTAAAACCTGTCATTGAAGCCTGCCATTGAATAAGCCTCCGGTATATATTAGTATGCTTGCACACACCTTCTACAAACAAATTTTCGAGGGCTACGAAAATTTTGCATGGAAAGACTGGCTTCCGAAAGGTTAAGAGGTAAAAAGGGTATTCTTTCATCTTTAATACTATGATCTAATGCTATTCTAAGTTTTATGATAATGGGATTTTTTATTTGAGATTAATTTGCAATGGCATTTTGTATATATAAGAATACCCCCCTTTACAGGCACTTCTGAATCGAATACGTTATGTGTGATTGTTTATTAAATAACAATATGAATAAATAAAATAACCAATATACACATGTATTGCGAGTTAGAAATCTCTTGTTTTATTTATTATTAACGCGATTAAAACAATAGCAGTATTTTAGCGACTTTCCGGTACATAAGTACAACATAATTGTGAATTTTAGGTAAAAATGGTCACTTGGGTGTTACGTAGCGTTTAGGGAGGGGGAGGGGGGTATAGAAAAACGTTATGGTGCTTTACATGGGGGGGAGGGAGGGTCAGAAATCTTCAAAAATTGTATTACCTAATACTTGAACGCCTTCTTTTGTTGTATAAGAAAAACGACTGAACAAATTGAAGAACCACCCCATCGCACTATTTCATTTCATTTATTTTCATATTACATATATTTCAACTAAAATTACAATTACTAGAAAAAAATAATGATGTTTACTTAAATTTAAATAAAACGACAAATTGATTATGACATTCAGCGACAAATTGATACAACGCGAGGCACTTCACACATCTAACTAGGCTTACGTCTGTACCTAGATGTGGGATTTACGACGTATTTTAGATAGTGAGCTGACATATAAAAGTAAAGTTTATTAGTAGAGATTAGTAATAAAGTAATATTAGGAAAATATTTTACAAAATACACAATATATTTACTACCTTATAAATATTAAATACTAATATTATCAGATTTATTATTGTCTGATTTTTTAATTGTCTTGCTACCAGATTTGATCAATTTCATCTACCCAAAAACAGTTAGTTTTCAAAGGGGCTATAATAATGTAGACCACAAAAAACTATCAGACCGATTATACAAAAGACAGAAGAGTATAATAGACCCATTATAGCATTGCCAAGCAGGAAGCCTTCACAATGACCATTCAAACACGCAACAACTAAACAAAGGCTATACAACCAAGAGAAAGAAGTGAGACAGGTGGTGGTCATCTCCTCAAAACTGTTCATTAAAAAATAACCTCAAAGGAGGATCAACTGAATACCATGAACCAAATAACGCCATGCATCATAACCAATCCAAAAAATTATGGACCTATTAAAATATCAATCTGCCTAAAATCCTATGAAGCTGCAGCGGAACATTTCAATCCAGTAAACCCTCCATTAACAGATGCCTCTCAACTATGTACATCTTCCATATGTAAACAGTACCATAATACCTCTCTTACCTTCCAGTCAGTGGCATAAAGGCGTAAAAGCACGCCTACCCGGTCTCAAAATGCTACATTATTGTTTGATTCATTCTTTCTTTTAATTAATAATAATATGTATGTAATAATGGTATGTAAATTATCTACACCGAACGATAGGTATTAAAAAAACATAATTTGTGCGCTCATCCTTTGTTCGGCCTCAAGCATCTTGTCCACGCATGTTTTTTTGCTGTGAAAACCTATGGTTTATTCGCCGTGTCTAGGCATGCGATCATTAGTATTGTATGGTTCACTGTGGAAGCTTATTGAGAGACATGGCGGCGGTCGCTGTGTCCGTCAACAAGCTTCCATAGCGATCCATAAAAAACTGACGACCGTGCTTACATAGGGCGAATAAGCCATAGGATTTCACGGCAAAAAAAGCCAGGTGTGGACAAGAGGCCTTACGCTTAACCACCGCGGCAATGCAGCGCAGCTATAAAGTACTCATTACTATACTGAGCCGCACAGTTTTTACACCATGCAAAAATGATCATTGAAAGGCACATCATTGAAATGCTTTACCGTCACTAATACTACTCTATGCATCCTAACTTCATTTACATGTCCGAGACACTCGTAATGCATTAATATGTGTGAATCTTGTAGAGCACTGCTTTTATGGGTACATAGGACGCTTATTACAAGTGCAAGCGGCATACAAAGTACTCATAACAGAAAAGAGCAAGGTAACAATACGGCATTGCAATGTGTGGGAAAGAGATTGCACAAGCAGTTAAGTCATATCGGTGTCTCTTTCTTTTCCAATCTTGGGCAGGTCGTCAATCGTCAATCGCATTGCCCCAAGGTTCTCTCCAATGTTTCCAAAGTTGGCTGGTCATCACTCACAACGTCTCACAGTGTTACAGTTTCACCATAGGCGCCAGCGATATACCAGCCGACAGGAAGAAAGACAGTTAGGTTTTCACAAACAGACAAGGCACTATTATTTTGCATTTTTCTATATATCTGGAGGACTATGCGACAGTAAGGAGAACCACTGTACCAGTCAGAGTATGCAATAGATCAATCTCTGATGATGCCTCTCCTAAATATTTAGATGTAAAACTAGACTGCAGACTAACTTTTAAAGCTCACTTAGTGGCAGCTAATAGAAACTAATATAATAGTGATGATATCGATAGTAAATTCAATAGAATAGTGATATATTTCTTTGTATGACGCCAGGCGAAAAAAAGAAGTGTCAAAAATTTTGGCTTTACCCATATATGTGTATTATATACACATTTTAATTAATGGCACTGTATTAATATTGAAAAAAAAAACTCTCATAGTCTCCTACAGTAAGTATTAACATTGGAAACTTTAGAGCTGAGCCCACCAGTACTGAGCTCAGTATAAACCGATGCTAATGTAGATTGTTTTATAACGCCAGTCGAGCAGCCCCAGCTAGTCAACTTGTAAAAATCTGCAATTGATCCACCCCCATACTAAAGTTATAATGAAAGCATTAGGTATATGCTAAGCAAAATGTATAGTATTAGCTGTTGGCTCGTGCCATCCAAGAGTCCTCAGTCTTTTGCAATCATCATGCAAAAACAATTATGTGTAGGGTTGCCAGTTGAGATTTTTGCCAAAAATAAAAGGAGATTTGTACTTATATATTATCATTTTTATTTATTTATTTCTTAAACAATCTTGACCAAACTGTTGAGATGTAATATAAACATGCATGGAAATAAACATTACAAATATTTTATGAAAAAAGATTTCAATGGATCGATTATGGTTAAAGGTTTTATTGGTGTAAAGTTTGAAATTGCCTTCCAAAGGCCTTAGCTTTCCTTAAGGTAAAGAACATCGAAAATGCTAGAGATCAGTAGTTTTACATGATCAAGTGGATAGACCGGTTTAAGACTAAACACGGCCTTGTTTATTGAAAATTTTGTGGAGAGGCTGAATACATGAACGACACAACTAGAGCTGTCAACTACAACGGGCGAACCCGTCACCTCAGGAAATTTTAACAATATTAAACTATCTATCTCGCACGAGGTGAGTGTAGAAGACTTGGGACAAAACAGTTCACTGTCTAGTTAAGCCACTCGCCCGTAAGAGACCAACACCTTACCGCGAGATAACCAGGTTAATCAACAAGCGGGCCGACACTCACTTACTTCCAGATTACCCCGGTCTCCCGATTGGTTACAGGTTTGAGGTCGCTTGCGCGGTCCTCTCCCTTAGGTAGCGGTGATACGGTGTCTACCGAATCTATCGCAGACCACGGCATCCTTTGCCCCGCTGTTCAGCCGGAATCGGGTAGCCGAATGGTCGTTTCAAGAGCAGTTGCCGTAAGATTAACAACTACCCCTATGTAGGTTAACAACTACCCCCTAAGGTTTAACAACCCTATATAGGAAACAATACTGTTTCCAGACTCCCCCGGCTGTCGGTCGGAATGCACAATTGATTGGCTGACGCCGCACGGTGTGCAAACGAAGGTTGACTCCTAGGGGAAACTGGCCCGCAGGCCAGAGTCCTACCCGGGCTCGCACTTCTGCGTGGAGGCCGCCGGATGGGTGTTGACCAGTGCATTTCGCCAACCCTACACATAGGTCTTAGTGGCCAAACTGCAACAGGGCCCATTAGCTCCTAATATGGACGACAAAGCATTCTCGTTCAGCATTTCAGTACAATAATAAAAAATACAAACGGGGCTGCCATGGATTTCAGCTACCGGAATCGGGTCCATCATAACACTATTATTACACTTATGGGGGGTGAGAGGTGGATACCGGCTGTAGAAATCTGTCTTGCCACATGTGAGCATTCACCTATTCACCCATTCGCTCCCCCCTTTGAAGCCATAGAATTTTAGATGTGGAAATTGCAGTTTTAGATATTTTGTTCTATGGAGAAATAGATTGTTTTACTGGAGAGACCATGATATTTTAAGAGATGAAACAGACTTGGCCACGAGTGCCAACTTTCACCGCATGAAGGTGAACAGTGAAGCCGTTCCGGGTGACAGCGTTTGCGAGATCATAGTATTTATATAATTTGTACTTGTGGTCTTTTGGGGTATTTGATGCCTATGGAACGGTTAATTCTTCAATAAAGTAAAAATTATATCCGGACGGAGGACTGTACATTCGAAACTTTCAGTGAATTGATACTGCTCAGAGACCGAATCCATCTCCAGATACCAATCTGAAAGACAACCCTCAGACTCCAATCTTGCTCAAGACAATTTTCTGTTTAATATGCGTTATGTATGTGGATTAAATGGATTCTAATGTATTTTTTGTGATCTCGCATACTTATTATAGTATACAGTGCAAATAGTCTCGCATACTTATTATAGTATACAGTGATAATGTCTCCCATTTAAGTCAAATGTGTTTAGCTGTAACTTTTTACCACAATGATTTGAGACTGACCCGCCATAGTAACAAATGACAGTCATGAAAAGAGCTTTTCAATGACCTATGCCCGGTCGTTATTGGTCAGTGGGGACGTTTTGTCGCAACCTCTTTTGTATCCAAGAGAAACGATTCAACAGCAGGTTTGGTGGGCCATCATGGTTTAAGGTTTTTTTCTTAGTCGAAAGACTTGCAACAACTTTTCAGTCTTCAACACCAAGACTTTCAATACCTTTCTCAATAGTCGAGAAAGCTTCAGATTAGATTCTGTAAATCAATTCGGTCTCTAAGCAGTATAAATTCCCTGAAAGTCTCTGGTGTACAACCCTCCGTCCAGATATAACTCTTCACTCTTTATCTCGGAAGATGGCCCATAACCCGGTCGCTCCGTAACATCCGCTGGGGGACCAAATGTCGGCCGCCTAACACTCCGTAACGTTCTATACGGGACCAAACGCTCGCCGCTGCGAAAAATGCAATTTACAATTCGACACGCCGTACTATATACTTTCTGAGGGCACTACGATATGGCCAAAATATCTTTAATTCAAGATTTCCGTCTGGCAATATCGAAGGACGATTTAAAAAGTGAGCATAGACGTCAAACGCTAGTGTCCGCCGGCAACCAACACGGCCGCTTACGTTTCCGCGAAATGGGTGATAAAAATGTTGTGTGTGCATTGTTTGAGTGTTATTTACTGGAGAACAGTGAGTAATTTGCATTTTAAGTAGTTTCGGAATGAGGATTAGTCATTTGAGATAGTCCATTTGCTGTTTTTCACGAATTTTTAAACAAAAGACTTGGGCGACGACAAACCCCTCGCGAAAAAATGGCCGTGTTTATTTTGTAATGTTTGTGAAATATCCCGATATATAGCGAAATATGACGTAATGTCGCTTTAATTTACTAACAAAATAGGTATTGCTTCATTTACATCCTAAGTTAACATTATATGTTGTTTTCTAATATGACTCGCGCAAAGAAACTTGTTTTGATAATTACTATGAGAGAATTAAGTGCGATTTTCCATAGTTTTTCGATGAAATGTGACTCTTTGGAGTATAGTAATTAGTTATTAGACATATAATAAGTATATAATGAGACAATATAATTGAAAAAAATCTAACGAATTTTATATTATGAGCATTCAAAGTTTATTATTAAGTTTTGGACGCAAACTCTCAAAACTTTAGATTTTTCTGTAATATCAGACAAAGCTCAAAGTTCTGGTGTGATTTCTAAGAAGTGTGATGTAGTAATAAAGTTATTTTGAAAGAATTTCATATAAAAAAATACCATAAGTAGTCACAAATTAAAAATAAAAAAATTTTTTTTTTACGAGAATACATAAAATTTTTCTTGGCTGAATAAATAAATATTTTTGTATGCAAATAAGTAAAAAAAAAATGGTTTTGGTAAAGCATTTAATAAAGAACATAACTGTATTTACAATTTTTGCATATTTTACGTATTTTGTGACAAAAAAATCGAAATTATTTTATAGGCGAGTTTTTTCAGTTCGCCAATTTTGTAATATTTATTCATTATTATATTAATTGTTTTACGAGATAAAGTTATAATGTTTTATATTTCAAATTTCAATGCGGTCATTTTACAGTTATTCTTTTTATAATCGGTGTAGTGGTTTATAAGTTATGGTCGTTTGTATCAAGGTCGTCGACTCGCATCGATTTTTCGCGCGAATATGTCGCGCGCAAAAGTGATAGCTGAATTTTTACTTCGCGAGAGGAGGGGTTAACATAGAATTTACTGGTCCATGGGAATCAAATTTCCCAAACGACCACAAGAACAAATTAAATAAATACCATGATCTCACGAATGCCATCACCCGGAACGGCATCTCTGTTCACCTTAACGAGGTGGAAGTCGGCTCTCGTGGCCTGCCAGACAAATCTGTTTCACATCTTTAAAGATCTTGGTCTCTCCAGAAAAATAATCAACTCCATTCTAGAAAAAATATCTAACACCGCAATTTCCACATCTCAAATTCTATGGCTTCGAAGGGGGAGTGAATGGGTGGTAAGGTGAACGCTCACATGTGGCAAGACAGCTGTCCTAAACCTACCACAGCCGGTCGTTAGTCCGGAATCCACAACTAGCCCCCCAGAAGTGTAATATGATGTAATATTATGATGTGAACGACTCCGGTCGGTGAACTCCATTGCAGCTCCGTTTATATTTTATTTTTTATTATCTCCAACCTGATTAATAGTAAAAAGTTATATTCATGTCCACTGTGCATAAGTTTTTAAATATTTACAGTAGTTTGTAGTTTGCTAAATGAAGGATCTTAGGTATCAGTGATGCCGTTTATTTTCCCGTTTTTAGGTCATTGTCGCATTGTTGTTCGCGGGACGCTGCCATGGCGGACATGACTAACACTAAAGTCGAGAAATATATTTCTACAATATCGTAAGTAATACTAAAAGACAGAATGCTATAGCATACGGGGAATAATATTTTCGCACCATTATCTATCCTATCAAAAAAATGTAAAAAATAAGCGTGCAATAGCGGCTGTGGTCTACTTTTAGTTGTTAGAACATCACACACAAAAATCTTATGTTTTGGCTATAAAACATAAGTTTTAACTTCAATGCAGCTTTATTTAACATTATTACGCGATCGCAACGCCTAAATCTTGGAAAAATGTCAGAATGTTTTTCAAAATACTATCAATATTTTTAAAGAAAACGCTAATGCTGCTTATATGTGAATCGGGTTAGTATTAATCGTGGCGAACGATACGAAATGAGCAAAAAATTGTGTTGGGATCGGATGAAAACACGGAAGTCGATAAACAAGAGCATCAGTGAGTAAATTGCGACGAAAATTCTGACAACAGCGCCGAAGGATCGGTAGAAACATAAACAATGCGCGCGGCGCCTCGGTATCAAATAACGCAGCGCAAGCAATAATAAAAATGCGCTTCGGCAAGAAAAAGAAATACGAACCCGCCTGAAAATGCTCAGTAAACAGAATAAAAGCTGACGATTCAGTTGTACCTCTGGAGAGGTCGATCGCGGTCCGAGACGAAGCGGCGAACGCATCAATTCTTTACTTCCAACGCGCAAACCCAGTCGCGGAACATTCTCTCAGTCATTACGTGCAAAAACTGATTTACAACCAAGTACAAGCCACCATTGGGGACTCCATTGCCCGAGCTATGCTATACTTTAAACAAAATTGACAACGGGCAGAGAGAGACTATTTCACTAAAGATGGCCGCTCGCGTTACTACTACTCGGCGAATACTGAGAATATGCGTTTGGGTTGGAACCGTTACCTACCGACTAACGGGAAAATAATACGAAACAGCGCCGATTTAGAAAATTAACTAATATGCCACTAATGGAAATTAAATTAAAATTATCACTAATTGAATAAAGAAGAATAAAGTCGTATAAAATGTCGGATTTTGAATTCCTAACGTAACGTATCATTTCCTAGCGGAAATGGTTTTTGTTTTATTTTGTTGGCAAAACAGGATTTTATTCGCAATATTTGAAATTAAATTTACAAGTAAGAATAACATTAGGTATGTCTGGTCACGTATCTACAAGGAATAATATTCATTTTTATAGTGCTTTTTTACCTTTGATGTATCGCCAAAAATCCAGAAAATACCTGCTTTATTCTGTCTCATAACATATATTACATAAAATACAAAAAATACTCATTTGGTACTATAACAGCATGTTGCATTACGCCAGCAGCGACAATAACTATAGTTTTTCCCAACATTGCCCAACTTTAATTTGTGTAATTAAAAGAGTCAGTATAGAAGCGAGAATTTCAACATTGCTATTTTTACGATGAAAATCACATTAACCGATAATATTTCACTTTCTTATTAATCGTTAAGCAACAAAAAGCAAAACTCCACTTGATGACACCTAACAATGTCTATGCAAATCTTTACTGGCGATCTGCGTGATAATTTCCGCCGTGCGCGGGGTTCTATATAACTCAATAGTGTGGGAAAAGCCGTGCGGTGACACACCGCAGCCATGCTGCAGTAATCCACAGAATTTTCCGAATCTGCAATAATCTTTATTCGGTCTCAATAAATAAGCGATATATAGGTAGTCAAAAAAGCATCAAACCGATACATTTAGGTAGGCTAAGTTAGTTTTTTTTTTAAATAATACATAAACACCTATTTGGCGGTAGAGTAGAATAGTTTTTTTAAACAATCTTAAAAACTGAGTTTAAAAAACGTTTGTATGTAAATTTTGTTATGAAATTTTACGCGTCTGCAGCTTTTATCTTTAAAATTTAGCATTACAATGATCGATCTAGTAGTATTTCTTTATTTTTTTCGATTTCTGATAAATGTTCCTATACCGCAATAATTCCACAGAATTTAAACTAGGGCCGATTTTTTCCCGTACCTAGTGCGCGCGTTTTCACGTAGTTCTTATAGGTCACAGATTTCCCGAAAATAAAACGCACGGAATTTTACCGCAGTGCGCGCTTAACCTGCGCGGCAGCTGCCGCTGCTATAAATATCGAGATATAGTATCGCTGCAAAGTTCGCAAATCAAGCATATGTTTTACGCACGCGTGCGCTACCTACAGACGCAGTATTTATTACACACATAATATGAATTACAAAAAATAGTCCAATGTTTTAAAGACACTAAAAATAATGTCAATAAACCCACTCGAACAATGTACCTACTCATCAAAAGAGTTGCAAAAAAGAATCATATGCGACAATGCATGGATACCTAAATCAAAATGTCACAAGGATCTTATAATAATGTGCTATTATACAACTAGTCATTACACCGTACAGACGTCAAAAATCTACGCTCTTTGTTTTAAATATCAATTAGTGGCACAAAATGATTTGTCTTTCTCGATATCATTACCAACCGATACGGAAATTGTGACAATTTTGATGGTTATTGTGATGTGCGCGGACTCTTATTTATGTATGTACAATCTCTAATTTTATTTACTAATTCTGTGATTCAGTGAAGCGGACAATAATATACATATCCTACGTTCCGAGAATCCAAATTTTGCTCGAAAATTATACGCATTTCAACCGCTGCTATTATATCGGACGGTGGGCGAGTGGTCATTGCAGCTAGATACTGGCACGGAGGTCTAGGGTTCGATTCTCACCGCGGTCAATTGCAGTGTAAGTTTCTTTTCTAATATAATTTGTATACCAAGCGTCAGTTCTTTGCACGTTGACATTACTGAGTATCACTCGCACGTCTGTCATTTAATCTATTCTCGCGTGTTTATTTGCACCGTTATTACACGACGCATGGGTCATCAACAATTTCATTGAATTTTGTTCTCGGCGAGCTAAAAGAGTTTATTATTTTATCCATCGGAATGGATTGCAATCAATGTAATGAAGCCATATCATCTGATAAGATGGTAGTTACATGCAATTCGTGCAAGCTGAAGTACCATCTACACAGTATAGGCATCGGTGATGATGCATATACGAGGATGAATAAAGAACGCCGATCAAAATTAAAATGCTCGAAATGCACTACTCAGCACCTTTCGCACCTGAATTACAGCCGCTAAGAACCTTCGCAGTCGTATCCAACACCCCGGAATCGCCTAATTTCACATTATAAAAGAAATGCGAGAGGAACTGAAAGAACTCAAAAGCCTTCCGTCCATTCGTCAGTATATTCGCGAAATTAAAGTGAATTTCTTGAGCTGAGAGCAGCAATAGAATTTAACAACAAGAGGCTAGACGATATCGAGGTGAGAGTTGAGAAGCAAGATTCCATAATTATGAAATTCGAGGACATGGAAGCTAAAATTCAATCATAGGAAATGAATATTAAGAAAATCGAAATAGTTGCCAACTTTAGTAAACAGCGCTCTAGGTGGCAGAATCTGGAGATAAATGGAATTCCCGAATCTAAAAATTAAAATCTCCGCGACATAATGGCCTCAATTTGCAACGAGCTGAACGTTTCCGCTAACGTAAACATTGATTGTATCACCCGCGTCGCTCAACGGAATCCCCAGTCGGACAGACCGAAGTCCATAATTGTGAAGTTTAGGGAAAGGACATTAAGGAAAAATCTTATCGGCCCTCGCTCGCGAAAAGGAATCAAAACCAGCGCAAAATGGATATCTTCGATATACTCTTTTCCGATCGCGATGTACGACCCAACAAATCTATTTGGATACCTTTCTTGATTCTCTTATATCATTGAGAGACAGGCACCCCGCGGATACATTTCTGGTCCTTGGAGACTTTAACTTCCCTCTCATCGACAGGGTTAACTCGTCCGATAGTGTCGGCCTGCGAGTGGGGGGCACATTGGATACTATCAGCGCTTCATTTGTGGACGCCTTGTCGTTTGCAGGTCTCGATCAATATAACAGATTTTTGAACGAAAGAAGTCGTTGTCTAGATTTGGTTCTCTCTACCGTTGAAGTTCAGGTGACTCGAGCATCAGACCCGTTCATACCCGAAGATGCCCACCACCCTTCTCTTTATGTAAAATTGTGTAATGCGCTGTCGGCTCCCTTGCGAGAAAAATCCCGCTCGATTCCCCGATTTGATATCGCTGATTATACCATAATTAATCAATCAGTTCGTTCTGTTGATTCCCGCGGTTGACTTATTCTATACAGTCATCAACGAAGCTATCGAGAAATATGTTCCCCATCGTAGATCCCGCAAATCCTGTTACCCCAGGTGGTTTTCTCCTGCACTAATTAATGTTATGATTGAGAAATTTAAGATGCACAAAAATGGGATCTTGGTGTGATATTAGACGCAAAAATGTCATTCAACCAACACATCGAGAGTATGGTTGGTAAAGCAATAAAAACGTTGGGCTTAATCACAAGGATTTCTAAGCCGTTTACAAATTCTAACCCTATTACTTCATATATTGTGCTTACGTCCGTAGTGTTTTAGAATTTGCGTCATCTATCTGGAACCCGCAATACAGCATCTATAAAATGAGAATTAAGGGAGTCCAGAAGAGATTCTTGAGGCATCTTAACTATCGGCAATATCTAGGACTTCAGTCTTATGATAGCAGACTGAGACACTTCCATCTTCACTCGCTCGAGGACAGGCGCACGGTTGCGGATATGGTTTTCCTTTATAAAATAATTAATAATAGCATCGACAGCCGATACCTCGTGGAAAACCTATCATTTTTCGTTCCACCTCGAACCATTAGGGCTCCTCGAACATTCGAATTGTAACGCGCAAATACAAACTATGCACGAAATGCCCTTATTTATCGTCTTATGGCCTTATATAATACTAGGTTCCAACATATAGATATTAATTTATATAATACATCTGCTTTTATAATAGAATTATATAGAACAATAGAAAATGAGCACGGAGTTTAATTTAAAATATTTTTTTGTAAACTTATGGATGTATGTATTTATTTTCTGTATTTTATTTATGATCTGAATTTTATACGTACGTATTTTATTGATGTATGCATTTGTGTATGTATATTGATGTATGTATGTATAAATACAAGCCATTTCCCTTCAATCCCTACTCCTCCCGATCCTCCACTTTTAGATAAAATTAATTAAAATTGCTAATCATTTATTGTAAAACGTTGAAAAGAAGTTAACAGCCTTACATTCATTGTTACCATCACCGATGTAAAATTGTTTAAAGCAACGCTGTATGTTTTCTTGAGAAATAAATAAATAAATAAATAAATTATTAACGATGAGTTTATAACTTTCCGACCTCCAGAAACTGGATTGTAGATACTGGGGATATGATTTTTGAATCGGCAGGGAAAATGTTGTATGCGAGATAACGTCATATCTCTACCACTTTGGCATGCCACGTTCGAATTTTAAACGAAAGGCGATAGAGAATGACGTCGTATACAACATTTACGGTAACGTTGCAAAAATTACTCATCAGGTCGTCTTCTAATGTTACCGAAATAATTACGAACGATAAGCAGAACGAAATTATCATATCGATTAGCTTACAACAAAATATCTACTCGTCCAGATCACGGAAGCTTTGGTGTTAAACTTTACTAACTGATGTCTTACATATTTGAACTATATTTTTTAGCAGACAATTTGATGAAATATCCAATCGAACACAATGTACATACATTTAAGTAAATTCTGTAATTTATAAATGCCGATTATAAGTTAGTTTGGCTTTCGGAATAAGAGGTTTTCATGGGAATTAAAATATTAGATTTTCAAAATGGCTTCTATAAGAAAAAGTTTGTAAAAATATTATTTTTGTTTCATTAAAATGTGTTTTGTAGTTTTATTAATATGTTACAAAACAAAAACAGTCAATATATTAGTGAATGATCACATTCTGGACATTATATTTATATTTTTTCTATATACATATTACATATGTAACATTGTTTGGATTACTGATAGTTAATTGTCTACTGTTTTTTTACTACTTTTATTTGTTTCATAAAATATAACGCGAAAATCTTGCATGTTTAAGTACATATCGTTCTGGGTCTAATTAGATACACGTCGATTACGTTGACGTAAAGATTTTTGCTAAAAGTAGAGGTTTATTTCGATTTTATCTAATTATTGTTTTTACGGTAGACATTGTAACTATGCCAATATGCATTCTGTATGAATAAAATAACTTAAATAAATAAAAAAGTACTAATAATAATAATAATAATAATACGCTTTATTCTTAAGAAAAGGTGAGCTTATTTTAAGAAACAGTAGTACCTAACTATGGAGCCATAGTAGTACCTAACCTGTAGATGCTCGACAAATTATACATATAAATCATCAATCATTTAGAGATGGGACCAAACCGGCATTCTCCTTTAGAAAAACAGGCCTAAGTATGGTTTGTCATCAATGCTTTCATACGGCGAGATAGTAAATAACATGTATCTATTTCGAGTATCGAATACTCGTATATGATATAAGTACTCGCTATCCCATAATCATGAGGGATCGGTTGGCCATCTCCGAGCAGCACTGTTTTGACCCGACTGACGTGACTTTAGAGGTGTCCAGAAAATTTTCATTAGCCAAAGCCGTTTGAGAGGGATGCGACGCTAATTACCGATGCCCCTTGTTTCTTTGTCGGGCGGCGCGTCGAACGCCGCCGGGGACCAAGCAATGCGAGAGACTCACCGAGCTCAGGGCGTTTGGCGCCATCGCTGCGAATGAAGGGCGGTCACGTGACCATACAACTCATTCATGGGGTCGGTCGTCGGTCGTCTGTCGGGTCGCGGCGGCTAGCGGCGGGACGCGCGCGGGCGCCGCGGAGCGCTCGCCTCCTGACCCGACAATCTTTGTAACGCTCTTAGACTCTGCGTAAACTCGAAACGACCGCAAAACATCATAATAGAAGCGAAAACCTCGGTTGGCCGACGCTAATTTTAGGAATGTACCCGCCGTGATTATAGACTAGAAAGAGACGAGACGTTCATTCATCATTGCCCCTCTGTTATTATCGTACGGTTAGCGGGACTAAATTTCGTTTTATGAAGAAAAAAATACTTTTTTGACTTGTATTTTGAGGTTGAATTTTACAGGACGGAAGCCATCAAACCAATAAATAACACAGGATAGGTTCATTTGTGGTGTATGCATTATACATTACGCATTATACATTATACATTACTGGGTGCCGTCTTTGTTGCCATACTACTACGACGACATTACAACTTCGCTTTGACATTACAACTCGATATCTCGAAAATTGGCGTTTTTAAGTTTGTCAGAGGATCTAAAAACTCTGTAGTCTCTTACAACTAGATTACTGTAATCCTACTCCCACTAAAATTTAAAGTTATTTGATAAATATAAAATGAGCTTCAGCTTTAATCTATTCCGTATCTAGGATGCACAGGTGCCTGCAGATATTCGTATAGCAATCCTATGTCACGTAATATACCCTTGTTGTCTGGACTCTTTTCTTAGTAATACTAAGACGCGATAATATGTTCGATATCTAGTTAATCCCAGCCTGTCTGCAGGGCACAATAACTAGACAAATTTTCCTATGTAGTTTTAGCGCGTGGACGACTACTCCTCCAGAGCTAACAACTACATAACTGTGTTTTTTCTCCCAGTAAATATTTTCGTGGAATTATTTAGGCAGAACTGTAGGATAGACGGAAAAGATATTACAATATGATGGGTTAACAATATAAAAACGTGGATGTTTAAAATTTATATTTTAGTTTTGTAATCGTAAGGCGTCAATATAATTTATGTAAATAAGGGGATTTTTGACTTTTCAATGATTCCACACACGAAAAACAAAATAAGACAAGGTCAAAGGAATATCAGTAATTTTGAAAAAAGGGTGAATTATGATATTATATTAAAATTCGATAACAAGATTCAAATTGGTGAGTATGGAAAAATAACAACTCGTATGTTGTAATGAAATGGAAGAACGTTAGGCACTCGCCGCAAACTATAAAAAAATCTCGACGTTTTGAATCATCTTCAATCGAATTACTATGTATATGTGAATCTATCTATCAAGACACATTTTTAGTAGTACGGTTACTACTATACTACTAATAGTTTTACAAAATACCTAAACATCTAAGAAAAACTTTACTACTTTAAAATCTCTGAACATGGAGCTATAAAGAATTTGGAGCGATAAAGAACTAGTACTGCGACAGTCTTGATTTGATGCAATCGCATTGATTTTTAACCGATGCTCGATTGCGCGTTGCGTCGCTCATTTCACACGTTTAATGAACTAAGTTGCCGCTGGGAGAAAATGGTAGCCCGTCCTATTTGTACAAGTGTTCTCTCTGTGCTCTCGCGATTACCGTACAAAATCCATAACTATCGTACTTGGGCCCACTCTATATCAGAGATATCAATACAGAAATTTTCAGAATATTTCCGACAGAGTTCGCTGCCGCGGCGAAGGAATGTAAACAGGAGAAAATTCTTTATGGTATGCAATCAATAATCCACAATTTTCATACCTTTGAATTATCGTCTCTGCAGTCATAATATTGTACCAAAGAACTCTCGATAAAAGGTCATGATAAATAAAGAAAATGAAAAAATACTCCCTTTTCCTATTAAGGATGTTTCTGACATAAAATCTGTGAATGTAGGCATTGTTTTGCTTTCTCGCCTAATTATTCGTGGTAGAGAGAAAGGGGAAATCATCGGACCATACTTCAACGCTGGGAACAGGGGAGAATTAAATATTATAAAAATAATTTCTCGATCTTGCAATAAAATAAATATTACAATTAAGTACCGCCACACCCAGCATCTACGACAAGAGAGTAGAGAAACACAAACATTAGTATTTGAACAATTTAATATTCGATTAATATATACAGAGAGACGCTTACCAGAGTAAGTAGTCGATGTCAGTGAAAGAGTGATTTTATATATGAAAAATTGCGGTTTATAAAGCCAACATTTTGACGTTGAAAAGTTCAGCATGACGTCAGGCTGTACATTCATATATGAAAGAAATGTTTAAAAAATGCTGAGCGCGAAAGACACGTTTGTGAATTCTGATTAATTGTGCTATAAATTAGGTCAAACAGAATTCTTGCGAAAAATGTTACCGTGTGAATTTATTGGTAGTCGCAAAATTATATATGGTGCTAACCGTTACATGGCCCTCTTCCTAGAATAAACTAGGAAATTTTTAAACAAAATTTTAAAAACTTTTTTCGATAAAAACAAAAAGGTAATGTGCTATATAATATTAGTTAATAATTCCATAGATTAACTCTTGCGTATTACTAGCTACATGTAAATGCGCTCTGTGTACAATGTTCCAAAAATAAACAAACGCATGGTAAAACGCTCTAAAATATGATTACGTGTTAAAAATTTCGCATTGCTAAAAAAATAATTTGCATTGCACATTTTAACTCAATGGCATTGCATTGTAAAAAATGTAAACTGAAATGATGACTAATATGCGAGTAAGCTATTGTACATTTGCGTATCGTTACAATGGTTAATGTTATTTAAAATATCTTGTTACGCGTGTGATGGTTGTAATTTAAAAATAATAATTCTTGGAGTGTTTGTTTCCGTCCGCTTCCGTTTTTCATAAGACCCGTGTTTTGCCTCGTTCCGTTTGATTGCTGTGATGTTCTTTATTTTGATGAGATCGATGAATTGTAGATGAGAAGGAGAAAGTAAGGAATGTTTACAGGATTGACTTGGGAATTGGAACGCCACGGAACAGGTTGGGTAATATTTTGTTTTATTTATGCCTTGTTGGCTATTTGTTGTCAGCTTTTGTAACATTGCGTAGTATTTGGTGAGGTTGGCAAATCCATTTATTTTGGTGTCCGTCTCGTGTCCATTATAACTGTTGTTTCATTGTGCTGATTTTTTGTCCTTGTTGTTTTCGATGTCGTTCGTATCTCGTTTGTCTTGCATATGTATGCGATTTTCGTGATTCGTGAGGAGTATCTCCTATTTATGAATATTTTTGATTCCCTTCAAATGTTGATTCCTGTATGATTCTTCGTTATTGATTATTGTCAGCCGCGGATCTATCTAAGGGCTTTTTGGGCTGCAGCCCAAGGCCCCGTGGATATAAAGGGCCCCAGCCCCCATTGGAAACAATGGAGAATATTGGGAATACAAAAAAATATAAAATTTGAAAAATCCTATCATAAGTTTGGCAACCCTGAGATCAATTTTTCGCGTCTAATCCAGGGGAATTCCCGCCCAAATTTATTTAATATACTGGTGAAAGTCAATACCGCAATTTTAATTATTTGATTGAAACAAATTTTTAGAGAGATCAACATGGTTAACAAAAATTACAGAGCCCTGGTTTAGATATTTGTGAAGTTAATAAGGATAATGATGGCATTAAAAGAGTTTGTAAGCAACATACGGTACCAATCAGACCAGAAACTAAATGAATACGAAGAGAAAAGTAAAAAGATAAGTACTAGTGTTGGAACAGAATAGGTACATTGACATAAACAAGAGATGCATTACTTTAATTTTCAGATAAATCTATAGATAAAGGAACAGTATTAGGTGCAGAAACATTAAGGAAAGACACGCTAAATGTTGTGTTGGATAAGCTGACTATGGATTTAAATAGATGGAGCCAAGTCTATGAGACATATATCAAGTTTTTGTTTTAATGGATTTGCAAGATGACGTTGACGAACATTTATAAGAATGAGTGCATTCAGTTAAAATCTTACTTAGTACAGTCTAATCCAGAGTCTTACACCTCTTGCAGTATTTTTTTTAATGCTAATTTATGAAAAGAAACTTATTGATGTTTTCCCAAATCGCTATACTATCTTAAAGATATTTTTAACGTTGCCAATCACTAGCTGTGAAGCAGAGCGCGCTTTCTCCAGGGTGTCGTACGTAAAAAACAAATATAGGACAACAATGTCAAACTATCGACTAAATCATTTCTCAGTTCTTTCTATAAATTGCGTTTGAACAAAGGAGTTACAATGTGATGAGCAAATAAAGGAATTTGCAGCATTTTAGCGGGGGTTGCTTTACAATTCATATACATACTAACAACCTGCACAATAACCTGTTCATTTCTTTTGCAATACCTTTTTTTTATTTATTTCTTTATTTATAAAAATAACATTTATGTATAGCAGTTTAGTTCCTCACTAAAGGCTAGTGCCTTGTCAATGGGTAACTAGTAATGTATGTTTGTAAATTTTTTACATAATATATTACCTAGCTTTACAATTAATATTAATACTTACTTACATTATTTATATTACATAATTATTACATATCTGCTTACGTTTGCTGGATTAATCATTATTTAAAATGGTAAGTTTCAACGTTTCCATAAGTACGTTTTGCTAATTGATTTGTCTATTTTGAGCGAAAAGTTTCATATCTTACAGTTGCTGTTTATTTATGTGTCATATTAAATAAATAAAATATTTTATTGTCCTCTTTTTTACTATTGTGTGCCTAGTGACCTAGGACATCATTATCGAAAGCAGATTTTTGGCAAAATGGCAATTAGTTAAACAGCCCCTCAAGTAATATTAGCCCAGGCCCCCACAAACTCACGGTCCGCCCCTGATTATTGTAGAAGTCCACGTGGAGGTCTTTATTGAGGGTTTCATTACGGCTTATTGGTACGTTTGTTTGTTTTAGCGCGGTTTAATTGGACCAGTAAATGGTGTGCAAATCGATGTAGCATTTAATGGCAAAAATAATAAAGTCTGATTGCGTAATTGATTGGTTTTGTGATAAGATATTTGCTTTCCAGGAAGTGGGAGTGGAATATTCGTCCAAGGAACAGCGTTATCTCTTGTTTGTTGATCTTCGTATTGTGAAGAGTGCTCTTATAATTGAAGAGTATTTTTGATTTAATCTTCTTTTTCCACTGTGCTATTTCCAAATTCTTGTTGAAACGGATTTTAGCAACACATGATATAAGATGGCAATATTTAAATAATTACGAGTTGTAATGTTATAATGCATTGTCGAGTCGCTCGGCGAGAATGTGTCATCGTCGTGTTTTCGATTCTCGCAGTGCAGCGTTTATTTTATTATGGCACTGCGGTGAGGTAATTTGATATTACTTTGTATTTATTCCGGGCCTGGGATTGTCCTATCAGCTATTTGTAGTGTGTCGAATGTGGGTCAAGTTTATGTTGATGTAAGCTGATATCGTGTTTATAATTAACCCTTTACGGCGCAAGGACTTTTTTATATTTTTTTATTGCTAATAGGTGGTACGACGAATATAAATAATGGGAAAAATATTGAAACAAATCAAACGTTAGAAAACTTATTTATTTTCGAAAAAAACATTGTGATGCAGAAGTGCATCATGGTGTTAAAACATACTAACAGTTAGGAAGTATGAAAAGTTTGAAAACAGTTATTATTCTTGTTAAAACATAAGTTTACACCACATTTCTGACATTCGGTTTGGGCTATTCCTTTACATCCTGGAAGTTTGCATCTCAGCCTTTTTTCAGTCCATATAGACCAGTGTCCTAATTAATCCAATTTTACTTAATTCAGTGGAACACATCGGCATGACCCGTTCCTCTTTTTGTCTGTTCGTTTTTTTTATATTTTATTAATGTCTCAGCAAATTCTAGTCGAAAATCAGCCGAACTTAGCACCCGTGTTACGCGGTAGCGAATTAAACTCTTGTAATCCCTTGATGATTTATTACTTAGTATTATAATACAGAGAACTAGACGTGAGTCTCTCTGGCCAGCTACCGGCCTTTATACAATTTGATAAGCAAGTTAATATCTACATAAAAATAATTGTACTTGATGCTAAGAGTGGAATATTATACTATCGATATTTTCTTAACCTATGACACGGATGTTTAGAATAATCAGCAAATGTCTTTATAGGGTTTATGATTACGGATGCGTTTACTTATCGCATGAATAATAACTAGTGATTAAATACATGATATATGTCAAAATATAACGAGTCAAACTGGTGTAGAACACCCGGTCCTTATTGGTGGTGTCAGCATGAATGCGCGGACTTCAAACGTACGAGGAGAGCGAACCATTCGCGGCGGTACGAAGAATGACCATTTCTCTACCAAATGAGGGCTGACAATGTTTTTGTGTATTATTTTATGCAATAATAGCATATCAGCCGGTATGCGCGGTTTTTCACTGAACACATACGAAAACGGTTCAGCCTGCTCTCGTAAGTTTCAAGTCGTAAGTGCTCGCGGTAGTCCAGGTACCTATCTAATAAAACGTCTTTGAACGCCCTCCTCTCTATTGTTATATAGAACATATTGCGGATTCAAAATTCGGATGCGAACTCTAAGTTCTATGGTAAAGCGTGAAAGAAAAAAAGATACATATTATAAACAAAGTAATGAATTATAATCGTTTAGCGCAATGATGCATCACTGCATCATAACAAAAGTGTAGCCTATCTCTGTAAATATAGTAAAGTAAAATATATGTGAATTACATCAAATTGGCAAAAATCAATAAGTTACCGTTACGCCACAGCAATTTCTGGTCGACATTTTCAGTATCACTAATAAAAACAAACGATTGAACTCGCGTGCGAACTACACATACCGGTTTTGGCGGGTTGCTCACTTCAAGTGACCACAAAATGTAAAATAGCGCCACCAAGTATAATTAAAACTATCTAATTCGTAAGAATGTTTTGCTGTAGAGATATAACACTGCGCGAAATGGTATTTTTTGTTTGTTTGGAAATTTTCGGGAGTTCGAATGGTATGATGCAGAACTGCAATTCAGCGCCGTAAAGGGTTAAACAGTTATACTTGTACGGTTTGATTTCTTGGGTCGAAAGCCGTTGTTGCTGAGAATGTTTGTGGAATGACTCTTTTCCTTATCCAATTTTCTGTACTTCCTTTGCATTTCTTTGTTATGTAATAGACTATAGCTCCTGTCATTATTACTGCAATTGTGATTATTAAAATATTAGAAGTAGTTGCCGTTACAGCTGCTGAACTAGAGTTGGATCCCATGTTTTGAATTTAGCTTGATTCCTTTATGTGCGTTTTGAAAATTGAGTGTTCGACTGTTGTTATGTTGATTGGTGTTATTTATTGATTAAAAAATCGGTTGTCTTTGGATTTGATGAATAAATTGACTCTGGAAGATGTTGATTGAATTGTTGCTTGACTCTCCGATATGTGCATCGATAGTAATTTGTTATTTGTTTTTTAAGCTATTGCATAGCTTTTATCGCGGGCCTAGAGGCCAGCGCGGCGACCGAATGAAGAAATTTCTTAACGAAAATTAATGATTTTAAACTGATAATTACGTCTAAACGAGTACTGCTTACGATTCGAGAAAAATATATGTTAAACAAGAACATTTTCTTAATATTCTTAGCTTTGAATATTTTAGATTTTGTTTATATTAAATAAAGTAATAAATTTGTCAAATTAGGTCTAACCGAACACAAAAACGACTACTACGCAAATACTATCTGGAGTATTATTATGAAACCTGCACCATTTTAAAGATAATTTAATTATCTATCTTTTTATCTACGATTTTTTCGAATAATCCGTTTTTTTTGCTTTATCGAATAAAAAATTCGTGACCCGTGAGTGAAAAAACCGTGAGTGAAAAAATCTCTATCGGAAGACGTTTAAATTATTCCGAATCGTTTGCTACCGCAGCCGCAAATGATTCGGAATAATTACAACGTTTTCCGATAGAGCGCAATTATCTGATATCAGAAAAAATAAAATAAATATAATAAATAAATAATTATAATTGCATAAGTTGTTAGAAATGCTATGCAATAGCTTTACCGCGGCAGTCCCCGAGTGCCACACGTATTTTATTTTTTATTTTTTTGGCGCGCGAAATTTAACTCTTATGGAGAAGAACTGCAATGCGGATTATTGCAGGAGATTGATTGCGGCGTCTCTGTATATTTGCAAAATTTAATTTTGAATTCATAACAAAAATTATTTTTAAAGACTCTTACTCTCTTGTAGCAGGTGCTGGGTATGTGTGGCGATGCGTGATTGAAGATATGTTGATTGAAGTCGCCGATGTTGATTGAAGATTTCTTGAGCGTTGATTGAAGTAGCTTGAGAGTTCAGAAGGTGCTTGAAAGTAGATCAGAAGGTTGCTTGAAGGTGTTCGAAGTCGGAGGTCACCAATGTTACACTGAGAAAAGGATCTGTATTGACCCTAGAAGGTAGAAATTCTCTTTGAGTGGGTGACTGCAAGACTGGAGCTTACTGTTGGAAATATATTCATCTACTTGGTTACTTCTAACTGTGTCAATCAGATTTGAACCTAATTGAGGCAAAAGGAACAGATTGGGTGACTGCAAGATTGGATCGAGTGGATCCTAATTGAGGCGAAAGGAACATATTGAGTGACTGTTTGACACAAAAAAAAAACAGTCCGATTGCATTGGTCGGATAGTCTGACTGGCTCTGATAGATATCTGTTTGACACACAGAGACAGTCTGATTGCATTGGCTAGATAGTCTGACTGGCTCTGCAAGATATCTGTTTGACACAAAGAGACAGTCTGATTGCATTGGTCAGATAGTCTGACTGGCTCTGCAAGATATCTGTTTGACACAAAAAGACAGTCTTATTGCATTGGTCAGATAGTCTGACTGGCTCTGCTAGATGTTCTAATTGGCTTAGGTAGGTACCCTGCTTGCCCTAGGCAGATATCCTTTTACTCGAATAAGCTGTTTCTAATTGCCCTAATAGGAAATCTAGCCACCACAGGCAGTCTGTATCTCATTGGACCAGCAAGGGCATGCATGCTCACCCAGGCGGGGTGGAGTGGAGGGGAGGAGGTACCCCCTTTCCGCCCTTACCTCTTTTCCAGGGTGCATGAGCACACAACTCCTTGCTGTTCCATTGAGATGGATTGCCTCAGGCACCTGTATAAAAGACCAAACATGGATTTCGTACAGACAGTTTTATTCACAATAAAACACATTAAACACAATAAATCACATTAAAACAGTATACTACAGTGTACTAGGTATAAAAAATCCCATTTATGACCCATACGCAGACATTGGCTCAGGGAAGACGACTGAGAAGTTGCGGCGTTGGTTCAGGGGAGACGTTTGAATACTGCAGTGTTGAGCACCAGCTACTGGTCTGAGGTGTGCCTGGTGGATTCGTGTTATTCACCTGCAATAAAACGTAACAAATTCATTAATTATAAGAAGCACGCTCGATTAACCCCTGGGTGACCACGCACGCCGATCTGCGTTTTTCGTATTATCCGTAATATAGCTTTATTTATTAAATGATCGGCTCTATTTCTCCCTTCACTGCGGTAAAAGCCTCATTGAAGCCTGCCATTATTTAAGCCACCGTTATATATTAGTATGCTTGCACACACCTTCTAACACTTCGAACACTGCGTGGAATGACAGGCTTCCGAAAAGTTAAACAATTTAACACCTGCCACGTTACGTTACTGCTGATTTATTTTAAAATAGCAGGTGTTAACTTGTAAAATCGTACATCCAAGAGCTATTCTTATAATTCGGTGTCATTCGTTAAAGAATCACCGCAGGTTGCACAAGCTCGCAGGTATTTCCTTAGCGCGATGAAGAATTTCACCCGTTGGCCCAGGCGGTGATCTGGGAATAGCTCAGCGTAATGCCGTTCTTCTAGCCCTTCCAAAGCTTCAATGGTGTCGAAGTCGTTATCTACACATACCACAACACACATGCATGAAGACTATTTCACATGTTAACAAGCCATGCATAAAACTACCATAAAAGTTAAAAACTTTAACAATTCAAAGCAAGCAGCAGCATTATTGACAGTTTTTACGCACTTATCGCGTGTGTTCCACCAGAAATCTGTTTGGATCAATTAGATACCTTGGAATTACTATATCTGACCAATCCTAACAGAAATCTGCTTGGATCAATTAGATATTCTGACCCTATTCTGACCCACCCTAACAGAAATCTGTTTGGATCAATAAGATATCTGACGAGCCTTAACAGAAATCTGACCAAGCCTAACGGAAATCTGTTTGGATCAATTCGACATGTTACATTCCGTACATTTTATTACCAAGAAACACTTAAATGCCGCCACAAACAATAATGCTGCCACTTGGCTGTTATAAGTTGAGAATTGAGATTGGCTTGTAACCGGCTAGGTACAGTAAATCAACCAACTTACCAATAAAAGTTGATGTAAGAGCGGAAAAACCGACGCTTGTCAAAACGCTTCGAACATCCATTGCATAGCACGATAAAAATGACGCAGTACCACGGAACGCGAGAAACACGGCGAACCAGTCTAATTAAATAAAAACCACAGACTTAACAATTATTTATATGATCAGTGTTATAATAATAAAAACACTGTACACGGCGATCACAGACGCTGCACATGGCAGTGGACAGGTCTCTGAAGCTGGCGCCAGAAAACGATATATATAAACATACGTACATATAGCAAACCAATATCAGTCCACCAATGACAACGCGTGAATTATGCTACAACTGAAAATAAATATTAAAGCTCCCGCGGGAAATACAAACTATGCCTGTCATATTTAGCAGAGTAGGCAACAGACCGAATCGGATACTCAAATTTTAGTCATCTAATGATCGAGAATCATAATTTAGGAGGTTCAAAATTTTACTATGCATATTAATTCCCAAACTCGGGCCCGCTCTCCGCCGATTATTATATTTAATGAGCGAGGCGGCCGCTCAAACTTCGGTTTGGCAGGCATCGAGAATCCCACTTTAGGAAGTTCAAAATTTTACTTTACATAGCTGATGATATTTTACATCACATATAAAAAGTGCGTGAGGTCATTTTGTCTTAAATTGGAGCTATTAATTCCCGAACTCGGGCCCGCGCCGCTCCGATTACTGTATGTAATGGTGGTGGCAGCCACTCAAACTTCGGTCTGGCAGGCATCGAGAATCCCACTTTAGTAAGTTCAAAATTTTACTATACATAGCTGATGATATTTTACATCACATATAAAAGTGTGTGAGGTCATTTTTTCTTAAATTGGAGATATTAATTCCCAAACTCGGGCCCGCTCTCCGCCGATGATTATATTTAATGAGCGAGGCGGCCGCTCAAACTTCGGTCTGGCAGGCATCGAGAATCCCACTTTAGGAAGTTCAAAATTTTACTATACATAGCTGATGATATTTTATATCACATATAAAAAGTGCGTGAGGTCATTTTTTCTTAAATTGGAGATATTAATTCCCAAACTCGGGCCCGCTCTCCGCCTATGATTATATTTAATGAGCGAGGCGGCCGCTCAAACTTCGGTCTGGCAGGCATCGAGAATCCCACTTTAGGAAGTTCAAAATTTTACTATACATAGCTGATGATATTTTACATCACATATAAAAAGTGCGTGAGGTCATTTTTTCTTAAATTGGAGATATTAATTCCCAAACTCGGGCCCGCTCTCCGCCTATGATTATATTTAATGAGCGAGGCGGACGCTCAAACTTCGGTCTGGCAGGCATCGAGAATCCCACTTTAGGAAGTTCAAAATTTTACTATACATAGCTGATGATATTTTACATCACATATTAAAAGTGCGTGAAGTCATTTTTTCTTAAATGAAAAGTAATGTAATGGTGGTGCCATTACATATAGTCATCGGCGCGGCGCGGACCCGAGTTTGGGAATTAATATCTCCAATTTAAGAAAAAATGACCTCAGGCACTTTTTATATGTGATGATAAATATCATCAGCTATGTATAATAAAATTTTGAACTTCCTAAAGTGGGATTCTCGATGCCAGCCAGACCGAAGTTTGAGCGGCTGCCACGACCATTACATATAGTCATCGGCGCGGCGCGGACCCGAGTTTGGAAATTAATATATCCAATTTAAGAAAAAATTACCTCACGCACTTATTATATGTGATGTAAAATATCATCAGCTATATATAGTAAAATTTTTAACTTCCTAAATTGGGATTCTCGATGCCTGCCAGACCGAAGTTTGAGCGGCCGCCTCGCTCATTAAATATATTCATCGGCGCGGCGCGGGCCCGAGTTCGGGAATTAATATCTCCAATTTAAGAAAAAATGACCTCATGCACTTTTTATATGTGATGTATAATGTCATCAGCTATATGCAGTAAAATTCTGAACTTTCTAAAGTGGGATTCTCGATGCTAGCCAGACCGAAGTTTGAGCGGCCGCCTCGCTCATTAAATATATTCATCGGCGCGGCGCGGGCCCGAGTTCGGGAATTAATATCTCCAATTTAAGAAAAAATTACCTCATGCACTTTTTATATGTGATGTATAATGTCATCAGCTATATGCAGTAAAATTCTGAACTTCCTAAAGTAGGAATCTGATACATAAATAAACAATTTATATATTAGTTGCTATTCGCAGATATGCCGAAAAAGTCATAGACAATAGACATGACGGACGATTTGCAATTATAATGTTGGGTGTCCTGTTAAAAAAATATTCCTCATATTGGTTATTCTGCAAAACGCTGTTTTAGCTGCTTCTTATTGGTTAAGCGTCGGCTGTGATTGGCTTAAACCTTTAGCCAATAGACGTTTTGTTGCTGAGGCAGGCGCCAGGTTCATTCGGGTACAGTGGACGATGCCGTCGCGCGCCGCCGCGCCTGTCTGCCTGACATACCTAGTGTCTCAAATCGATCGCGTTCGATCGAGTCTTTGATTCGATCGTTGTCGCTCGTTTGTTAAAAAACTAAATTGCACACACAGAGTGTGTGGTGTCTATTGTCTATATATCTTACGAGCAAACCGTCAGGATTATTGTGAATACAAGTTTAAGATGGCAAATTAATAAATAACAAGTTAATTTTGTAAAATATTGTGGTCATAATAAATTAAAGTAAAAATTAAAGTAGGTATTACGGGCAAAATGAAATTTTTAGTATATTGTGTTTTTTTTAACCCTTATATGCATACCCTTATGTTGCTTTTCGATAACACACTGCCTATTATTACATTCAAACTCACACTAGAGCAAAAATATTGATTTGTTGCAAGGAGTATCTATCCGTTCGGCTATGTAGTTCCTTATAATCGATTACACGCATTTGTTGGTACATGGCGGTCACGTCAGTACAGAGGTACCCAAACTTTCTTGACTCGTAGACCCCTTGCTGTTTTCCGTAGACCCCTGCCTGAATTTTCCTGAACTTACTAACATAAAAAGTTTCTTGACAGCTGGAACAGTACTTACTGATCGCCTACATAGGGTTTTTGGTAATGTGGACAGTTGTAAAAAATAAAAAATATACAATTTTTATTTTTTTATTCCTAAGCGTCCACGACCTTAAAGTTCGAAATATTTGGGAAAGCCGCACATAAGTGCACATGTAGCACTATCTCGCTTGCTCATTCATGTGGCGCGTTTATCCTACTCGCTCGCACGGATACCCATTGAAGCGCAAATTTTTCACATATCTCATTCGCACCTTCCCTCGTTAGTCATGTGCGCTGGTCTCTTCAATCGACTAGTGATGCAATTTGAGTTGAGTGCTGATTTCATTCCGTGATACTTGTGACGGGACCGTTTGTTTATTGCTATTATTACAATTTTAAAATACTATGCTGTATACAAAATGTGTTTAAGAAGTGATACGACATTAACGGATCGCCTGAGCGCTTATGGCGACCTGCCTAGATGGAGTCCACTAACGTGGACCCCTATTTATATCTCGTGCACCCCGATTTTTGTTTTTCGCTGACATGGACCCCCTGCGAATCAAAATCGACCCCTGGGGGTCCATATAGACCACTTTGGAACTCACTGCATTAGTGTATTATGGACATTTCCCAGTCTGCAGACAACCGACGAGCAACGTGTTTTATTGATTTTACTATTGATTATAGTTTGGTTGAAAAAAGTGTTTCATTTCAGGAAAATTGTGTTTTTAAATCTGAAAGGTATGCGTCTTTCGACCAGGTTGTGTAATCTTATATATTGGCACATTATTGTTGAAAAAAATCGAATTTTGTTTTGTTGCCGATCGGCAACCCCATGCAATTGAGGTATCTGTAGCGACATTAGTTAACGGATGTTATTAAACCTTTAATAATAGAATCACTCATTTAAGTTCAGTTTATGTACAGATTTACATAGCGCGACGCGACGGGCGTCCGCGCCAATATTCATTTACCGATCCTATAGTAATCGGAGCGCCGACCAATAAACTCATTCAACTGCACTCTTGTGTTTTTCCTCCTCCGCTCTTGGGGCGGACCGAAGCCGCGTGGACCCTTAATAAATGAAAGCTGGAAGTCTGGGAAAGAGTAACTGCAACTGCTTTACATCAATTCTGGTCTACTCCACATATCATTCGTTTTCTTGATTCTGTACCAGGCCTTCGTTGCTGAGAAAAATCAGATATTCAGGTTTTTTCTCAGTAACGAAGGCCTAAATCAAAAAAAGTTGTTGATGATTTTCAACTCAGTTTTTTATGTAGAATATTTTTCTGTACAATAAAATCGCCTTATATAAAAAAACAAGTTTATCAGGAAAAAGTCAAAATTAAAAAAATATATTTTCTTGCTTAGTTTGATGTACTGAATCACCGAATGCAAGGATGTCACTATTAAAAACTCATCCTGTATTATTATACGTATATACACAATAAAAAAAAAAATAAATATATTAGGTCTAACAAAACTTATCCTTAATATTTTCAGGGGAGCTTCTGTACATCAAACTAAACAAGAAAAATGTTTTTTTTTGTATTTTGACTTTTTATCTGAAAAAGAAACATGTTTTTGGATATTAGGAAGTTTTTTTGTACAGGAAAAAATATTCTGCATAAACAACGAATTTGAAAATCATCTACAACTTTTTTCGATTTAAGCATTGGTTACCTTAGACTTTAGAGAATCATTTTTTATATTCAACTTTCGGATATTCAGGTTTTTTTTTGTCAGCAACGAAGACCTAAATCATAAAAAGTTTTAGATGTTTTTCAATTACGTTTTTTATGTCGAATATTCTCCTATACAATAAAATCTCCTAATATAAAAAAACATTTTTTTTTTCAGAAAAAACTCAAAATCAAAAAAGAAATGTTTTTCAATTTTCTTGTTTAGTTTGATGTACATAATCTCCCCTGAGAATATTAAGGACAAGTTTTGTTAGACCTTATCTATAAATATATTGTTTTATTTAGGTATTTATTTTGGTCCATCCAATCATTAGTTTTACCTTTTTAATTTCATTAATTGACCTCGACATTATTCTTAACCAATTTAATTATATTTTTGACAAATTTGTGTTTAAAAAAACAAAAAAATAATAATAATGTTACGATTTATATAATCTAAGGAACATAATTAATAATTTTTGTAATTTGTAATTTTGTAATTTTTGTAATAATAGTATATTTTTTTATTATTATTGTTAATTACAATGTCTGTCCAAGCACAAGCATAGCTTAGTTGGGCGACATCGGACAATGCTCTCATTAGTACTCATGAATGGTTTTATTGCTTACTGTGGGTTTATGTATTATATGCCGATTGCATGTAATAATGATTTTAGCGGTGTATTTACAGAAATTACCTCAAATAAATAAATAAATGTGTCGATATATTATTACCGGAATACTGAAATTGCTAGATATCAAAATGAATTAGATATCGAGTCACAGCGCGGGTAGAATAATCGATCAATTGATCTTGGAACGAGGATGCCCACTCGATTAATCGATCGTCAAAGCGATTCGATCGCCATGCAACGGATCGATCACGACCCGAGTATTTACAACCCTCAATCGACAGAACGCTGCCGGCACTCCGGGCGTCTTCTAACGGTACTAACCCAAACAGATTATCACAGACTAGGGACTTAATAGGGACTGCAGATTTTGAAGGGGCGAACACACTATCGGACGCGTCCTTAGCCGCGGCTTATGGGCGCGATCTGTGTAATGAATTTCTATTGAGCCGTGCACACGTTTAGGAATTCTGATTAATTGTGCTATAAATTAGGTCAGACAGAATTCTTGCGAAAAGTCGCAAAATTATATATATATTGCTAACCGATACAAAATAAAATCTCGCAAATTTATTAAACAAGGTAATAAAAATCAAGGCACTTCCATTTCAAAAGAAAGGACGTATTATTCTAATGTAATTTAATTTAAATTAACTAAATTACTGTTATTATTATTTTGTTAAATCGCTGTCCTTGTGTTTTTATTCTTTTTTAACTGAATTATATTGAAATATATATTTTAACTTGTAACATGGACATTTTATATATAATTGTATCCTAGGACTATTTGAATTTGATTCTTCAACTATTTATTGCGATATCATTTTTCCATTTATTTCGATTCATTATTATTATTATTTCTATTTTTTGTATTTATTACGACATTATATTATTATTACTCAATTTGGTTATTTCGCCATTTATAGAATGTTAATTTTCCAGCACTCTACAGCTACAGTTACATCACACTACACTACGCTACAGTTACATCACACTATACTCAAATTACAGTGTTTATTATTATTAGTTAATTTTTAATATTATTTGACACCTACCACACTTTTAAAATTATTTAGTCTAAAGTAGGCACAAGCCACTGTCTACTTGGTACGATTGCCTTAGTACGGGCCTAGGCCAAGTTAGGCGTCGTTGATTTAAAAAAAATGTGGTCTGCGGTGCTTTCTATTTTGCTATTATTTACATTTAAGCCTCTAATGTTTAACTTACAATGTACTGCCGTGAAAAATGTGCTTTTCTTTAATAAATAAATAAATAAAAAATGTTCGTTCGCTGCTACGAACATATTCCCAAAAACGTGAACTATTTTCAATGGCCCTATCCGAAAAACGCCAAAGAGAGCTCATACGCACAACTTTATATAATCGATACACATTCGCATTTCAAGAAATTCCACATGATAGCAACTTCATCGCCAAATTGCACGAAATGATGCTAGAGGTAAATACGTTAGCACAGAAATACAACATATTAGCCGACGTGAAAAGAGCAGAGAATGAACTTGCACAGAGTGAGGGCAGACCTATCTTTGAAGTAATAATGTTTCTACTTTCTGAACAACCAGATAATTCTGACCAAAGCAAAAATAGATTTCATCTCCCTTCCACTGATAAAATTGCTGCAGTGGTTACCACCAAAGATGGCAATCTACAGGCCCAGTACGATCTGAAAGTCTTTTCAAAAGGAAATTGAACAGTTAATCTCAGGAATATTACCTCACTCCATCAGCTGACAGACCCAATGTTGTATCTTGTCCTTTTCCCTTATGGTGAGAGACGTTGTGACATGAACATAACTCATGAACGAGAAATGAATGGTAGATTCCGCAAAGTGACTCGATTGCAATACGTCGCCTTCAGAATCGTTATTCGACGTGAATTTACTGCATAATTCAGGAAAGCTCATGCTTCAGTACTTAGTTGATCAGTATGTTCATGTCGAAGAAGAGATACTTATGTATCAACGGACACAAATCGAACAAAAGAAGTTACACGTCGAAATCTATGCCGGACTACAAGACTATACAACGAAGCATCCGAAGACTATACAACGGCTGAGCCTGGAATAATCGTAATTTTACCATAATCTGTTCAAGGATGTCTAAGGAACATAAATATGCACTGCCAAGATGCAATGGCATAAGCCCCATTAGTTTTGAATAGCTTATCAATCCGTTATTAATAATGCGCCAGCAACCGTTGATTCCGTCAGAGATAGCTCATGTAGTATGTATGCGTTTGTCGCGCCGTTGTGCGAGTCACGATTTCGCTATGTGAAAAAAAACTATTATGCCTTGGGAATTCGTTGAGTTAGGATGTTGATTTTGGTTTTGTGATGATAAGCATAACCGAGGCCTAAAATAAATCAGTACACAAATAATCACAAGAATAAAAATGAATATCCGTATTGTTCTATCAGCGAAGAGTGTGTGATTTTTCGGATGCCTTTTGCATCAGGGCAAGTCCCCAGTGGACTGTAATAATATATGTAAACTCATTCTCTTTCGTTGTCTACAGCACCCTTTGTTTCAGCCAGGTTGGCCTCGGCAGTGGAGCTTCTTCGATTTGCCTGCTGCTGACTGACGACACTTTAACTTCTACGGCTTCCCGGCAATTAAAGCACATTTATTTTTCTAACTTGTATATTCAGAACTTATTAATTATTATTATTTACGGGCCCATTGCCCTATGATAACTCGCGATTACATTTATATCGCTGTGACGTCGGTCTATAACACCCGTAAAGGTGCCCGCCCGTCTCAGATCTCTTTTTGTAACTAACTAAAAATGGCGTCTTTCGCTTTCCTCACCCTGTTTACTAAAAAAGAGAATCGTTCCGCCCTTTAACCGCCTTCCCTTATTGGTCAAAGGATCTAAAAAAGGAACGTCCCCTTTTTAAAGATGGTCTGCCAATATACTAACAGATAGCAGTGCACGTAAATACATTACTAAATTTATACTTATTTCTCTACTTATAACTAACAACTCAAATACGGTGATATGGTGTGTTAGGGGCGCTTTTGTATCATAGATTAAAGTTAATTACCATATCACCCTTATTACATAATTAATTAATCTAATCACCCCAATTTACTATGTACTTTAATTAAACGCTTAAATGCTTACTAATTTACATATCGGACCTGAAACATTTTATTATGTGTTAGTACCTATACTTAGTAATTTATGTTATCAATCTTACATTAATTAACTAAATAATACTCAGGTGTCAAGCTATTTGTTTCTCACGGACCGTTTGAAAACATTATCCTATATTATGATATAATATTAACATAATTCAATTACCAGATAACCAATTAATTATGGAGATTATGGCGTCTGTAGCGGCAGCATTTTTTTCTTTTTAAAGAGCTTCATTTGGGCAATATAGTCCCACTCGTATTCTTCCGGTTGTAAACAAATAACGGCGAAATAGCGTTGTAACTTGAAGCGGCGACGTCTATTGTCTCCGTGCAAGCGGGCAAGGGGTAAAGGCTGGGTTTTTTGAAATAGTATAGTCCTTTCAGCGAAAGCGAGTTCGTCTTTATGACAGGGCGCACTTCAGATTTACTTCTTCGAAAAGTTAACCCGTATGTGAACAATGGTGCAATAGTGTTGTAAACCCTAACCAGCAACGCCTATTGTCTCTGTGCCAGGAAGGCAAGGGGTGATCGCGGAGTTCCGTGAAAAGAACTATTATATCGCCTTTTAAGTCAAGGGGCATTGTGCGCGAATCCGAGATATCAATAAAACGCTTTCCAAATCTTTGCTGCCTCACTGAGCGTGGACTGCGTTGTAAATAATTATTTTTTAACGTAACATTTCCCCCCCAGTGACAGACATGGTCACTTCTGTCTATTAATTATTTCTAAGGATATGTTGACATCTTTTTTAATATTATGACTAAGTTTAAGATCATCTATCATTTTTAATATTATGACTAAGTTTAAAGGGATTTTCTCTTTTTTTTTACGATTAATCTACCTTTTAACTACTCTACGATGAGTCGAGCCATTTTGCCGATGGAACGTCGATACTATCGATTATTTGCTCTCACGTCTAACACACGTACATTTCCTTTCTTATCGGGATACACCTTTTCGACTATACCCCTTGGCCAGTGGCCGCGATTTATAAACGGGTCAATAATCAATACCAGGTCACCTTCTTTTAGAGGCTCCGTAGTTTCTTTCCATTTCGGTCGCGATACCAAAGTTGGTAATATTTCCCGTAGCCAACGCCTCCAAAAGGCGTCCGCTAGATATTGGCTATGCCGCTATTGCTTTTTACTGCACAGATCCTGGGGAAAGAATTGACCTGCTGACTGGTCACCGTACGTGTATCCTAGCAAGAAGTTTAAAAGGGTTAATGGTTCGGCGTCTCGGGAGCCTAACCTAACGAAAGGTTTGTTAAAGGTCTAGAATTAACGACAGCCTCGGCTTCCGTTAGTAGGGTCGCCAATGTCTCGAGACGGGGCGCCTGTTCCTTTAACACGGCTTTCAAAGCGTTTTTTACTGCTTTCATTATTATTTCCCAAGCCCCGCCCTGGCCAGGACTGGCTGGCGGAATAAAACGCCAGGTAATAGTTTTATTACTTAATTTATTTTTAATTGCCTCGTTGTCTAAACCTCTCATAGCCTGCCGAAGTTCAGCAGAACTACCTTTCATATTGGTTGCATTGTCTGAGTATATTACTCGTGGTTTTCCACGCCTGCTAATAAAACGACTAATAGCCTGTATCATAGAATCCGTGGACAAGAGTTCCAAAACTTCAATATGCACCGCTCTCACTGACAAGAAAGTAAATAGTACACCGTATCTGTGTTCTCTTCGCCTACCAATTGTCACCGCCATAGGACGAAATACGTCTAATCCGACGCAGCTAAAAGGTCTAGTATGGTGTTCTAAACGCTCCGCCGGAAGGTCCCCCATCAAAGCGATCACCGGCTTGGCCTTTTTTATTTGACAGTATAAACAACGAAATAACTCCTTTTTAACACTACGGCGCGGATTTATAACCCAAAAACGCTGACGCAATGTCGCCAGCACACTCTGTACACCTGAATGTAAATTTTCGTCATGCCTTTTCTTTATCAATAGTTGGGTAAATCGATCTTTGCCTTCTATAATCATAGGATACATTGTATCATAAGGCACGTCGAGCGCCGCGCCGATACGACCCCCCATTCTAATGAAACCTGTCCCATCTATGAATGCATTTAAAACCTTCAGTCTACTTCCTGCCGGTAGCTTTTGTTGTTTTTTAAGCAAAAAATGTCGCGGCCAAAACAGCACCGTTGAGAATCTTTAATTAATTCTTTCTCGGCTGCGGATATATCGCAAGCAGATATATCGCGATTTTGGCATTTTCTCCGGCATAGGTTAGCGAATTTTTGTACATATGCCATTCTTCTAATCAACCGTTGATAATTGGAGAAGCGTTCCATGTCGATAAGTCCTTTATCCATTTCATGGATATGAAGTGTCACCGCCGGTCGATATTCTAAACTCGCTCTGTCATCTTCCCGTAGTTCATCTGGAATTTCCGCCGGCCAGAACTCGCGCCCTTGTTGTAGAAAGCTAGGACCTGTGAACCATCTGCTTATTGGAGACATATCAACGGGTGCGCGTAATCGTGTCGCATCATCCGCTGGGTTTAATTTGCCACTTAACCATCGCCACTCCTCGGCTTGGCTTAATTCGTCAATTATCCCCAAGCGGTTCGATACGAATTGTTGATATTCGTCACTTCTAGACCTTATCCACCATAGCACGTTCCTGGAATCTGTCCAAAACACCTGTTCGTGGATCTCTATGGAGTGAACTTGTCTAATTTTGACAAAGTTGTGCCCCTAACAAGCCCGCCGTAAGTTCCAAGCGAGGTATACTTTAATTCTTTAAAGGCGCAACTCGCGTTCTACTTCCTATCAGAGTCACCATAGGTGCCGTGTCGCCTCTTATTAGCCTCAGATAAGCGGAAGCACACATCGCTTCTGCCCTTGAGTCGCAAAAATTGTGTAATTCTCGCCTTTCGCCCTCTATTTTTGAGGTTTGATAGTAGCGAGGAATTTTGACAGCGGCCGCCCTCTGTAAAATACTAACCACTCTTGCCATGCTTTCTCTATCAAGCTATCTACAGCTTGATCCCATTTTATCTTGCTTTTCCATACTAATTGCATTATGATTTTCGCCCGTACGGTCAATGTCGCGAGAAATCCCTGTGGGTCGTAAACGCTCATAATAACCTTCAATATTTCTCTTTTTGTCGGCGTTTTAGTGCCCGCGATTAATGCGCTATCCACCTTATGCATGCGTAAATCGAACGATAGTTCGTCGGTTTCGGAAATCCAATGCAATCCTAACAATCGTTACACACCTAGTTCACTCCTTTCGATAGGCACATTTTGTTTTGCTATTTTATTCTCCGAAACCTCTGACAACACTCTGCTGTCATTGGTAGCCCAATTAGTTAGATGAAACCCTCCTTGAGTGTGTATATAATTTATTTCCCGAATTAAACGTTGAGCATCTCCCACTGTAATTAACTAAATAATACTCAGGTGTCAAGCTATTTGTTTCTCACGGACCGTTTGAAAACATTATCCTATATTATGATATAATATTAACATAATTCAATTACCAGATAACCAATTAATTATGAGGATTATGGCGTCTGTAGCGGCAGCATTTTTTTCCTTTTTAAAGAGCTTCATTTGGGCAATATAGTCCCACTCGTATTCTTCCTTTTAGGTTGTAAACAAATAACGGCGAAATAGCATTGTAACTTGAAGCGGCGACGTCTATTGTGTGTGTCGCAACAATAGTCCAATAGTGTTGTGAACCCGAACCAGCAACGCCTATTGTCTCTGTGCCAGGAAGGCAAGGGGTGATCGCGGAGTTCCGTGAAAAGACCTATTATATCGCCGCTTTTGCCGACGACCTAACTTTTATCACCAGGAGCCCCAAGCAGCTTTCCCTGCTATTACAAAAAGTGGAGCTGTTCTGCGACTGGTCAGGCTGTATAAAAGTGGAGCCCTCCAAATGTTTTTGCCTTGGACTCGCCCGCATAGACACAAAATTTACGTCCTATGACCCAAAATTGGTCTATAAGGGCTCTATTATCTCCCTTATAGACCCAAATAACCACTTCAAATTTCTTGGCAGAAAAATCACCTGCCAGGGAAAAGACCTCTCTGGCGATCATGTTATAGAACATTTTAGTAGTTGCCTGGAAAAGATAGATGCATTGTTAATTTCTGGCCCTCGTAAGGCTTGGATCTATGACAACTATCTAACTTCACATTTGTCATGGCCCTTTCTTATTTACGATTTCACCAAAACCCAACTGTCTCGTCTGGATGGTTGGATGGGAGCTAACGGGCCCATGATGAGGTGGCCACGATGACCCATGTGTTCAGGGTCGGTCACACTCACGGGTCAACACCCATCCGATGGCCTCCACGCATGGGGTGCGAACCTGGGTAGGACAGTGGGTCAACCAGTCTCCCCTGGGAATCAAACCTCTGGCGCTCCTGGACGGTCTGCGCACCGAGCGGCGCAAGCCAATCGACTGTGCTCTCCGACTAACAGTCGGGGGAGTCTGGGAACTGTATTGTTTCCTATAGAGCGGGGGTGGTTGCCTACCTTACGGCGACTGCTCTTGAAATGACCATTGGCCATCCGATCCCGGTTCAGAGTCGGGCAAAGGACGCCTTGGTCCGCGATAGATTCGGCGTACACCGTTTCACCGCTTCGTAAGGGAGAGGACCGCGCAAGCGACCTCGAACTCGGAACCAATCGAGAGACCGGAGAAATCTGGTCACAATTGGAAGCAAGGGCGCGAGTGTCGGCCCGCCAGGTAACATTACTGGCTATCTCGCGGTAAAGGCGTTGGTCTCCTGCGGGTTGTGACGTAGCTGGACGTTGGATTGTTCTGTCCAAAGTCTTCTACGTTCACTGCAGGGCGACAGAACGAAAAAATCATTAAAACGTCCTGTGGTTACGGGCTCGCCCGTTGTAGTTGACATCGCAAGTTGTCTCGTCTGGATGCACTGGTGACAGCAAGTCTAAAATCATGGTTGTCCTTAGCCAAACCAGCTGACCCCTCGACTCTCTTCAGGTCCAAACACAATTTTGGGCTAGCTCTAAAACTGCCCTCTCTGCTCTACGCCAACTCCAGAATAACCAAAAATTCGATTCTAAGTAATTCCAAGGATCCGGCAATATCGAAGCACGTAGTAAGTGGCCGTAGTGAGTCAAATGATCTACAAGCCCGCGTTGACTTCCACAAAAAGCAGAATGGCACTGGTCTGGGGTATGGCAGTACAACCATGAGCGATGTGGACTTGAAGAAGTCTCTCTTGCGGGGAGATTACGACAGCAAAAGTATGGCTCATGCTATTGGCCTTCAATGCCAGAATGATTGGACAACAATTGGAGACTTTTGCATTCCTCTCCAATGCACTGGAAAGTAATGTTGTATGACTGGGCGCCAGAGATGCTGAAATTTTATTTAAATGCCTTTCAGCATACACTTCCAGACTCCAGTAACCTCGCTCGTTGGAGCTATGCCGAGGATAGTTCATGTCCCCTTTGTAGCAACACTCCTTGCACAGCTAGACATATTCTAGCTGGCTGCAAGGTGGCCTTGGATCAAGGACGGTACACTTACCGCCACGACAAAGTCCTTGCTGTTATTCGCGAGGTACTTAGCCTCTCAGTGGCTCGTGCCAACAAGGGTTCCACAGTATCCTCCAAACCCCCAATACAGTTTGTGCGGGTTGGCTCTAAAGGCAAAAAACATCTCACTGCAAAACCTTTCTCAATAATCGACAAAGCTTCAGATTGGATTATGGAGGTCGATTCGGTCTCTAAGCAGTATAAATTCCCTGAAAGTCTCGGATGGACAGCCCTGCGTCCAGATATAACTCTTTACTCTCTATCTCGGAAGATGGTCCTTATCGTAGAATTAACTGTTCCATGGGAATCAAATATCCCAAAAGACCATGAGTACAAATTAAATAAATACCATGACCTCGCAAATGCCGTAACCCGGAACGGTTTCACTGTTCACCTTCACGCGGTGGAAGTTGGCGCTCGTGGCCTGCCAGCTAAATCTCTATTTTACCTCTTTAAAGATCTTAGCCTATCCAGAAAAATAATCAACTCTTTCTTAGAAAAATTATCTAAAACTGCGATTTGAGCATCTGAAATTCTATGGCTTCGAAGGGGGAGTGAATGGGTGGTAAGGTGAACGCTCACATGTGGCAAGACAGCTGTCCTAAACCTAGCACAGCCGGTTCGTAAGTCCGGAATCCACTGCTCACCCCCCAGAAGTGTAAAAATAAAATAGTATTATGATGGGCCCGACTCCGGTCGGTGAATTCCATGGCAGCTCCGTTTGTATTTTATATTATATCGCCTTTTAAGTTAAGGGGCATTGTGCGCGAATCCGAGATATCAATAAAACGCTTTCCAAATCTTTGCTGCCTCACTGAGCGTGGACTGCGTTGTAAATAATTATTTTTTAACGTAACACGTATCAAGTCGAAAACCTCAAAATAATTCACAGTGTCATATGATTCGAAAATATCTGCGGAATCATTGAAAACGCCAGTCACAGGTGAGCTGGAATCGAAGAAAATACAATAAACCCAAATGTACGTGACCAAGCGAAGGTGAGAGTTTCGGCTGCGTTGAAAAATATATTGGAAACGGCGTAATACAATTACGGGTGTCTTGACAATTTCTGGACCTACAACATTCGATAAAATTAACATCGATTCGACTTTCGCTAGATACTTGAATTTAAAATAATTGTATACGCACTACTTAAGCTACCACATGGCCTTGGTGCATGCAATAGATTTATAGTGTTGTATCTTCTGTAATGTGTAATCACGTGTAGCCATATAGCTAATCTGTGTACCTTGTAATTGTAAGAGAATTAGTATAATTAAATCTCTAGTACAAATTATTAAATTCTTTATTTCATGACGGACGTTTTCAAGAATCTACTGCGCGGACAGGATCCCTTCCCATTTTTTCGTATCTCCATTTAAAATAAATAATCAAAAACGTATACGACAATGAGTATGTCGTAGCAAATTCCACAGCCGTCATTAGATAACACGTGTCCTGTTTCGTGGTTGACCACATGATACTTTTTACTCGTTTTTCTGCTACGTTTCGAAAGTGTGTTTCAGTTGTATTTTCCACATTAGAACTGCCGCCGAACAGCCGTCAGCCGGAGCCGTACACCAAAAAATGTCAGGGAAACTCTCAGCTGCATGAGCTTCACTAGATGACAAGGAATGGCAAACGCGAGGAGAATTATGAGATCCATATTTAAAATCAATTACTTTACGGCACAAAATATTTTTCCATAGAAATCCGCAGGTGGCGCCAGCGTCGTTTGGTAAGGAATTGGTTATACATGACAGAAAAGACTAACTGATTATCAAAAAGCCAATACTCCATCTAGCGAGAGAAAATGGCAGTAAACGTCATCATTGTATGGCTTTTTTTATAGTTTTTAAAAATTATCTCCCAGAATGTTTTTTTACTTGAATAAACAAATGGCTATAATATTTTATCTCCCTTACTTTTTTTTAGTTTATAATAGATAAGTTTTTCTCGATTACGTTGGAAATCAATCCAATGGAGTTAATAATAAGTTGTGATATTTAGTAAGTATGCTCCTCAAAGGAGACGGCACACGAGCATGCTGTGGTAACTGTTGGCAACTTTGTGGATGAGTCAATGGTACCGATTCTAAACGACCGAAGTTTACCGAACGAGAACGAAGTCGACCGAACGAGCTCGCAGTCGCAAACAAATGTCAGTCGGTTAGTTAGTTTTTACACAAATTGCTGGCTCGATGCACGTGCGCCGTTTGTTTAGCGGGGCTTTCGCAGCTGTGTATAAAAATACCCCGGTTCTAATTCGTTGTAATTATTAGTGTTATCAATAGTACATTCGTTATTCTTTCGAAAAAAGAGGCGGAAACTGATTTTAGTTTTTTTAGCTGGCCGGGCGCGGTCTTTCGATCGGTCATACGTCAGATCCAACAAACCGTATGTTTGTTTTCGAGATTTTAGGCTGAGTTTCTTTTGTATTCGTGTTGGCTGTCGAACTCATGATGAACAGACACTCGGCGCGCGGAGAATTGAAAGAAATCGAAGGTGCGCGATGCTGAACGGTAGTTTTTCTGTCTGTCTTCCATATTGATATTTAAGATCAAATGTCTTCTCCGACAGGCCTTAAAAAGGATGAGGCTACTTCTCCGATCGATTATATGGATAATCGCAGGGCTGAATCTCATCCTCACGATGCGGCGGTTAAGGGTGAGTGAAGTTTTGACAATTTATGATGTCATGTGGTGGCCAAGATGCGATCTTTGCTCGGTTGCCAAGAAGCAAACCTGAGACCCGACCTTCACGCATACACCTGATAGTATTTTACTCTCTGTTGCCAGCTATCTACTCCATCCATGTCCAGACTTTCCGGGTCTTCCCGATTGAACCTATAAGTTCCTTTTAACCTTTCGGAACTCGCGCCACGACTGCGACACTGGCCGATGAATGTATTGGCACTTATAAATACAATTTTATTTTATTTGATTATACAAACGACCTTACACATGAAACAATCCAAATTGCAATTTGATTAATTTATATAACAATACACACAATAAAAATATAAAAGGTTGATACTATAGCTCGGTATCCTTTGGGTTGATTCCGATAATTATATTCTATACGTTGGAAAAAGTAATCCAAAGTTAAACTACCATTTAGATTATACATCAATGGGTTGGTCCAGGTAGAAGGTTCTGGGTATAACAATAGCAGGAGACCTCAAATGGGAGCATCACATCATGGCAATAGCAAACTTGCAGCTTTACATTATCTGCACAGCAATAGAAATTATGTCCCGAATTATTATTGAAAATATACAAGACATATTATTATGTGAGACTTTGTTCAACTACAGTTACCAAGTTTGGAGACTCTATTTAGGCAAAGCTATACATCTCCTGGAGAAGGTACACAGAAGAGCGACCTGCATGCTGATCCAAATAAATGGCTGATTTATGAGGAAAGGCTAAAAAATCCTCGGGCTGCCCTCACTCGAAGCGAGATGGGACAGAGTTGACATGCAGCTCTATTATGAATACTCTCGCGATTGGATTGCTCTTAGTGTCTAAAAAGCGATAATCATTACTCACCATCGCTATTGCACTGTAACAACCATTCTCTTGTTTTTCTATCGCTACTCCAATCATAGACTGCCGAAACTTGACTGGATCAAAAGAGGTTCATTCAGCTGATTTCATTCCGTCAAAAATTGACTAATGTAGTTGCTTAGTTACGAAACAATAATGTTAAAAAGTGAGGTAATCTTTTAACAGTTACCTTCCTTTTGGTATTTTTAGGTTTAATATTGATTAATTATTAATTAGAACTGATTTCAAAGAAGATTAGGTATAATGAAATAAAATATATTTAATTTTTAGATCACCTCGTCGCTGCAATGGTTACAGGACACTAGGGCCAATCCAAACTAACCATTTTTGAAAACTAGATAAATGCTCAACACTGACAGCCTTATTTAGTATAACTGCTTAAGCTGCCGCTTAGTGGTGTCTTAGTTAAGTAAAACTTATCTCGTTAAGACTGCGCCGACTATAATTCACGGGCGCTGAATAGGTATTTAACGCTGCGTGTCAGTCGCCGGGACAAAATGCCGCGCCGAATATCGTTGCTTAAACAAAAGTACCGTGTAAGTCAAAATTAAATATTTTTCAAGAGAAGCAAAAAACTAATTTATTTTTACGAATTTCGTCTTATATTATATTTATATTTAACTATATAACAGTAATTAAGATAAACTGTGTCGTAATCATTTGAATACAGCTCTCTGATTGTGCAATTTCAACGCGGTTATGAGTTTAGGGGTCCGTCCACATATTACGTAATCACGTATTTGGGATTTTCAGGGGTTCCCCCATGTCAACAGACGTAATCAGCGGCCGGACCCCCCCCCCCCCCTTCCACCCCAAGGTTACTTAATCATCCGAATTTGCGGAAAATGTAAAGAATTGTGAACTCAGCGTTTGTAAGGGGCACGATCAAGCATGCTTGTCAAGCATCGCGTCGCAGGCTGGGAGGGGATCGTAAACCGCAGGAAATATGCAAATATTTTTAGAAATTGTAACCTATATTTTTCTTGACTTATGTATAGTCGTGGAAAATATTTGAAAGATATTGGGTTACAGGTTTTTTACGTTACGAAATGAGAGAAAGAGCTATAAATGTTCAATTGCCATCAAGGGCCTTTATTATTCCGTTAATATTATCTATATTATTGGCTTTTCACCTAAAATTATAAATTAATTAATCAACAACATTCCAAAAATACAAGTACGAAGAATAATAAAAATCATATAATCAATAGTCAAAGGTGTGGAAAAAATTATCGAATAGTCAGCAATGTGATATACAAGTAGCAATGCAGACTTCATCTCCGGGTCGGCCCCTAGCTTGAACTATAATACGATATATTGAGCCCCGCCGATATTCGCGGTCGGCTTGGGACGGTTGGTATCACTGAGGATCGGGTAAGGTTGGACAGCCTGGATCACGCGAATGGCTTCGGGATCGCTCGATCGTCTTCGGCGGACGGCTGGTAGCGACGGCGGGCCGGTGCCGAGCAGGAAGGCTGGTGGTACGATGCGCCGGCTATCGTACGGTCGTATTGTCGGCGGCGCGATTGTACAATTCTCCACGACGACTGTCTGGAGATACTGTCGCGGCTGATGTGGAGTTGGGGCCGAAGGATCACCCGAGTGTCGTTCCTGCTTGAGGGCGGTTCGTTGGAGAATATGGGCGGCGCTTCAGGCTTCACCGCAAATAGGGCGACTGATAATCGCGCCTGCAAAAGTCCCTGCCGGAAGAACGTATCCGTCAGTATGCGGGATCCAGGCCGTGGAAGGCTTCACGGAAAGGAGACGGCACTCCAGATTCCGGACAAGCCGCCCAAAGGCCGGAAACTCCCGTCGAGCTATGCCCGCCACAGGGAATCTCTAGTTCTCACAATATCAGTTATCAAACGAACACTTACCGGAGAAAATATTGAGGTCCTATCTATAAGTTCTGGACTTCTCCGGGACTTTGACTGGCTCGCACGATCTCTCGAATTCGAATGGAAGGAGTTCTAGCAAGGGCGGTCGATTTTGAGAATATTCCGCCTAGATGAGGGTTTGCCTATCGGATTTTCCCGCGTACATCTCAACGCTAATTTCCGGAATTATTAATAGCGCTTAATATTGCGTGTATGTATTTTATTAAAATAAAGGAATTTTACCACTACTGAAAACATATCTTATTTATCCCGGTTATTCCCTGTATTCATTAATATTTGATAACCAACGCTAGAAGGCAGCGGCTCCCTCCTGTATCATGCTGAAATTGAGTGTATAAAGGCACGAATTAATTTACTCGGCGACTACTCAAATAACTACGATTTATTGACTCATCTTCAATCTATAATTATGACTTTTTCATTTTCATGATTTTGATTCGCAATCATATCCAATAGTCGTACTGGCAACGCGATGTCTTTAGTTACGTCACTCGCCGTAATGTTGCTCGCTTCTGAACTCGGCGCTTCAGCTGTCAAAACTATGCGACTGCGTACGCGCCGGCTTCGATACGAATGTGAGAAAATGCGTGAAAATAGTGAAAACCCGCAGGAAAACACGGAGCTCGTGTTACAAAATATTTACGAAAAATGCCTAATTTTGTAGTTTTATACCAGGGAGTCACGTCATTCATCAATCAATTACGTCTAATTGACGTGACTCCCTAGTATAAGCTACAAAATTACGCATTTTTGGTAAATATTACAAAAAAATATTTGCATATTTCCTGCGGTTTACTATCCCCCCCCCCTGCCCGCGACGCGAAGCTTGTCAAGCATGCTTGATCGTCTATAGAGTTAAGTGGTAAGTGGAAAAAAACATGTTAGAATGCTTTAAAAAAAGTACTTTATTAATTCAAAGTAATTACAAAAACTCAAACTCTTCCCCACTCCTCGTTGGCCCGCCGTTGAGCCTCCGGTCCCGAGAGGAGGGAAAACGCTTTGACGTATGTAATGAAAAAGTCCATGTGTAAATCTGCCATAGTTTGCACAACCATTGTTCCGCCATAGTTGGCCATAGTTGTGTAAATCCGCCATAGTTGGCCATAGTTGGCGAACGAGGTAGAGCAATAAGTTAGAGTGGAATATAAAACAAACGATCGTCGATAAAAACTACCTGTCAGACTTATACTCGTCCGAATAAATTTGAATACATTTCGTGCGGTGTTAGTTTCAGTTGCTTTAGCTTTGGTGGGTAGTTTTAATGCGAAAAAGTGACAACCGTTCATTTCACATTTGGCTCTAGCGTATTGCCCTGTCTCGTATACACGGACTGATTTCTGATTTTAGTTCACGAAGAAACGCAATCCAGCCCAATATCAGAGTAAAGAATTTTTTTTTGACAATATCAACCTCAATCGAAAACACGATTTGTATTGGTAAAATTAGATAGTTAATAAAAGTAACTGAATTAAGTACCTAAAATCTTTGTTGCAAATATACATGTTGAGTGTGTACTGGAACACTTTTAATATATATAATAATATATACAACTAACTTACCGCAAAATCATTGCACGGCAAAATATTTTGTCGTGGATTGTTCTCGCATCAACTTTTCTAATAATTGAGCTGATATTAGTAATTTCTAAAGTAGCATTGTTCGAAGCTGATATTAGATAATAATTTCTAATATCACATTGTTCGAAGATTCCGAGGAACGAAATGTACAGTGATAAAAAAGGTAATTATTGCTTTGTAACGTATTATCAATTAGATCCTACGATTTTTATACCTGGGCGAGCGTGTCTTGCTCAGCGCAGTGCAGAGCACTCACTCACACGTACAATAGAAGCGAGAAGTCGTTTGTTTTGAAACTTAGCGCCACAATTCATTTATGATATTTACCTAATTTTACGCATTCCCATTTTTACTAAAACATGTAATGCTCATTTAGATGAAACAAAAGTTATAAGTAGGTCAGCTCGGGTTCTTACAAGAGCTGACCTAATTGCAACTTACGACCACAGAAAAAAATAGGTTGTGTCACCCCAAGACTTTCCTGTCAAGTAGCCAGGAACTTAATTTATCTGAATATTAATTTCATAAATCCTACCACCCCCACTTCCCCTAACCTAGCGTCACCCTTTAACCCCCCCCCCCCCCCCGATGATGATGATGAATCGAAACTGAAATCGAAAACTATCGAAAACGAAATCGGAACTCGTATACAAAATTTTGGGTCTCTGCTATTGACCGTTGAGGATTTCCCTCATCGGGAGCCGACCCAGGGTACATCAGCCATGTCATGGTGGAACTTGGAAGAGGCTATCATAATTGAATGCGTATACAAAATTTTGGGTCTCTGCTGTTGACCGTTGAGGAGTTCCCTCATCGGGAGCCTAATTAGGGTTCATTAGCCATGTCATGGTAGAACATGGAAGGGGCTATCATAATTTAATGCGTATACAAAATTTTGGGGGTCTGCTGTTGACCCGTTGAGGAGTTCCCTCATCGGGAGCCAAATTAGGGTTCATCAGCCATGTCATGGTAGAACATGGAAGGGAGCTATCATAATTGAACGCGTATACAAAATTTTGGGTCCCTGCTGTTGACCGTTGAGGAGTTCCCTCATTGGGAGCCAATCCAGGGTTCATCAGCCATGTCATGGTGGAACATGGAAGGGGCTATCATAATTGAATGCGTATACAAAATTTTGGTTCTCTGCTGTTGATCGTTGAGGAGTTCCCTCATCGAGAGCTAACCCAGGGTTCATCAGCTATGTCATGGTATAAAATGGAAGGGGCTATCATAATTGAATGCGTATGCAAAATTTTGGGTCTCTGCTGTTGACCGTTGAGGAGTTCCTTCTTTGGGAGCCAACCCAGGGTACATCAGCCATGTCACGGTAGAACTTGGAAGGGGCTATCATAATCGAATGCGTATACAAAATTTTAGGTCTCTGCTGTTGACCGTTGAGGAGTTCCCTCGTTGGGAGCCAACCCAGGGTACATCAGCCATGTCACGGTAGAACTTGGAAGGGGCTATCATAATCGAATGCGTATACAAAATTTTAGGTCTCTGCTGTTGACCATTGAGGAGTTCCCTCGTTGGGAGCCAACCCAGGGTGAACGGATTTCAACCACAATCTTTTCTACTCTTGCCATGACCAAATGATGCCTGCATGTCAAATTGCAGCTCAATCAGATGAAGCGTTTAGGCGCTATCGTCGGAGAATACACACAGACACACAGAAGTGCTTCCACAATACTTTCCTTGACAGGAAAGTAAAAGGAACACTAATACAGGATAAAAAACCTGAACAAAAAATACTTTCAATAAATACTTACCTCGTTTTACCGCGTACGTGACATTATATGTACGAAATAGATCGCGACCGGTTTTCGAAGTCAAATGGCTAAGCAAAGAAACGTCATCCCTACCTCGGCTCTAGTGGACGACTGAATAATTCATCCTTGCGCTCGCGTATATATACCGAATGATATTTGGCCATAGTAAATTTGTATGGCAGATTCGGAGTATCTTTTCAAAATATCATATTTAAATAACCAGGGAACATTTTATAATACCGTTGGTGTTGTTTTGTAGCTTGAACGTTTGTGATTTATTACGATTTGAAATATGAAATAAAATCCTATTTCTGTATTCATAGTGAGCAAAACGCCGGAGTGCTTTTCTTAAGTTTTTTCCCAACTTTATGTTGATAGAAATATATAACTGTAAATGGGTTTTAATTATAGAAGGTGTATTATTGTGAACACATTCGTTGAGATCTTAAATATATTTTTACTGAAAGATTATGGATTACAGCGACAAAACCGTGACTAACGTTTTCGCTTATTTTGCTCTGCGCAGTCTTAAGACACCATCCAAAAAATTGTTATTTTGAAACGCTTTCTAGCAGTGACTTATCTAAGCAATACTTAGTATACTGACTTAACTAAGTAAGCCGATAATAGAATGGAATAGAATAGAACAACTTTATTGTGCTATAAAAACATAACTTAACGAATATTACACTGGTTTTATAAAAAAGACAATTTATGCACAAATGGCGGACTTATCGCTCTAGTGATATCTTACAGTCAACCATAATATCATATTATGGTTGACTTACAGTCAACCATGATATCAGATAATCACGTATGCCTCGTTGGTATGGTGGAACAAAGCCAACCAGAAAACTGTGATTACCAAACTAAGCAATATCCAAAGGACGGCGTGCCTCATGACAACTGGCACAATGTCCTCCACTCCTGGAGCAGCTCTAGATGCACTGCTGAACTTACCGCCCCTACACATTCACTTGCAACAGGTGGCGAAAGCCAGCATGTACAGGCTATCTGCCCGAGAGAAGGTAAACTAGATCTCACAAGCACTAAGGTCAGTTCTTGACTCAGTCAGTGAAACTCCAATCCCCAACATGGTATCGGACACCATGCTTCCACTCCTAAACTTTGGAAAACTTTTTACAGTGGAACTGCTGCCCAGAGACGACTGGCTAAAAAGCTAACTGCACTGGAAGGCCGGTAGCCTTAAATGGTATACTGATGGGTCCAAGTCGGGACTTGACGTAGACTGCGGTATATATGGAGAGCGAACAAACTTCGATAGAAGTGTAAACTTGGGAAAAAACACCTCCATATTCCAAGCGGAGGTATACTCCATTATTGAATGTGCGGATATCAACCTCCTTAGGACAATCCGTCAACCACTGGAACAACACGCCAGGGTTGTATCATTCCAATAAATAAAATACAAACGGAGCTGCCATGGAATTCACCGAACGGAGTCGGGCCCATCATAATACTATTTTTTATACTTCTGGGGGGTGAGCAGTGGATTCCGGACTAACAACCGGTTGTGGTAGGTTTAGGACAACTGTCTTGCCATATGTGAGCGTACACCTTACCACCCATTCACTCCCCCTTCGAAGCCATAGAATTTGAGATGCGCAAATCGTTGTTTTAGATAATTTTTCTAGGAAAGAGCTGATTATATTTCTGGAAAGACCAAGATCTTTAAAGAGGTGAAACAGAGATTTAGCTGGCAGGCCACGAGCGCCAACTTCCACCGCATAAAAGTGAACAGTGAAGCCGTTCCGGGTGCAAGCATTTGCGAGATCATGGTATTTATTTAATTTGTACTCGTGGTCTTTTGGGATATTTGATTCCCATAGAACAGTTAATTCTATGGTAAGGGCCACCTTCCGAGATAGAGAGTAAAGAGTTATATCTGGACGGAGGGCTGTGCATCCGAGACTTTCAGAGAATTTATACTGCTTAGAGACCGAATCGACCTCAAAAATCCAATCTGAAGCTTTCTCAATTATTGAGAAACGTGTTGTAGTTAAATGTTTTTTGCCTTTAGAGCCATCCTGCACAAACTGTGATGGGGGTTTGGAGGATACTATCAAACCCTTGTTGGCACGAGCCACTGAGAGGCTAAGTACCTCGCGAATAATAACGAGAACTTTGTCATGGCGGTAAGTGTACCGTCCTTGATCTAAGGCCACCTTGCAACCAGCTAGAATATGTCTAGCTGTGCAAGGGTATTGCTACAAAGGGGACATGAACTATCCTCAGCATAGCTCCAACGAGCGAGGTTACTGGGGTCTGGAAGTGTATGCTGAAAGGCATTCAAATAAAATTTCAGCATCTCTGGCGTCTAGTCATAGAGCATTACCTTCCAGTGCATTGGAGGCGGAATGCAAAAGTCCCCAATTGTTGTCTAATCAATCTGGCATGGAAGGCCAATAGCATGAGCCATACTGTTGCTGTCGTAATCTCTCCACAAGAGAGACTTCTTCAAGTCCACATCGCTCATGGTTGTACTGCCATACCCTAGGCCAGTGCCATTCTGGCTGATTCCAGTAAGGAACTTTTTGTTTAAGTCTACGGGGGCTTGTAGATCATTTGAATCACTACGGCCACTTATTACGTGCTTCGATATTGCTGGATCTTTGCAATTGCACAGAATCGAATTTTTGGTTATTCTGGAGTTGGCGTAGAGCAGAGAGGGCAGTTTTAGCGCTAGCCCAAAATTTTGTTTTGGACATAAAGAGAGTCGAGGGGTCAGCTGGTTTGGCTAAGGACAACCAGGATTTTAAATAAGCTGTCACCAGCGCATCCAGATGGGACAGTTGGGTTTTGGTAAAATCGTAAATAAGAAAGGGCCATGACAAATGTGACGCTAGATAATTGTCATAGATCCAAGCCTTACGAGGGTCAGAAATTAGCAAGGCATCTATTTTTGCCAGGCACTTTTGAAATGCTCTATAACATGATCACCAGAGACGTCTTTTCCCTGATGGGTGAGTTTCCTGCCGAGGAATTTGAAATGATTATTTGGGTCTATAACTGAGATATTAGAGCCCTTAAAGACCAATTTGGGGTCATAGGATGTACATTTTAAGTCTATGCGAGCGAGTCAAAGGCAAAAACATTTGGAGGGCTTCACTTTTATACAGCCACAGAACAGCTCCACTTTCTGTAATAGCAAGGAAAGCTACTTTGGGCTCCTGGTGATGGAAGTTAGGTCGTGGGCAAAAGCGAGGCTCGACAAGGTGTATTGGGCGTATGTTTTAAAACGGTAGCCCCACTTCCTGTCAAACTAGGTCAGGCTTTCCAGCAGTATATTAAAAATCGTTGGAGAGAGGCAACAGCCCTGAAATAGTCCCATTGAATATGGTATCGAGCGGGTAGTCCATTCTTGCATTTTGACATGGACCGTCAGACAGTTGTAGTAGGAGGCTGCAATGTCACGCAACACAGGTGGAAAGTTGTACCAGCGGAGTGCAAAGTGGAGGAGACTGTGTCGGACTGACCCAAAGGCATTCTCTAGGTCGAGCCAGCATACATTGATTTGGCGTTCGTGCTGTCTCGCATCCTTAATGGCAGCAGCCAGGAAAGAATTGTGCTCGAGGCAGCCCGAGACGCCTCGCATGAAGCTTTTTTGCACTGATACTCCAAGGTACTCATTCCGGTGCATGAATTCGCTCATCCTCGTATGGACTATGCTAAACGAGATTTTGGCCACAGTATCTGTCAGAGCAATGGGCCGAGCGTCCTTTGGTCCGGTGCAAACTGGGACTTTGAAATTAAGATGACTGTCGCTCGGCCAAAATTCCATTCCATATATTTCCGAAGATAAATCCAAAATATTGCAGAAGGCAGGGGCACTTTTTGTATACTAAATAGGGAATACCATCGGGACCCGGAGTAGAGCCCGACGGCTTCCTCTTTACTTGATTAAGAATTTCATCTAGAGATGGAGGTTGAGAGGCAAAAGCTACCGTAGGCAGGTGCGGAGGTGTAATGCCCGGTGGAGGGCTGTATGTATGGAGCCGCATTGGATCCTCATACGTGGTCGAAAAGTATTCTGTGGACATTTCTTCCGGGATTTGGATTTTGCCCTAGGCGGCAGACAAAACCTTTTTGCTGTAGTTAAAACGGTTTTTGTCAAACGGGCTTCCTCTTTGGATTTGAGAAATGCTGCCTTGCGCTTGTTGTTTTGCGTTGCTATGCTCTGTATGAGTTTTAGTGCAGAGCGGTACGCGCGCAAAAAGTTGTGGCAGAGGACTTTATCCTCGGCTTTCTTGGCTTCACGTAACTGGCGATGAAGTAGCCGCTTTTGCCTACGGAGCTTTGCCTTAAATGCGTCTTCTCTGTGAACCGGGTTGACACGGGTAGATTTTGGGTAAACACCCGTGAAGTATTTAAGAAGATTTTGGTATGCACCCGCTAATTAAGGCTCATGACCGTAAGACTGCCCGTGAGGCCTTATCGCTAAATAGGAGCAATCTACTCATACTGGTGAGGGTGCTCACGGGGCAATGTGGCCTGAACAAACACATGTACAACCTCAAGCTCCAAGACACGAAAATGTGCAGATCTGCTAAGGGGCATAGGAAACTCCCTGCACCTCATGTGCGAGTATGGCCCGCTGATGCTTAAAAGATACACCCACTTGGGTGGTCATTACCTCCAACCTGAGGAGGTAAAACAAAAGCCTGTTGCGGTTCTTAAATTAAACGAGGCTTAGCGCAGAACTATAGTAGGTGGCGAACACAATAGATCAGCAACGGTCGCAGTGTTACAAGGCTCATAAAAACCTTAGAAAAGCCCCACAAAAAAAATGCCACGAAAAGCCGCGATGTAACCAGCTATTTTACGGCTGTACAACGCGCAGTGCTAGTTGTCCATTTTTGTGTCGTCGTTTTGTTTCGTCGTTGTTGCTTAATTTGTGTTATTTTGGTGTGTTTTCACGGATAAAGGAATGGCCAACAAAAACATGCCCTACCAAAAAAGGAAAAGGTCTCTGCAAATTGGGAGACACTGAAAAGCTTTGAAATCATTTCAATTACGTTTTCGATACCCACTGCCTTTCGGATGTGAGCATTATTTTGTCATTATTTTTTATAACAACTCATTGTAATCCGACCTATGGATTATAACAATTCATTATATACAACACAGTATACTACCCAGTAGCTTTACTCTCGAGCTACAAGGCAATGCGGGAAGAGGATGCGAGGGATAGTGGGCAGAGGGGTTCGTCACGACGAACGCGAACGGTACGCATTACGGGCAGGTAAAGGCTGCCGACCTTTTCAAGTGTTCGTATATCTGCGTAGGCCGAGTAGCGAAACATCTGGCTACCATATCCAGCCCTTACGACTCGTGACGTATTCGCTTTGATTTCAATTTTGTTCTAAGAGAAGCTATTGTCTGGTATACTGTGTATACAACATAATCGATAATAAAAACCGGTGGTAAATTATAATTCTCACAAATATAAGAGTTTTAGCTCAAAATAAAATTCTTATTATGTTCTTGACTATGTCCAGGAGCCTTGAGAGTGCCTTGTCTTTTTCTGCCTTGTTTTCCTGTTCAGTAGAAAAGGGTTTATGTTTTAGTTTAGTCCATCTACTAGTCTCCAGCCAGATTGTCTGTGTCTGTCTGAGTCCGTCTTGGATCCGTACTCTGGCGAAGATGATATATGAGCCCTTGTCGATAAAGCCTTCTCGGGATATATTCAGGAGGGTAAGGTCGTGCATTCTTCTTCCCGAGGCTAGTAGTAACAGGACAGCCGTCCTTCTCGACACATCGTATAGGCTTTCCAGATTGACTGCGTTATGTTCTAGCCAGTTCACCAGTGTTGCAGGATTCCAAGTCGGGAATTGTTGGCCAGGCGGTCTCGATAGGGCTATGGCTTTTAGGGTTCTCCTCACCAGTAAGTCCGATGAGAAGTTGAGCCTGCAGAATGTCAACAGTGTGGATTTCTAGACCAGGTTGGTTCTATAGGCCAGGCCCCTAGCCTTATATAGATAGCACAGAAATCTTGCTACGTCTCCGCCTGTGGGGTCTTTTTCGGGTATGCCTTCTCTCTTGCCCATGCGGACCATATCTTCCAGGATGCTTTATATGTCGCTTTTGAGCTTTATATATCCTTCTCCTGACTCGTCTAGTCCGCTATTCTATCGCTCTACCTGCAACTCCCCACACTGAGAGTTCGAGGTCTTTCAGGTCAGGGGGGAGTCCGGTGGTCAAATCAACTAGTGTTTTCCCCAAATCTCTGATCTTTATTGGAGACTCTTGGGCTCGTTCCCGCAGATCCGGGAGCCAGAAGGCTTTCTACCATTCAAGGGCGACTATGAGGTATGTGTCCATTGCCTTGTTAAGGAGGGCCAGAACATGAGGAATGAGGTTTAGAGGTGGAAACACTCAGGCCAGATGGAAGTGCCAAGGGCGACTGAAGGCGTTTATGAAGAGTGCCGCAGAGTCTCTGCAGTCTTTCGTCACGCAGGGGTGAAGGACACATGAAGCTTTGGATGCGAATAGGTCGACTTCGGGGGTTTCCCCATATGCGAAAAATTCTCCTTGTCTCCGTACTTCGTATGTGCCATTCTGGTATTGGCTTCCTTTTGGAAAGGTGATATGCTATCCTGTTGTATCGGCCCGAGATAGACCAGGAGGCCTTGTGATGGAGCGTTTGCACATTTGTACTTTTTAGAGGGGATCTCCTCGTTTTCGTCATCAGAAGAATAATCTAGTCTTCCTTTACCGGGTGTGGCTAGGAGAGTTTCAGCAATATCTAGGCGGAATGCCAGTAGATCCATCATCTTATTTTTAGGAATTTTATTGCTAAGGCAGTGATTTCGGTACAGTCTCCAGGCATTTACGATAGACAGGCCAATGAAATGAATGAGGACTTTTAATGTCCACTTTTTGGTCTTGATGTATGTGTGGTAGTACTCCATCACCTGATCTAACACATTCACCTCACCCATGTGCTGGTTGTAATTGCTTATGAGTTTGGAGCAGTGATGCTAACATATCCTTTCTGTTTCTTGTCCCATCTTTGAATCAACTGAGTAGTGTCTGCTCCAGTACAGTTTGACCTCATAACGACTGACTTATTATCTTTCCATTTGACCAGGTGTGATTCTCATCGTGTTATTACCTTATAGTTCTTAAATATCATCGTGTGTCGATACGGTTGAACATGATAATGGCAGTACCGTGAAGGTTCAACTTCGACAGCTCCTCCATCTAATGAATCGTTGAAAAGAATCGATCAAAATACAAGCAGCTTCCGGGTGGAATAGATTTCGAAAGATGAAGTATGACGGATGCTCCTAGACCCAATGATTTTTTTGAGAACGCCGTTTTAGTTCCCAAGTATATATCAAAATCTATCATGAGGCTTTCGCTGGTAGTAGCAACGAAGTTCTTTAACCCTACAGGCCGAGGTTTATTTTTCACCACCTGACGCAGACTCAGATCATTTGCTCGTCGATGGAATAATACCCGGACGTCCTTTCAAGTGCGTTACAGGCTGCTTTAACCCCCCGAGCTGCGAGATTTCACGACCGCATGTCTTTGAAAGACTATGTATAATTATGAGATTTATTATGGGGGCCGACCAAAATATTAATTTCTCCCAAACCGTTGTTGCGATAATTAAAATAAAAAGTTGTTTTGTTCCCGATGAAATTTGATATTAGAATACTAGAACTTAATTTTTGAAAACATTAAATATATTTTTTTATTCACAATCAAATTTTACGAAAAATTGGATTTACACCGTTAGTCTGAGTCCGATCGGTCCCAACGAGGCGCAACTGTGCTTTTACATTTGAGTCCGATCAGTCTCTCTGAGGCTCGACGGGTTAACCATATCAATAACAGGCTGCACCTTCCAAAGTGGATTTTTGGGAGAATCATTGGGTTGAGCGTCTGTTGGTACGACATGTAAAGCGCTACGAAGTTGAAGGAAGCGATCGCGACTCATGTGTTCAGTGATCATGAGCAACTTCATTCGAGTACGCCAGTACATGCAGAGATGAGGATACTGAATACAACCCATAATGATATGAATAGCGACCAGGGTACGCATCTCTTTTGCGTTAGTATTGAGCTGATACCCAGTTTTTCGCATATAATAGTTACTAGAACAATGTTTGTTTGTTTATACTCTTTATTGTAAAAATGTCACAATGGGCGGGTTTATTGTCATATGACAATCTCTTACAACCAACCCTACTATGATGTGTTATATGTATGTGTGCGTGTAACATGTCTGTAAGTGTGTGTCTTGTTATTACTTTCGATCGACAGAATTGATATCAATCGGCAGCTAGCTCGAAGAACTTGTCATTCAGGAAATCATTGAAATACTCTATTGGTAAGCGTACTGGTTGTGGAGGAAGCTCAGGGAATTCATGGGGCTTATCCCGATAAGTACTTTGTTTCCAAATCTTTCTCCTAGGCTTCTTCTTACCTCGTGTCTTCTTTTTCCCTTCTTTCTTCTTTGACGATGCATCTATAGCTTGGAAGCTCATTGATGCCCCTTCTTCTTGTTCCAGAATTTCGTCCACTTCTTCTTCCAAAATGTCATCCAACGCGTCCCTAGGCAGTACATCTTCTTCACCATCCGAGAAACCTTTCACTTCCAAATCGTTTCCTTCCGCAAACAGAAAGAGAATGGTCTTATCTGAGAGAATGGCTCCTATAACATAGAAAAGTGCGTAATTAGTGATTTAGGGTTGTATGAACATTAAAATAATTGGTAATTTTCATTTAACCGTACCAAAATAATTCATGGAATTTATTAATTGAATAGTGTTCCGTGTTCCGTGTCCGTGTTTCATTCTGAGCCATTCTGAGCCTGTCTGTGAAATTTGGGAGCTGTTTATTTAGAGACATTAGTGAAGATATATCTATTTTATTTATGTATCAAATCCAAATGAAAGCTATGAGTTGATATTATTAGAAAGGTAATTTTATGTAGTTTCTATACGTTTATTTAGTAATGGTTTGGGTGAAGTGTACGCCGAGGAAACGATATTGAAACGAAAGCGGCGATAATGTTGTTTTTTATCACCTAACAATAAATACAAACGGAGCTGCCATGGAATTCACCGACCGGAGTCGGGCCCATCATATTACTATTTTTTTTACACTTCTGGGGGGTGAGCAGTGGATTCCGGACTTACGAACCGGCTGTGGTAGGTTTAGGACAGCTGTCTTGCCACATGTGAGCGTTCACCTTACCACCCATTCACTCCCCCTTCGAAGCCATAGAATTTGAGATGCGCAAATCGCAGTTTTAGATAATTTTTCTAAGAAAGAGTTGATTATTTTTCTGGAAAGGCCAAGATCTTTAAAGAGGTGAAGTAGAGATTTAGCTGGCAGGCCACGAGCGCCAACTTCCACGTGAAGGTGAACAGTGTAGCCGTTCCGGGTTACGGCATTTGCAAGATCATGGTATTTATTTAATTTGTACTCGTGGTCTTTTGGGATATTTGATTCCCATGGAACAGTTAATTCTACAATAAGAGCCACCTTCCGAGATAGAGAGTAAAGAGTTATATCTGGACGAAGGGCTGTGCATCCGAGACTTTCAGGGAATTTATACTGCTTAGAGACCGAATCAACCTCCAGAATCCAATCTGTAGCTTTCTCAATTATTGAGAAAGGTTTTGTAGTTAAATGTTTTTTGCCTTTAGAGCCATCCCGCACAAACTGTATTGGGGGTTTGGAGGATACTGTCAAACCCTTGTTGGCACGAGCCACTGAGAGACTAATTACCTCGCGAATAACAGCGAGAACTTTGTCATGGCGGTAAGTGTACCGTCCTTGATCTAAGGCCACCTTGCAGCCAGCTAGAATGTGTCTAGCTGTGCAAGGGGTATTGCTGCAGAGGGGACAAGAACTATCCTCGGCAAAGCTCCAACGAGCGAGGTTACTGGGGTCTGGAAGTGTATGCTGAAAGGCATTCAACTAAAATTTCAGCATCTCTGGCGTCCAATCATAGAGCATTACCTTCCAGTGCATTGGAGGCGGAATGCAAAAGTCCCCAATTGTTGTCCAATCATTCTGGCATTGAAGGCCAATAGCATGAGCCATACTCTTGCTATTGGCCTTCGTAATCTCCCCGCAAAAGAGACTTCTTCAAGTCCACGTCGCTCGTGGTTGTATTGCCATACCCCAGACCAGTGCCATTCTGGCTGATTCCAGTAAGGAACTTTTTGTGGAAGTCTACGTGGGCTTGTAGATCATTTGAATCACTACGGCCACTTATTACGTGCTTCGATATTGCCGGATCTTTGGAATTGCACAGAATCGAATTTTTGGTTATTCTGGAGTTGGCGTAGAGCAGAGAGGGCAGTTTTAGCGCTAGCCCAAAATTTTGTTTGGACCTGAAGAGAGTCGAGGGATCAGCTGGTTTGGCTAAGGACAGCCAGGATTTTAAACTAGCTGTCACCAGCGCATCTAGACGGGACAGTTGGGTTTTGGTAAAATCGTAAATAAGAAAGGGCCATGACAAATGTGACGTTAGATATAATTGTCATAGATCCAGGCCTTACGAGGGCCAGAAATTAGCAAGGCATCTATTTTTGCCAGGCAACTTTTGAAATGCTCTATAACATGATCGCCCGAGACGTCTTTTCCCTGATGGGTGATTTTTCTGCCGAGGAATTTGAAATGATTGTTTGGGTCTATAAGGGAGATATTAGAGCCCTTATAGACCAATTTGTGGTCATAGGATGTAAATTTTGTGTCTATGCGGGCGAGTCCAAGGCAAAAACATTTGGAGGGCTTCACTTTTATACAGCCTGACCAGTCGCAGAAAAGCTCCACTTTCTGTAATAGCAGGGAAAGCTGCTTGGGGCTTCTGGTGATGAAAGTTAGGTCGTCGGCAAAAGCGAGGCACGACGAGGTGTATTGGCCGTCTGTTTTAAAACGGTAGCCCCACTTCCTGTCAAACTGGGTCAGGCTTTCCAGAAACAGCCCTGAAATAGTCCAATTCAATAGGGTATAGAGCGGGTAGTCCATTTTTGCGTTTTAACATGGAACGACAGACAGTTGTAGTAGGAGGCTACAATGTCACGCACGACTGGTGGGAAGTTGTACCAGCGGAGTGCAAAGTGGAGGAGACTGTGTCGGACTGACCCAAAGGCATTCTCTAGGTCGAGCCATCATACATTGATTTGGCGTTGGTGCTGTCTCGCATCCTTGATGTCTTGATGTCTTGATCCTGATGATTCGATGTTCGTGCTGTCTCGCATTCTTGACATTGTGTTTTGGCGTGATTATTTGCTCTTTCTGACAACAATTTTTTTATATAGTAAGTATAATAAAATTTGACATCAATCTGTGCAAGAATATCTTACATTCGATTATTTCCGACTGAATGAAAATTGTTTGAAATCAAGCTAGGTTTGCACGGCGCAGCTGGTTGATTCCAAAATATGCTGTGTTTTCATGTGGTTTTTATAAATATTTTTTTGTTATGAACCTCACATAATTTTTATTTAGTAATGTGTAATACTTATCCAGGTTTACGTATAAATAGATAATAAATATATAATAACAACCCAATAAGTCCAAAACATTTTTTTTTTAATTTTTGGGAGAAAAGGATCGATTGTTTTATAAAATTAGCGACTATGGACGAAGTATATACTATATAAGTATAAAATACACATGACTAACAAGATAGTTTACTAGGTAAATCATAAAAAAACGGTATTGTTGGTATTCATATACAAAATCGACCAAAAAATACTAAGGCGCAGTGTCGTTTTTTCGCCGTCAGCCGCCGCGTAAACGTTGGCTTTCGAGGGGTTAATGAATGAAAATAACAGGATTCGTAGTTGTCCCTCCTAAAAATATTGTTAAAATTGCTGCTTTCGTCTCATTGTACCTTCAAAAATAATAATCAGTGACAGCTTGAGAAACACTTCTCGACACTATAACTCTCATAGTCTGCATTTAAATGATCATAAGTGTTTGAAAGTGAGAAACCTTTTTTGTTTATTTCCTTCTTAGGTATGCTTGAGCTCGATATTTCTAAAACCATCTTAGATTACAGAATTTAAATTTTCCGATATTCCTCCAAGAATCTTTTAGGAATTATTTAAAAATCATGCCTCGAACCAATACGTATTTTTTTTCTGCCCAGTCAAAATAAGGGTCAATAACATACAGTTCGTAAAGAGTAAGTACATAGCATGTTGAATTAACCAACTTTTAAAGTTAACCAGAAGAATGTCATGTTAAATTATTCACAGATTCATAAATGTCTCCATTTCCTCGGTAATATAGAGAAGTAGTGGGCCCAATATTGAACCTTGGGGAACCCCACAGCCTAATAAAGTTGCCGATATATAAAGGAAATATTATTCCGTAGATGTTGGAGAAAAAAGATATATTTAATTAATCGACTGATTATGCAGTATTGCCATTTTCAATAGTGTGGCTAAAACAACTTCTGTATAACTCTCGTGGACAGAGATCTATGAATGCTTTGAACGCGTTTTCACTACCTCTTTGGAATTGATCCCCCCCCCCACTTTAAAAGTTGCCAGAATTCCGAAAAAACGGAAGTCTTTTGGAGCAAGGTCTGGCAAGCACGGTGGGTGACGAAGAGTTTCCAGTCGCAACTCCTGCAACTTTGGAACTCTTAGCTGTGTGGTCACACGGAAGCAATGGCATAGAGCGAATGACTAGACATGGTTGTTTAATCACGAGCGTCATCATCGTTGTTGGCAGTTCTTGAGAGAACACAACTGCGTTAACGAATAGGTCAGAGGGCATAAGGCTCATGGTAAAACATAACACGAATTTTCAACTTTTTACTGATTGCACGCATGGAAATATTCGAGCAATAATAAACGACACAATGGCAAATTATTACCTGCTAATGAAAAAGACGTAACTGGCTTAGAATTTACTTGAATTTGGGATTCCAACCCAAACCAAAGTTTTTCCATGTTCAAAAGTAACCAGTGTGAAAAAAAGGCAAAAACATAGGTTGGATAATATCCTACACGTCAGGCGTACCACAATCTTTTCAACTACTGCCATCACCTAATTATGCTTGCATTCCAAATTTCAGCTCAATCGTATTATTAAGCGTTTGGGCATAATCGTGAAGTAATCCACACAGACATATACAGTCTTCTGGGAATGGTCTTAATCATCTCAGGGGTGCTCAAAATGTACATTGCCGTCTTCATCTCGATTTATATCGTGTTAACAATACATTCCCTCCTTCTTGGTTGATGGACCAGGAAAAAAAGGCAATTTAGCTAATAAATAAACTGGGTCTACGACATACTCCTCCTTCACCACCTCTCGTCATCCAATAACGACCAACAATTCGACATAGATCATCGTTTCATCTACTGCCTACCTCCCGATATTGAACGTCACAAACGTGCACACATTCATACGAGTGCGTAAAACTCACTGTACCTACTGTTGACCTTATACAAAACACTTATTTTAGATGGTCAATTATTAAATCTAACAGTTTAATGACAAACAATGTAAAAAAGAAATAATTAAAACAGTAAAAATAATACGTACTGCGGCCCGCTCCGTCGTCGAATTACGCGGCCATCCTGGTGGAGCTCTCGGCCAACACTGATTCGTCGTGGAGAAGCGTATCAATCGCTTCATGCTAGCGCGGTCTATGCACGATCATTGCATGCCGGGTTAGATCGCAAAAACAGACTGTAGAAGGAAAAATATTTTTTTTCCCCCGAATGCACGCTCGTCTCGAGTCGGGCTGAAAGGGTTATGCTGGGCCACCACGACAATTCTTCTTGGGCTCGTTCGATCAGGGAAACTTTTAGGCCGTTTCGAGTTTCCCCATTGATCGCCCAGCCTAGAGATTCCAGCAATTGCACCGTTTCCTGAGCTTGTTCCTTAAGCCGTTCCCGGGATTGGTTCACCGGGAGGAAGTCGTCGAGGTAGACTATCGTCTGAATATTTATTTCTCTTAGAAGTTCCGCTATCCAGTCGGTGATGGAACCGACCATCTTTAGTGCTCCTGAAAGACCAAAGGATAGGGCTCGCATCCGTAGGGTTTCCCCGTCTTAGATCATTCTGAGAAATCTCCTGTGGCATTCTGCAATTGGGATGTGAAAGTAAACGTTCTGTAAGTCCACTTTTACCATGAAGTCTCTTGCTTGGAGGAACGTCGGGAGTGCCCTGTGCGGTATTAGGTGGAAGCCGGAGGTTTCCACGAACTTGGTTAGGGCCTTCAAATTGAAGATTGGCCTTTGGGACCCGTCAGATTTTGTAGTGAGGAACATGGTTGAAAAGAATCCCCGGTCGTCGTCTTTCCTTTCGATAATCCCCAGGTCTCGGCAATCTGTATCTACATATGACGGCAATCAGTTAAGGGGGGCTTTCGGGAGAAGGGGATGAGCGTGCCGGACAGTAGGTCGAGTATCGGTCGCCGTGCTTCCCTCTTTGTCCGTTCCGGGAGGAAGTTTTGGAAGCATCCCTCCGGAATGGGGCCCATTTGGTGTCACTTTCTGTGGGGGTTGGGCCGCCAATTGTCTCGGCGACCCCTCTCCCCTTTTCCTGTTGTTGGCCCTGTGTGCTGCTCTAGGGGGGCGCTGCGCCTCTGGCAGGTTGGGGCTGCGGGGCATGGGCGGCTTACGAGGGGGCAACCTCTCTCGGGCGGTGAGAGGCGGACAACTGTGAGACGGGGGCCGCGGCCAGGGTTGCACGGGCCGCTCTCGGCATTTTTGTCGGTCCTGCTTGGAGGGTGTACTGCCAAGTTCCAGGCGACTAGTCGATACTTAGGCCTCAAACTTTTCAATAAATTGCCCGAAAGATTAAAAGAAATTAAAAACATCGATATTTTCAAGAGATCCATCCGAGTCTATCTGCTTAAAATCAACATGTATGCCCATAACGACTTCTTAAAATATTTTGAAAATACATAGCATCGTATCTACCCATTTAATCTAATACATATTATTTACCGTTAATTGTTTTGTTGTAAACTGTTATCATATAGTCTATGTTTTCGTAAATTGGTAAGTTTAAAACTATATATTGTATATCATCTCTTGTCTAAATTGAGTAACTAATTTAAGATTAATTACTGTCATTCCTACACAATTGTATGGTTGTATTGGAAATAAATACCTTTTACTTTACTTTACTTTTACCGCCGGTCAATGCCGTCCCGGGAAGCGATCGGCTCTTTGAGCCGGTACATCCCGAACAGATGGTCTGCGCTCGCCGGTACTCTACGGAGGCTTTCGCAGATCATCTGTCGATCCGCTCCAGGATACGCTCCCGTTCTTCCGCATTCGAATCGCATTCGATGCATAAAATTTCCACTCGCTTCTCGCATAAAATTTGGAGGATGTCTCCCGAGATCTCGTTGTAGCCGTCCGCAGAGAGCGACTTTTTCGCCCTTTTGGCTTGAGATGCGCGAGGTTAGAGCGTGGGCTCCCCGGCTCCCGCGCGAGCAATTGGCGCATTGTGTCGATGATCACCTCTTTCTGTCTTAAGGCCGCGTGCATTAGGGCGGCAAAAGTGCATTCCTCGGCGGTCAGCGGAAGTTCGCCGAGGCAGACCGACTTGAATTCCTCATTTAAGGCCAACTTCTTTAGTCCCGGCAATGCCAGATATTGTTTGAGGAAGTCCGCGTATCAGATCTGCGTCCAGTCATGTGTACCGAACCGCTGTAATTCCGCTACTTTCTTGACCGTAGAAGCCTTCGCGACTGAGATCGTCGGTGCTTTGACCTCGGTGGAAATGTCTGCAATTTTGAACCCGGACTCTGGGTCCAAATTTTGGGGCTACGGCTTTCCCGTCGGAGGCTTACTGGTTATAATAGTTATCAGGCTTCATACTTACCTGCTCCTTGAAGAATGATAATGTGTCCGCGAATACCTCTGCCGTCGTCTTCACTCTCCTCTTCTTCTTTTCCTTAATATTCTCTGCTGGAGCTTAACTACTATTACTTACCTGAAAGTGTTTCTTGCGGATCAATATCTCCTGGGTTGACCTAGTATTCAAGACATTAAAGTTTATGGCATATCTATTTCTGTATTTTTGCACTGCCTTCTGGATTTTCCAGGTTTTGAAGATCCAGCTTCCTATTCGAATAATTTTTTGATATCTTTTAAGCGATATATGGAACTGACCCACTAAGGGATCATGATCAGAGTTTAAATCTGCACCGACACATTCTGTAGAGTTCTATAATTAAACACCGAAATACACACAAACACATATTTGTTTCAAGATCGGCAACAATAATAATAGCGTCTATTTATAATTCAAAACTGTCAGCTCGGAGGGAACCGTCCAACATGGTGCAGTGCAACACTTGACAAGCTTAACCTCTTTCGTAGCCAATTTTATTCCTTAAGGTCCACTGTACAATATCCAACATAACTGTTAATTTCAAAACATACTCCTTTTGACATTTTGTTAAATTGGTAATGCAGTAACCTCGCTCGTTAGATCTATTAAGACGATAGTTTATGTCCCCTTTGTAGCGATACCTCTTGCTTAGCAAGACATATTTTAGCTGGTTGCAAGTCAGCCTTAGATCTAGGCGGTACACTTACCGCTATAACAAAGACCTTGCTGTTATTCGCGAGCCTCTCAGTGTCAGGTTGGATCTAAAGGCAAACAACATTTCACTGCAAAACTTCTCAATAATCGAGAAAGCTTCAGATTGAATTCTGGAGGTCGATTTGATCCCTCAACAGTATCGATTCCCTGAAAGTCTCGGATGCACACCCCACTATCAATATATAACTCCTTTACTGCCTATCTCAGAATCTATGCTCTTTACTGCCTTACAGTAAAAGGACAACAAGTACAATTAAAATGTCATAGACAAAATACCAGTAGCAAAAAACTGTTAACATGATATGCCTAAAACTGGTGTCCTGTCACTTAGCTAGGCTATATAGTCTGTTATAATAATAATAAAATACGTGTGGCACTCGGGGACTGCTGCGGTAAAGCTGTTGCATAGCATTTTTAACAACTTATGCAATTATAATTATTTATTTATTTTCTTTTTTCTGATATCAGATAACTGCGCTCTATCGGAAAACGTTGAAATTATTCCGAATCATTTGCGGCTGCGTCTACGTCTTCCGATAGAGCGCCGCGCATGATTTTTTTATTCGATAAAGCAAAAAAACGGATTATTTGAAAAAAACGTAGATAAAAAGATAGATAATTAAATTATCTTTAAAATGGTGTAGGTTTCATAATAATATGCCAGATAGTATTTGCGTAGTAGTCGTTTTTGTGTTCGGTTAGACCTCATTTCACAAATTAATTACACTATGTAATATAAACAAAATCTAAAATATTCAAAGCTAAGAATATTAGGAAAATGTTCTTGTTTAACATATATTTTTTTCCAATCGTAAGCAGTACTCGGTTAGACGTAATTATCAGTTTAAAATCATTAATTTTCGTTAAGAAATTTCTTCATTCGGTCGCCGCCCTGGCCTAGGCCTGCGATAAAAGCTATGCAATAGCCTAATAATAATAATAAAACTCTTTATTCTTAAGAAAACTCTTATTCTTTATTCTTAATCAACATCTTCCTAGAAAAAATATCTAAATTTGCAATTTCCGCATCTCACATTCAAGGGCTTTGAAGGGAAGGAGTAAATGGGTGATAAGGTAGATGATCACATGTGGCAAGACAGCTGTCCTAAACCTATCATAGCTGGAGTCTGTGTCTCCAGAATGGTAATAATAGCATTATGATGGGCCCCATTCTGGTCACTGAATTCCATGGCAGTTTCATTTGTATTTATTTATTTATTGTTATTATTTATCTTAATATAATCAGTCTGATTTCTTAACCATTCTTAGCAAGCCCACTGAATGTGATCTCTAAGGATATGTAAGCATATGCAAGGATATGAAGTATATGTAAGGAACAGGATGAGTTGTCATCTGCATAATAAATACGAGATTGAATATTCAGATGGCAGCCTTGACACGTTTATGGCTTATTCGGTCATTATAATCATAACTCCCTTGGTAGTTGTCCTAAATGCCCTCATAAACATGAAATCTGTCAACTTGACAATAGCCTGCCAATGTTGCTCACAATCCAACAGGATTTGACGTAATTAAAATTACTTACAAAAGTACAAATGAGCATTGTTTCAAACCTCATTTAGTTTAAAAAGTTAGTTTTGGGATAATCACAAAAAAACTTATTTCCTTAACTATTCAGATAAATGCATGATCATAGTCAGCTGTCTCCTGCCAAAGACGAAGATTGACTGGATGCAATTAATAAAATTTTGTATGTCCAATTTTAACAGTAGGATTCTCTTTTATGAATTCCCAGTAGGTTTATCCCAGCAGCATTAGAGATATCGCGACAAATTTAAAAAATAATAATGTAATCCTTGACTCCCAGAGCTTGATTGAAACTCTATCATTAATATAAAACTCTGCAATCACTGTTTTGTTTTCTCTGCTCAAAAAAATATTATTAGAAGATTTTCTTGACGGAGTAACAATTATTCTATGTTATATGCCAAAAAAAATATGTCAAGGTGCGAAATAAATGCGGTGTGATGTGTGAATGCTGTGCCGTCACAAGTGTTGCGGAGGCAACAACCGTCACAGAAATGACTGACTATGAAAAGTATGCCTGACTTGGTGCCAAAACAGCTTCTTACACTTAAGTTTGAAACTGTTCCAATTGCTGCCACATGCAATGAGGATTCTAGAAAATAACCATTTCAAAGTCACTCCTAAGAAAAAGTTAATTGAAAAGGAGCCATATGATATCGACAACATTGAGAAAACAATTAAGACTTTTAATTGTTATTTCCAGTTGATATTTAATATTTTCATTTTATATTTTTTTTTAATTCTGATTATTTTATTTCGTTTACTATTATGACCAGTTTTTAAGGCTATTCTATTTTCTGATTATGTTCACATTCTTTAATTTTATTTATTTTTTTATTTTTATTAATCAGTTTACATTTGAACTTGTATTTATGACTTTAGATTATTAGGCATCTAAGGAATCATAGAAACTTGATTAATATGTGAAATATTGTTTAGAACCTGAAAACTGCTGTGTTCTTCTTATTGAAAGTAACTAATACATTGTGTATGCTTGTTTTCAGGTAATATTACATCTGATATTGTGAAATCAAGGTCTCCTGAACATCCACACAAATCTGTTATTGATGGCAAGTCCAAGGAAAATGCTGAAAAAGACAATGATGCTAAAGTATCAGAAGTGCACTCGTTAAGAATGGATCGTCCACATACCAAATTGAGCCCTATTAAAGCCATTCAAAGTAAGTTTTTAAAATTATTCTAATAGATCTTGTAACAGCAACTAATCGATTCTAATAGAAAATCAGTGGGGTGATTAAGAAATTACTGTTTATGTGATACTTTCTCACCTGTTTTGTGCGATAAATCGTGTTCTAACTGAACTGAATAAAAAGTATTATTTAAACTAATATAAGATGATTGCTAAGAGAGGCATGACAATCCTATTTTAAAACTGAATTTACCATCTCGTGGCTGAATGACTTTGTGGAATACTGCGATTTGAAGTATAAATAAAATAAAATACAAACGGAGCTGCCATGGAATTCACCGACCGGTGTCGGGCCCATCCTAATACTATTTTTACACTTCTGGGGGGTGAGCAGTGGATTCCAGACAAACGACCGGCTGTGGTAGTTTTAGGACAGCTGTCTTGCGTACACCTTACCACCCATTCACTCCCCTTTTGAAGCCATAGAATTTGAGATGCGGAAATCGCGGTTTTAGATATTTTTTTTAGGAAAGAGTTGATTATTTTTCTGGAAAGACCAAGATCTTTAAAGAGATGAAACAGAAATTTTGCTGGCAGGCCACGAGCGCTAACTTCCACTGCGTGAAGATGAACAGTGAAGCCGTTCCGGGTGACGGCATTTGCGAGATCATTGTATTTATTTAATTTGTACTCGTAGTCTTTTGGGATATTTGATTCCCATGGAACAATTAATTCTACGATAAGGGTCACCTTCCGAGATAGAGAGTAAAGAGTTATATCTGGACGGAGGTCTGTGCATCCGAGACTTTCAGTGAATTTATACTGCTTAGAGACCGAATCGACCTCCAGAATCCAATCTGAAGCTTTCTAGATTATTGAGAAAGGTTTTGTAGTTAAACGTTTTTTGCTTTTATAGCCATCCCACACAAACTGTAATGGGGGTTTGGAGGGTACTGTTAAACCCTTCTTGGCACGAGCCACTGAGAGGCTAATAATTACTTAGCAAATAACAGCAAGGACTTTGTCACGGCGTCTTCGTCCTTGATCTAAGGCCACCTTGCAGCCAGCCAGCTAGAATATGTCTAGCTGGTATTGCTACAAAGGGGACATGAACTATCCTCGACATAGCTCCAACGAGCAAGGTTTCTGGGGTCTGGAAGTGTATGCTGAAAGACATTCAAATGAAATTTTAACATCTCTGGCGTCCAGTCATAGAGCATTATCTTCCAGTGCATTGGAGGCGGAAAGCAAAATTCCTTAATTGTTGTCTGATCATTCTGGCATTGAAGGCCAATAATAATAAATAAATAAATACAAACGGAGCTGCCATGGAATTCACCGACCAGAGTCGGGCCCATCATAATACTATTTTATTTTTACACACTTTTTGTGGAAGTCAACGCGGGCTTGTAGATCATTTGACTCACTACGGCCACTTACTACGTGCTTCGATATTGCCGTATCCTTGGAATTACTTAGAATCGAATTTTTGGTTATTCTGGAGTTGACGTAGAGCAGAGAGGGCAGTTTTAGAGCTAGCCCAAAATTGTGTTTGGACCTGAAGAGAGTCGAGGGGTCAGCTGGTTTGGCTAAGGACAACCATGATTTTAGACTTGCTGTCACCAGTGCATCCAAACGAGACAACTTGCGGTGTCAACTACAACGGGCGAGCCCGTCACCACAGGACGTTTTAATGATTTTTTCGTTCTGTCGCCTGCAGTGAACGTAGAAGACTTTGGACAGAACAATCCAACGTCCAGCTACGTCACAACCCGCAAGAGACCAACGCCTTTACCGCGAGATAGCCAGTAATGTTACCTGGCGGGCCGACACTCGCGCCCTTGCTTCCAATTGTGACCAGATTTCTCCGGTCTCTCGATTGGTTCCGAGTTCGAGGTCGCTTGCGCGGTCCTCTCCCTTACGAAGCGGTGAAACGGTGTACGCCGAATCTATCGCGGACCAAGGCGTCCTTTGCCCGACTCTGAACCGGGATCGGATGGCCAATGGTCATTTCAAGAGCAGTCGCCGTAAGGTAGGCAACCACCCCCGCTCTATAGGAAACAATACAGTTCCCAGACTCCCCCGACTGTTAGTCGGAGAGCACAGTCGATTGGCTTGCGCCGCTCGGTGCGCAGACCGTCCAGGAGCGCCAGAGGTTTGATTGCCAGGGGAGACTGGTTGACCCAGTGTCCTACCCAGGTTCGCACCCCATGCGTGGAGGCCATCGGATGGGTGTTGACCCGTGAGTGTGACCGACCCTGAACACATGGGTCATCGTGGCCACCTCATCATGGGCCCGTTAGCTCCCATCCAACCATCCAAACAAGACAGTTGGGTTTTGGTGAAATCGTAAATAAGAAAGGGCCATGACAAATGTGAAGTTAGATAGTTGTCATAGATCCAAGCCTTACGAGGGCCAGAAATTAACAATGCATCTATCTTTTCCAGGCAACTACTGAAATGTTCTATAACATGATCACCAGACAGGTCTTTTCCCTGGCAGGTGATTTTTCTGCCAAGAAATTTGAAGTGGTTAATTGGGTCTATAAGGGAGATAATAGAGCCCTTATAGACCAATTTTGGGTCATAGGACGTAAATTTTGTGTCTATGCGGGCGAGTCCAAGGCAAAAACATTTGGAGGGCTTCACTTTTATACAGCCTGACCAGTCGCAGAACAGCTCCACTTTTTGTAATAGCAGGGAAAGCTGCTTGGGGCTCCTGGTGATAAAAGTTAGGTCGACGGCAAAAGCGAGGCACGACGATGTGTATTGGCCATCTGTTTTAAAACGGTAACCCCACTTCTTGTCGAACTGGGTCAGGCTTTCCAGCAGTATATTGAAAACGATATTGAATATCGTCGGAGAGAGGCAACAGCCCTGAAACAGTCCAATTGAATATGATATAGAGCGGGTAGTCCATTCTTGCGTTTTGACATGGAACGTCAGACAGTTGTTGTAGGAGGCTACAATGTCACGCACCACAGGTGGGAAGTTGTACCAGCGGAGCGCAAAGTGGAGGAGACTGTGCCGAACTGACCCAAAGGCATTCTCTAGGTCGAGCCAGCATACATTGATTTGGCGTTCGTACTGTCTCGCATCCTTAATGGCAGCAGCCAAGAGAGAATTGTGCTCGAGGCAGCCTGAGACGCCACGCATGAAGCCTTTTTGTACTGACACCCCAAGGTACTCGTTCCGGTGCATGAATACGCTCATCCTTATGTGGACTATGCCAATAAAGATTTTGGCCACAGTATCTATCAGAGCAATGGGCCGAGCGTCCTTTGGTCCGGTGCAAACTGGGACCTTCGGAATTAAGATGACTGTCGCTCGGCCGAGATTCTGTGGGACTACACCGCTATTCCATATATTATAAATAGGATAGAAAACGAATTTACCGCGTGAAATTTGTAGGACCCGACGTTTCGGTGACGTTAACCTCTCTACCCTAGACAACGGCGGCTGCAACGTCACCGAAACGTCGGGTCCTACAAATTTCACGCGGTAAATTCGTTTTCTATCCTATTTATAATGTCAAACAACCGCGATAGTCTTCGATTTTATATTCCATATATGTCGGAAGATGGATCCTAAATATTGCAGAAGGCAGGGGCACTTTTTATACACTAAGTAGGGAATACCATCGGGACCTGGAGTAGAGCCCGACGGCTTCCTTTTTATTTGATTTAAAATCTCATCTAGAGATGGGGGTTGAGAGGCGAAAGCTACTGTAGGCAGGTGCGGAGGTTTAATGCCCGGAGGAGGGCTGTAAGTATGGAGCCGCATTGGATCCTCATAAGTGGTCGAAAAGTATTCCGTGGCCATTTCTTCCGGGATTTGGATTGTGCCCTTAGCGGCAGACAAAACCTTTTAACTGTAGTTAAAACGGTTTTTGTCAAACCGGGATTCCTCTTTGGACTTGAGAAATGCTTCTTTGCGCTTGTTGTTTTGCGTGGCTACGCTCTGTATCAGTTTGAGTATAGAGCGGTACGCGCGCGAGAAGTTGTGTCAGAGGGCCTTATCTCCGGCTTTCTTGGCTTCACGTAGCTGGCGACGAAGTAGCCGCTTCTGCCTACGGAGCTTTGCTTTGAATGCGTTTTCTCTGTGAACCGGGTCGACATGGGTAGATTTTGGGTAAACACCCGAGAAGTATTCATGGACCGCCACCTGGAAGGACGACAGTTGAACACTGGCAGGGGCATTACGGTTCACAGCGTCGCTATCATCATGCCCAGCAATTTGCTTGTTTAGCCACGCCAGACGTTTGTATTTCTTTTTACAGTAAGGGTAAACAAGGTCCGGTATTTTCGCCATGTCGTTTTGTGGGGTTTCATCTGAGGTAGCGGTAATTCTCCCCCCTGATAGGCCGCTTGAAGGCATGTTTTCTTTTTTTCCTTTTTTGCTTTAGTTTAATCGGATCTGGCTTGCAAGGCCATCGATCCGATGCGTTCTTTCACGCCGTCCTCCGGCTGTCACAACTCTATCGTTGTTTTCATCCTGAGAAACAGGTTTTTAACAATAAATACAAACGGAGCTGCCATGGAATTCACCGACCGGAGTTGGGCCCATCATAATACTTTTTTATTTTGACACTTCTGGGGGGTGAGCAGTGGATTCCGGACTTACGAACCGGCTGTGGTAGGTTTAGGACAGCTGTCTTGCCACATGTGAGCGTTCACCTTACCACCCATTCACTCCCCCTTCGAAGCCATAGAATTTGAGATGCAGAAATCGCGGTTTTAGATATTTTTTCTAGAAAGGAGTTGATTATTTTCCTGGAGAGACCAAGATCTTTAAAAAGGTGAAACAAAGATTTAGCTGACAGGCCATGAGCGCCTACTTCCACCGCGTGAAGGTGAACAGTGAAGCCGTTCCGGGTGACGGCATTTGCGAGGTCATGGTATTTATTTAATTTGTACTCGTGGTCTTTTGGGATATTTGATTCCCATGGAACAGTTAATTCTACGATAAGGACCATCTTCCGAGATAGAGAGTAAAGAGTTATATCTGGACGCAGGGCTGTGAATCCGAGACTTTCAGGGAATTTATACTGCTTAGAGACCGAATCGACCTCCATAATCCAATCTGAAGCTTTCTCGATTATTGAGAAAGGTTTTGCAGTGAGATGTTTTTTGCCTTTAGAGCCAACCCGCACAAACTGTATTGGGGGTTTGGAGGATACTGTGGAACCCTTGTTGGCACGAGCCACTGAGAGGCTAAGTACCTCGCGAATAACAGCAAGGACTTTGTCGTGGCGGTAAGTGTACCGTCCTTGATCCAAGGCCACCTTGCAGCCAGCTAGAATATGTCTAGCTGTGCAAGGGCTGTTGCTACAAAGGGGACATGAACTATCCTCGGCATAGCTCCAACGAGCGAGGTTACTGGGGTCTGGAAGTGTATGCTGAAAGGCATTTAAATAAAATTTGAGCATCTCTGGCGTCCAGTCATACAACATTACTTTCCAGTGCATTGGAGGAGGAATGCAAAGGTCTCCAATTGTTGTCCAATCATTCTGGCATTGAAGGCCAATAGCGTGAGCCATACTATTGCTGTCGTAATCTCCCCGCAAGAGAGACTTCTTCAAGTCCACATCGCTCATGGTTGTACTGCCATACCCCAGACCAGTGCCATTCTGGCTGATTCCATAAGGAACTTTTTGTGGAAGTCTACGCGGGCTTGTAGATCATTTGACTCACTACGGCCACTTATTACGTGCTTCGATATTGCCGAATCCTTGCAATTGCTTAGAATCAAATTTTTGGTTATTCTGGAGTTGGCGTAGAGTAGAGAGGGCAGTTTTAGAGCTAGCCCAAAATTGTGTTTGGACCTGAAGAGTCGAGGGGTCAGCTGATTTGGCTAGGACAACCAGGATTTTAAACTAGCTGTCACCAGTGCATCCAGACGAGACAGTTGGGTTTTGGTGAAATCGAAAATAAGGAAGGGCCATGACAAATGTGAAGTTAGATAGTTGTCATAGATCCAAGCCTTACGAGGGCCAGAAATTAATAATGCATCTATCTTTTCCAGGCAACTATCTGAAATGTTCATGAACCATACTGTTGCTGTCGTAATCTCCTTGCAAGAGAGACTTCTTCTTTGTACTGCCATACCCCAGACCAGTACCATTCTGGCTGATTCTAGTAAGGAATTTTTTGTGGAAGTCTACGCGGGCTTGTAGATCATTTGAATCACTACGGCCACTTATTACGTGCTTCGATATTGCCGGATCTTTGGAATTGCACTGAAAAGAGTCGAGGGGTCAGCTGGTTTGGCTAAGGACAACCAGGATTTTATACTAGCTGTCCCCAGTGCATCTAGATGGGACAGTAGGGCGATGTCGACTACAACGGGCGAACTCGTAACCCCAGGCTGGTATAACGATATGGATCATTCTTTCAGCCGTGGGATGAGCGTGAAGACTTGGGGACAAGACAATCTACTGTCTAGTTCACTAACAACCCGTTAATAACCGACGCCTTATGGAGAGGCACCGGGAAAGTTATTTTCCGGTGCCTCGCCGTAAAATAACTTTCCCGTTAACAGCCTCACCCCCTAACTACCAGTTTTGGTAGGATATCTCCGTCTTAAAATTAACCTTCAGGATACCTTCGTCCTCCCGACTGGTTACAGGTCTGAAGTCGCTTACGTGACCTCTACCTGTTGTATTACAGCGGTAATTCAGTTAGAATTTTTTGCCCGTAGTGCCACACGGGATCGAGTGTCCCAAGGTCATTTCAAGACTGGCATGACAACAGTCAACATCCACCCCCGCTGCTTAGGAAACAATATATTTCCATAGTCAGAGTGCACAACCGATTGCCGTCGCCGAACGGTGTGCAAACCACCCAGTGGCGCCGGGATGCAATCCCGCCGGGAGAAATCGGTCCACCAGCTCTAAGGCCTAAGACACGGGAGTCTTACCTGGGGTAGCCTTCAACTCGAGGAGGCTTCTGAATTGGAGCTGAATCGAGAGTGAGCCGATCCGAGAACAAAATGGATCTTGTGGCCCAAGCTGCACGAAGCCGTTCACCACCAAGACGGGACAGTTGGGTTTTGATGAAATCGTAAATAAGTAATCACATTTATTTAATAAAATTAATAAAATATGAGTAATCACATTTATTTAGGCCTTCACAGTGTCACGTTGTGGGTTTAGATGACATGATAAAAGAATAATAAAAGAAAGTAATTATAAAATAAATCTTTAATTACCACATCGTCGACCGACTGACGGATATATTTGGCGATAAAGCGCCTAGACAATTTAATCCAATCTTTAGAGATTTAATTCAATGAATATAATAATTATAAAATATAATCAATTTAAAATTAATTACAATTTGAGAGGAAAATAAAAAGAAAGAGCAAGAGCCTCAGGTCGAGGGCATATTTCTCGAGTTCAACTTATGGGAAAAGGGTTCCGAGGACGGATGGCAAAAGTTGATTATCGGGGAGATCCCGTGGCTTAGCCGATACGATGAACGTTCGGCGGGGGGTCGGGCACGGACTGCCTCATAGTCGGCCCCCGTAGAGGTGCTTGAAGATTGCTGAGAAAGGCTGCTTCTGGAGAGCGGAGCAGGAACGCTTGAAGAGGGTAGCTTGAAGAGCGAAGATGGGCGCACGCGGTGAGACGGTCGTCAACTATCGCGCGGGGCGGGCGCAGCAGCTGGAGCGGGCGACGGGGCGCTCAACTCCTGCGTGCGCCCCCGGCGAAGGAGAACGGCCGCGGTCACGCGTAGCCGAAGGCGAGGAAGACTCTGGCCATGCTGGTTTCCGGCAAGGAGACGCGCGCGCACGCCGACGCCGCACGCGTCGGCCTTTATACGCCGACCAAGCGCTGTGTTAGTACTCCATCCTTGGCGGGGAAATCGTACCCCGAAGGACCCCTGTAAAACCACAAGAAACGCCATGCATTAGCTTCGCCCTAAGCGGAAATCTACCCTTTTGCCGGTAGTTAAGAAAAAGATAGCGCGGATTGGCCCTTTTTCCCAACTTCCAGCGAGCACGTGCTTGTGCCACATTCCCTCATTTCCAACAGGCAAACGCGATGTGAACTCCCATAAAACTATGTGCACTTATCGGAAACCATCACGGCATTCCAGAATATTCCAATTAAACGACTTACCGAAGAGAATTAGGGGTCCAAAGCTTGCCAAAGATCGACCTGTTGATCGGCGTAAATGTCCAAAAAGTGAAATGGCGGGTCCGTGTCGCCGCTTTTATCTAGCTCGAAACTGTCAAACCATAGACGGTCTGTTTCCCGTAAAAATATTAATTTACTGAAATATGTGGAATAATTCCTAAATTTATTTCTGTTTTACTAGCGTATTAAATTATAATTTTCTACGTTAATAATAATTTTAATAATATGAAACGTACTTATCAAAGACAATTTCGGATTTACATTTACGCGATCAGCGATTTGGCGAAAATGCTTGTTCTGATTGGCTTTACAAAAAGAAAAAAAAGAGCTGTTAGCTGTCAAGACGTTCGACGTATCGATTTAACCTATTCGATATCGATTTATCTCAAGTAAATCGAAATATGTTTCCACGTCGTTTCCACGCGAGAAAATGCAACTCTTAAGGTTTCCACGCGAGGAAATGCGACTCTTAAGGTTTCCTCGACGTGACAACAGCTTGCGACATTTGCCAAAATTCCTACTAAATAATGTAAAGCAGACATAAGTCGATGTTGCATACCTCGATGCAAATGAAAGAATTCTCAATAAACTGGCTCTCCTATAAATAGTCTGCATGCGAAGATGGCTATAGATTCAAAATCGCTGGAATCTACATATCCTATCCACATTGTACTTAACAATCCCACCTCACTTTCCTTACTGAAGGACATAGTCACCCTTCTAGGAAGCCATGGTCTCCCTCTCCAATCAAGTCAGAATAACATTATTTGCATTTCAAGTTCTATTCTCACTCCCAACATCCAAGGTGTTCAGTTGTCTCTAGGTTTAAATTTCTTCTGAAAAAGTATTTCCTTTCTCACCAAATGTAGTCCTCTCCCGTTCCCTATCCCTATTTTCCATTGCTGTGCAAGTATTATTTAGTTTTGTACTTAATTTTTTTTTCAATGTATCTGAACTACCTAGTAATAACACTCTCACTAATGCTATGGTTGGCTGTAAGAGATTGCCTTAGTGTGATAAGTGTGTCCAAGATGTCTTGTTCAATCAAGAGTTTATTATAATTATTATTTACTCATGAGTTTTTATCGCTCTTTCAATACCAGTTGGATCAATAATGCACCCATATTTGATTTTCTTTATTATGTTACCATGATGTCTAAATTGGACTTCGTAGATATACTTAGTATGTAGCAGCGATGGACCTTTTATATTTCACAATAGCATTTCTATAGTTTACCTTATAAATGTCATTATTGTACTATGTAAATTTTTAGTAGAAATAAATATTGACTGCTGTGATATGTAAATACACTCTATTTTAATGATTTTTATTTTAAATTACAGATTTACAAAATGATGGTGAAGACCCATATCCCAGCTTGTCCGATTACCATGATTATGAACCGAATCTAGAATTTGACGACTCTGAATTAATAAGTAAGTATTTTTTGTTTTTGGAGGTGACAAAGTAACGGCGCAACACTTAAGGAACCTGGGTGGGTGAGGATGATATTTGTGTTATACGCAACATATGCCAGAAGGTTTCGAGATCTGGAGAGTGGCCTGAAGTTTGGAATCAAATCCATCTTGGTCCTATTGCATAAGAAAGGCTCGACTTGCAAATGTGAGAATTACCGTACAATCTCGCTTATCTCTCATGCAAGCAAGATTCTCCTCAGCATTCTTAACAAGAGGCTGGAGTGCTTCATAGACCCATAAATTTCGATGGAGCAAGCCGGTTTCATAAGAGGACGAGGCACCTATGAGCAAATCTTCAATATACGTCAACATAGAGAAATGCGGGGAGTTTAATATTACAATAGCTCTCTGTACAACTGCTCGACTGGGGGAAGATGTTTGTGGTTATGTGTGATATGGGGATCCCAAACCACCTTATATTCCTCATGCAGAGTCTGTGCATGGATGGCGCTTTGAGAGTAAATTTGGACGATGAGATTTTGAATTTCTTCGAAGCAGGAGAGGCGTCAAGGGTGCATCCTATCTCCGAAATCTCCGAAATTTGATTGGCAAACACATAATGAGAAAAGTCCTAGACTAATGGGAGGGTGGAATTCGCATTGGAGGTCTCAGGATCAATAAATAACCTAAGATTCACCGATGATATGACCATCATGGGTGCCGATGAAAATGAGTTGGCGACCATATTACGCAGAGTGGAGAAGGAAAGCGCTGAGTATGGAACTGAATATGAACCGCAGCAAGACCAAAGTCATGTTTGTGGACCTGGCTGGAATCATGCAACGCACCATTGAGCTGAGTGACCTTCAAGCTGTGAAAGACTTTGTCTATCTGGGCTCCATTATATACGATGAAGAAAACTGCTAAAAGGAGGTCTCAAGCAGAAGCCAGATGGCAAGGAGCGCCATGAGCAAGGTAGAAAGGCTGTGGAAGAATTGGGGTGTTAGAAAGCGGACTAAGGTCAGACTGGTTCGAGCTCTAGTTTTATCGATCTTTCTCTATACACACACCAAAATCGATGCACTAGAGAGGTGGCATTGGGGTAAAATGCTAGGAATTCCATGGGCAGCACGCCGCACCAACAAATCCATCCTAGAAGAACTTGGCATCCAAGTGATGCTCTCCACCGTGTGCATGAGAAGGGTCCTGCAGTACTTTGGTCACGTTGCCAGGAGAAACCCGGAGAATTTGGAGAAAATGCTTTCCGGGGGTCAAGTGCAGGGAAAAAGAAACAGGCAGATCGCCGGCCAGATGGAACGACCTCATAAAAAAAGTTACAAAAGGGTCAATACAATCTGCAACCCGCTATGCAGAGGACAGGTCGAAGTGGAGGAGCCTCGTAGGCAAACTGTTGTCCACGAATCTCAGTAATGAGGGAGCGACGGAGAAGAAGCAGATTTTTTTCTTTTTTTAATGTCTGATCGCCTAAGTTAAGTTGCGTCTAGCACGGTCAAGCAGCAGACAGATGACCACTTGTGGTCAGCAGAGTAGTTACAGTATGGCTGCCTGGAAGAAGTTGCTCTTGAGTGACCAGATAGGCCATTACTACAAGAAAATGTCAAACATAGGGAGATTAGAAAATAGAAATAAAATACAAACGGAGCTGCCATAGAATTTACCGACTGGAGTCGGGCCCATCATAATACTATTATTACACTTCTAAGGGGTGAGCGGTGGATTCCGGACTAACAACGGGCTTTGGTAGATTTAGGACAGCTCTCTTGCGACATGTGAGCGTTCACCTTACCACCCATTCACTCCCCCTTCGAAGCCATAGAATTTGAGATGCGGAAACTATGGTTTTAGATATTTTTTCTAGGATATAGTTGATTATTTTCCTGGAAATACCAAGGTCTTTGGTGAAACTGAGATTTGGCTGGTAGGCCACGAGCGCCAACTTCTACCGCGTGAAGGTGAACAGTGAAGTGAACAGATTCCGGGTGACGGCATTTCCGAGATCATGGTATTTATTTAATTTGTACTCGTGGTCTTTTGGGTTATTTGATTCACATGGAACAGTTAATTCTGCAATAAGGGCCACCTTTCGAGATAGAGAGTAAAGAGTTATATCTGGACGGAGGGCTGTGCATCGAGACTTTCAGTGAATTTATACTGCTTAGAGACCGAATCGAGCTCCAGAATCCAATCTGAAGCTTTCTCGGTTATTGGGAAAGGTTTTGTAATTAAATATTTTTTGCCTTTAGAGCCATCCCGCACAAACTGTACTATGGGTTTGGAGGGTACTGTCAAACCCTTGTTGGCACGAGCCACTGAGAGGCTAATTACCTCACCGATTGAATTACCCTGGACAAAGTAACAACATGCATATAATTATTAAAAAGTTTCATTATAAATATAGCAGTATTTTTTAAAGACGCTCCTGCTTAATAAATACATTTTCACTCATATTATGCGATTTTTGGGCTGCCTTTTCATTTAACCCAAGTTTTTTGTACGATTAATACTGTTTAACACTCCAACGTTAAACACTTCTACTTTCACTGCAAAACACTCTGCGGCTACCCTTTGAGAAGAAAAAATGTATGATAATAAGGATTACCTAACACAAAGGATTAGGTAATCCTTTGTGTAATCCTTTGTGCATTGACGTGTCCATTGATGCAAGCTAGCCTGCCACCCCAGAAAGTTGTAAAGACTGTTGTCTTTCTTGCTTTCGTCGAATGAACACAAAGACTGGAGGACAAAACAACAGGCAGTCAAGCTGTGCCACCTGTCCGCCAAAGGCTAAACGCCCCACTGGGAAGCGCCACTCAGTCGGGCATCCTCGCGCCCAGGCTATTTGAATGAATTTCTCCACGATCCAGGCTGATGATGGATTCAAAGTCACTTGCGCAACCTATACCTGACGTTAGCGATAATTCGTATAGGAGTTTATCTCGAACCCGAGGCACCCTTTACCTTTCTGTTGGGATCCGGTAGTCAATGGATCGTTTCTAAGGATAGGTGACGCCAGGTCAACATCTACCCCCGCTTCTTAGGAAATGTACGTTTCCAGACTCCTCCGTGCTCAAACTCCTCAGTGCTCGATTACCCAGAGTTTCTCGAGGTGTTTCCCTGGATCCGCATTATCAGATCCTAATTACAACCGCACGATACAACCACAGGCAGAGTTCACTGTGGTTAAGAGGTTAACTTCCTATTCGAGGAGGGTACCAGATGGAAGCTGAACCATGTTCTGGGCCGGCCAAAGAAATACAAACTGGCTCCAAGTTGCATGGAACCATTCGGCTCCAAAGGATTATGACAACAAAAACCATTCTAGCCCTCCATTCATTTTGCCAAGAGTAAAAATTCTCCTAACAATTTCCTAACACCGATGCGCAGCCAGTTTATTTGGTTCCGCGTCCGTCAACAAGTTTCAATCAGTGAAGACGCCTGGATCACATGTTTAATGACAGGAAAAAAATGGAAAACGGGACGAGTTAGAAAAAGTTTTAACAAGCAGGAACAGTTTCAACAGCAATATTCTTACAGAAAAAACAATCAAAACTGCTAGAAATCTGGAAATCAATGATTTTGTTAGGTGAAGATGGATTTATTTAAGGTTAGACACACATTGTTAATCCAAAAAATTGTGGAAAGGCTAAATCCGTAAAAGATACTGTTTTAAACATAAGCTTTTATTTTTAGGCACCTCAGCAGCAGCGACGCAAATCGAGCCTCTAAGCGTTGATTATTTAGAGAGTCCTGTTAGCGACGGAACTATTGAGGAGAACTTTGAGGAAGAGCTGGCTCGTGCTCCTCATGTTTATCCTCAGGTATGACTCAGCTTTTAGGGCTCTTTTTTCTTTTCTTTTTACTAGCGTCTTTAAGACACATGATAACGCCGATGTCAAGCCAAAACCATAATACTCGGAATTAAACGAGGAATATTATATACACCGTGCTTCTGCAAAGACTGCCTTAAAGGAAAATGGGCATTTTTGTAACAACTAGGGACTTAAGAGCAATTAATTGTGCGCGTGTAAGGAAGTAATAATACCAAAGTTCAGCTCAACAGTTAAACTAAAATCCAATCGTAAAGCAAAAACCAATCAAGTCTATTATCACAGCCAGAAAGTAAAAACGAAATCACACTCAGAATACCCCAATGTAAAACGAAGGAATGACAACGGACCAGTCACAAAATTTTACCTGCCACTCGCACACCGAGTATCTATCTTTGTCTTGCTTATTTACTGGTTTTCTTATGCTTGTACATAACCTCGTTTAGACAAACCCAACGTAAAACAAAAGAATGTAGATGACCCAGGTATAAAATATCTCATCTCATTTATCTCATCTATCATCATCAAAATATCTCATCTAGTTTACCTATTGGCTGTTTCTTTTTCATCCATAAACTTATTCACCGCTTTAGTTTCGGGATAAGATAAAAGTACTTACTCGGTACTATGCAGTTATTTTTACTATTAATAGTTGATATTGATATATATATAGGCTCATGGTTTGTGATATTTTCTATATATTTTATCTGTCTAAATAATAAAAAGTGTAATTAATAAATAAAATATTTTGCAGTTTCAACACTATAACTTTTTTTCAATTTAGCTGAAATGAAATAGAATGCAATGTTACACTTGTAATTAAGCTTTCGTTCCTTTGGGAAATGGTTCCTGAGGTCATATAATAACAGAAATATTGTATTTTTTCCCTTTTTTTTTGGAATATATTTTTTGAATTACGGCAGATTATTCTCTATAAAAAATGGACTTGTAAATAATCTACAACTTTTTTTGGTTTAGGTCTTTGTTACAAAGGAAAAACATTGTTTATGTTAATCTTTCGAATATTTATTATTTTTTTCTCGGTAACTAAAGCCTAAACTAAAGAATGTTTTAGATGATTTTCAACTCAGTTTTTCATGTATATTAATCTCCTCTAATTAAAATTCTCCTAATACCCAAAAACATTTTTTTCCAGTAGAAAAATAAATTTTGTTTTTTTTTTTTAATATTAAGTTACACACTTTAATATTAAGTTACGTTCACAATATTTTCCCTCCTGGTCGGTTGGTGGGCCGGGACAGTAAAAATTTAATTACTGACATGCTACTTTATTACTATTTACTATATACTTATTATATATTATACCTATACTATGGGGATAGTGGAGCTGTTAAAAATATTGTAAGGGATAATTGTTTAATAATGACCAATAGTGTCACCTAACTAAGCCTACGCTTGTTCTGGGTTATTAAAGTTATTTAAAATTTTATTTAAAGTTCCGGCATGGGGTACCCTATATATAAGATTCTTCTAGTAATCACCAGTACTATTGCTTGATTTCAGGTTTGGAATGAGCTTGAAACGGGCCTTGATGCATCCCTCGAAGAAAGTTATGAAAATCCCGTTGAAAGCGAAGCATTTTCACATCTCAATGGCTGTGGATTAGTAGAAGTTGTGGGGGACGATGCGGTCGGACGGCGTGTAATTGTCATTTCGGCCTGCCGCTTACCCAGTAACAAGGACATACATCATGATGATCTCTTAAAGTGTGTATATATTACTTCTGCCTATATAATTTAATTCTTATTGTCAATTCCACTTTAAAATGGACCATTATAGACGAGGGTTAACATATTTTGACTGTAATTAAAACTACTAGTGTGACAATGCCTTTTATTTATTGAAAGTGCCGCCGTCAAGTCAGGGTTGGTCCCTTCCTACTGATTACTAATTGTTCACAGGTTTAATAGCGTAAATAAGTCGCCGTACATTTGCAAAGGAAATCATAATAATCATAAGTTTTTTATTCAAAATAGTACGAAATCGTAACTTTTTGACGTCAAAAATGCATACAAACATACATAATGATAAAAAATTAAGATATTGTGACATTATAACAAATTATTGTGATATATAACGTGATATTAATAATCGAGGTAACCATTTTATTTCCAAGGGTCTTTGTCGTCTAGATAATCATTTATTTTATAGTAGCCCTTTGAGTACAGCTTCTTCTTAATAAATGACTTAAATTGTATCACAGATAAATTTTGCATGTTTTCTGGGACTTTATTGTAGAAGCGTATACATTGCCCTTTGAATGATTTTGTGGTTTTGGAGAGTCGACTTTTATGGTCAGCAAGTTTATTTTTATTTCTAGTATTGACACCATGCCTATCAGAGTTTTTTAAAAACAGTTCTTTATTTGTATGCACATACATTAAGTTTTCATAGATGTAATGAGATGCAAGTGTCAAAATATTGATTTCTTTAAATTTTCCGCGTAACGACTGTCTAGCACCCAATTTATAAATAGCGCGGATGGCTCGTTTCTGTAGTATAAATATTTTATCAGCGTCAGCAGCATGACCCCACAGCAAGATGCCATACGACATCAAGCTGTGAATATAGCTGAAGTAAACCAGCCTCGCGGTGTCTATATCTGTTAAATTACGAATTTTTTTTACAGCATATGCCGCAGAACTTAGCCTGTCGGCCAATTTCTTAATGTGTGGTCCCCATTGTAGCTTTTTATCTAAAGTGATACCCAAGGAATACAGTGGAATCGACCAGTTCTAGGCGCACATTTTTTATTATAATATTTGGCCCTATTTGCTTTACGTTTGGAAGTGAGAATTTTATACATTTTGTTTTCTTTTCATTTAGTAGCAGATTGTTTGCTGTGAACCATTCCACAACATTCGAGATAGAATCATTCACATCGTCATAATTATTTTGTTGTCTACCTACTTTGAATAGCAAAGAGGTATCATCTGCGAATAAAACTATCTCACAATTTGGTTTTACTGTGTAAGGTAAATCATTTATATAAATAAGAAAAAGGAACGGTCCAAGTATTGAACCTTGCGGTACTCCCATGTATACTAACGAGCCGGATGATCTCTCTCCACCAACATCAACCTTCTGAACCCTATCATTTAAATAGTTTTTAAGAAGGGCTAATGAGCTACCTGTAATGCCGTAGTGTTCAAGTTTCCTAACCAATGTGTCGTGCTGTACGCAGTCAAAGGCCTTGGAAAGGTCACAAAATATGCCGACTACATCTCGTGACTCCTCCCAGGCATTAAAAATTTCATGAATAAGCTCAACACCTGCATCGGTTGTTGAACGACCCCGTGTGAAACCAAATTGTTTCTTGTGCATTAATTTATATGTGTGGAAATGAATGAGTAGCTGGTTTAACATAATTTTTTCAAACAGCTTACTAAGAGTCGGCAGTATCGATGCAGGTCTGAAGTTAGTATGGTCGGTTTTACTACCGCTTTTAAATAATGGTACTATTTTACTGTGTTTCATAAAATTAGGAAATACGCCAGTCTCAATACATCTGTTAAAAAGAGCTGATAAATGGGGGGCCATTGAATATATTACAGAACTAATAATTTTAACAGAGAGTCCATCCAGGTCGAGTGTCTTTTTCAAATGTAAATTTTTGAATGTTTCAATAATTTCTATGGGATAGATCGACTTAAAACTAAAGTCTACATCACATCTATGAACGTTCTGTATGAGCAAAGATTCAGCCACTATAGAAGATGAGTTGAGCGTCTTGGTAGTTGAAACTGGAATATCTGCAAAAAACGATTCAAATGCATAAGCCACTTCTCTATGACTGGTAATGAGCTTATCTTTAATTAACAATTGAAATTGAAGGTCACGAGATTTGGATTTTCCAGTTTCTTTGTTGATAATTTGCCAAGTCGTTTTTACGACATCTGTACTGTTTATAATTTTATTATTAATAAACTTTGATTTTGCAATAGCACAATCTCTTTTAAAACATTTTGAGACGTTTTTGACATATTTGGCAAATTCGTTACTTTTATTAAACGATTTCTCTGCATATAAATCAAAAAGTTTATTCCTATTTCTATATATTTCAGGCGTCGCCCAATCACTGAATATAAGAGTATTTGCAATTTTTTTGGTCTTAGTCTTAAATATTCTACTGCATTCTGATTGTATTACATCAAACAAAGAGTTATAATATCGGTTTGGGTCTTCATCATAGTCAACTTCTACTAATCGCGAACATACATTATCTCTAAACTGTGTAAGCCGAGTATCATTGACGGGAGTACATTTAATTTCTTTTTGTATCATATTTTTGTTCCTAATGTCTTTCAATATAACTAATTGGCCTAAAAGGCCAGAATCTATCTTATTCAGTGTCGATTTATGAACTGGTTCAATATTTGTGAAAATGTTGTCAATACAAGTTGAGGATTCTGAGGTAATTCTCGTGGGTTCTAAGAAAAGATTCACAAGATTATAGCATAGAAAAAAAGATTTAAGCCTACTACTAGTTGTAGAATTTTCTAATAAATTGATATTAAAATCACCACAAACCATAACATCTTTATTTTTATTATTGGTAATTTTATATAGTGCTTCATCCATGACCTGCTCAAAACGGTCAAATGATGAGTTTGGGGGTCTGTATACGCTTAAAACAATAAGCCGCTCCAGCTCCACACAAGCTATTTCAATGGTCTGCTCTACAGAGAGGCCCACAATATCAGCGCGGTCCTTGAATTTTAAAGAATTACGAACAATAATTAATGAACCGCCACGTATTGCATGCCCCCTGCAGAACGAACTTGCCACTTTGTGATTTTTGAAACCAAACATAAGCTGATGATATTGAAGCCAATGTTCTGTTAAACATATTACATCAATTTTGTCACAGTCTAGGAAAAGCTCCAATTCCAAATCTTTACTACTCAATCCTTGAATATTTTGATGTACCAAGCTAATACAATTTTTATAAGATAAATTACTACTGTCGTTTGTTTGGTAACAAGGTTTTATACAATTTTTGATATTATCACTTAATTTACTTATTTTCTTTGTATCACTACATAATTTGTTAATAGTATTGCCATATGTCAAATGGTGGCCAGAGTATAGCTCTATTGTCTTATAATTTAGTTTAAATTAAATGTCAACGTATTAATGGAATTAATAATAGAATAACATAGCAATTCTGCTAAGTGTCTGGTGTAAAATGATTGTAAATAATACATATTATTTTTCGTCAGAATAAAGTTTTTGCTAATGAAAACATTAGTATCAAACATTACTAATTTATGTTCATGACGACATGTTAGTGTGTGCAACGTAGAATTTAAATTATATCTAATATTGTTTTCGCCATCACTATGGCTTTGACTGAAAGGAAAAGTAAACAAAATTACTTTTTCAATGTTAGGTAATGTGTTTAAACATGAAAAATAATTATTCAGTAACTTTTTGTCTACTTTTCCTCTCCTTCCGACAAATATAATTAAAATAGTTTTGTTCATGAATTTTGTGTTTAGAATTTTATTTAAAATGACCGAGAAAGTCGCGCCAGGCATACAATTATTTATGAAGACATGGTTACTAAAGTGACCAACTTGAACACCCATATTTTGGCCAATTTCGTCACTATACATTATTATATTTAGTTTACAATTACTGATAGTAGTAGTAGTAGTAGTAGTAGCAGTAGTAGGGGTACACTGTTGATTCGGTTTCAACGCAGCCTGCCCTGTCCCCCAAATAGGCGATGATGAATGACTCACTGGAGTATGCTCACAGCCATGCTGTAGCTGGACATTGTTCAGTGATTCATTATTATTTTTGCAAGGCTCCAATAACTCATCCATGGCTGCCGTCTGGTCATATATCTCTTTTTGAGCTAGTGTGTAGCTGTTAGTTATTTCTAATAGGGATTTATGTAAGTGAGCAATTTGGGACCGGAGCTGCAGTATGTCACACTCATAAGTTTTCCTTACGTTCTCTAACTGACTAGTACAATGTAATAGATCGTTTTGTAAGTGAATTCTTTCCTTTCTTAACACCCTATTTTCTTTATAAATTTTATTTTTCCTGACAATTTTTTCAGTCTTTCTTATAAATCTATTTATTTTACCATACTTTTTAATTTTCTTTTTGCTACAACTTAAATGAGTCTTTGAGGTACCGGCAATTACACCTGCCGTTCCTACCAATTCGTCAAATAGTGAATGAACCCGTGATGTCTCGGCGTCATTGTTCATACTTTGAAGCCGTGATATATGTGCGTGTGCGTCCCGTAGCTCTGTCTCCAATATTGTAATACGCCGAAGTGCAGAGTCATACTCGGCGCAGTCGCGATCGAGGTCCTCCACTACTCGCTGAAGCTGGTCTCTTTGGTCTGTCATGTCTCTGAACTGAAGGTGCATTTCCACCATCCCCTTTTTAAGATTTTTGTGTTTATCTAATAACTCCAAAATTTCCTTCTCAGCGCCCTCTCGCTCTTGTATCAGCTGTTCGTTTAAAGTCTTGCTCGACTGTAGTTCTTTTAAAGTCAGTTGCAGTTTATTCTCTAGCTGGCGAGTAGCACCGGCACGAGTCAAGGCCATTTCAGAGAGCATAAAACACAAAATAATAATAATAAAATCAGTTAAAATAAACACAGTTCAATCACAGATTATTGCGTAATACAAAAGCTAAGGCAAATTTACTTGACTTGTGGAAGTATGATCGAATTCCTATGAGCGGCATCTGAATGCTTTATCAGATATTCTTGAATTATTTAACATTTATATTGGTGTTTTTCATCAGTTAAGCTTCAATGATTGTTAAAAATTGAGCAGTTACATTGTTAATTTTAGATCTCAAATCTTCGAAGGTTTTGCACCCGTCAGTTTTGCACTGCGATATTATGCATTCATTGTAGTTCTTTGATGCATTGATTTATTTTATACTGTAGTAACGCCACCAATAATTTTAAACGACTTAGCAACTCAACACCATTTGATTTGACAATCCAAAAATTCCTTCAAAATTTAACACAGTTTAGCTGTCAAACTTTGCCGAGTGATTTAGAGTTCAGTTTGATTAGTTAGTCTTTTATTTTACATGTCCAACGTCTTTAACCCTTGGAGTAAATGGGTATTTTCATGGATACATCTGTCTCTTTTGCAGGATTTTCGGCGACATCGACCTTAAAGTACTATAACTACGAAACTACTACACCAATCATAAAAAGAACAACTGCACAATGATTGCATTGAAATTTCGAATATAGAATATTGAAATATCATTTTGTAAAATAATTAGATAATTATGAATAAATATGAGAACGTCAAAGAAGTGGAAAAAACGCAGAACCAGATCTGGTCGTATCATACTCAACGGATAATTGTTTCAGAACCAGATTTGGTCGTATCATACTCAAAGGGCTATGAGGCCGAAAAAAATGTTGGTTGCAATATTTTTAAGCTTAACTCACTCGAAATAATTTTAATTTATGAAAAATTCACAGAGTAAATAACAACACACAAGCACTTTCGAGAACGCGGGTAGACCTAATGTAGAAAAGAAGTGGAAAGCAGAAATGAAGCAGCGGAAAAGCGGATTTCCGCTTCCGGTCGTCGTCCCCCGTTGTTGCCCTAAACAGAGACAGTCGGCGGCACACTAATAGTTGTCTTTGAACTGTGATGTTATTATAGAGAGGATGCTAAAATATGTAGCCCAACTCACCTTAAGGAAAATGCATTTTTTCTTGGGGCTGCTGTCATCCCAAGATGATGATTTGAAAATGTTGTTATTCCTCAATTTGCTGTTCGCTATGACGAATTGTAATTATATTATTCATGACAATGATCGGTAGATTCTATTTAAATTCCAATAAATTTATTAATTTTCAAAATAAACGATAGTTATAATTTACAATAGTAAAAACCTAACTGGATTGCCGCCATTTTGATAAATCCATTAAATATTATCGTACTTAATTGTAAAAACTTAATTATCTACATACAATTCGAAATAAAATGTCAATTATCAATATCAATCATCAATAAACTATTGCAATAAATTTTAAAATAATAAAAACATCAATAATTGTCATCATATAGTTACGGAAATAAAATAGTTTTTAAAAAATAGTCAAGAATAGTCATTGGATTGCAGCTTGGTTTGTATTTATATGTATTCATATTCATAAACTTTACGTAGTTCGATATTTAAAAGCAAAGAACTATTTATTAAATACTCGTATCAAAATATGTAAAAAGTAAATTCGAATGAGTGAGGGTATTTGTTTCATCCAGTAATAGAATATAATTAATTTCAGGTACCTCATGTTCACTCTGGATAAATACGTCGAACAGGACTACAGTGTAGTATATTTTCATCACGGTCTCTCCAGCAAAAATAAGCCGCCCTTATCGTGGCTGTGGAAAGCGTACAAGGCCTTCGACCGAAAATACAAAAAGAATCTGAAAGCACTGTACCTCGTCCATCCCACCAACTTCATCCGTATTGTTTGGCAGATGTTAAAGCCGATGATCAGTGTTAAATTTGGCCGTAAGATGATGTACGTGAATCATCTTTTTGAACTGAGGCAACATTTAAATTTGGATCAAATTTGCATTCCGGATGTCGTACTTGAGTAAGTCCATTTTTTTTTAATGAATTATTACCCCATTTTTAACACGTTGAACGCCATGACGGACACCATGTGTCCGACAGCATACTTTCCCCCGGGGCTGCACCAATAAATCTAGAATTGTCCAAAAATCGATGAGGTGCATTTTTGCACAAAAAAAAACAGTAAATAACTCAAAAATAATGGGTGACTTACGGAAACAGCGATTTACTCATTTCTCCACCCCTATCAGGGGGGGGAGAATTCCCGCTACCTCAGTCGAAACCCCACAAAACGACATGGCGAAAATACCGGACCTTGTTTGCCCTTACTGTCAAAAGAAATATAAACGTCTGGCGTGGCTAAACAAGCATATTGCTGGGCATGATGATAGCGACGCTGTGAACCGTAATGCCCCTGCCAGTGTTCAACTGTCGTCCAGACCCCTGTAACCTCGCTCGTTGGAGCTATGCCGAGGATAGTTCATGTCCCCTTTGTAGCAACACCCCTTGCACAGCTAGACATATTCTAGCTGGCTGCAAGGTGGCCTTGGATCAAGGACGGTACACTTACCGCCACGACAAAGTCCTTGCTATTATTCGCGAGGTACTTAGCCTCTCAGTGGCTCGTGCCAACAAGGGTCCCACAGTATCCTCCAAACCCCCAATACAGTTTGTGCGGGTTGGCTCTAAAGGCAAAAAACATCTCACTGCAAAACCTTTCTCAATAATCGAGAAAGCTTCAGATTGGATTATGGAGGTCGATTCGGTCTCTAAGCAGTATAAATTCCCTGAAAGTCTCGGATGCACAGCCCTGCGTCCAGATATAACTCTTTACTCTCTATTTCGGAAGATGGTCCTTATCGTAGAATTAACTGTTCCATGGAAATCAAATATTCCAAAAGACAATGAGTACAAATTAAATAAATACCATGACCTCGCAAATGCTGTCACTCGGAACGGCTTTACTGTTCACCTTCAGGCGGTGGAAGTAGGCGCTCGTGGCCTGCCAGCTAAGTCTTTGTTTCACCTTTTTAAAGATCTTGGTCTCTCCAGGAAAATAATCAACTCCTTTCTAGAAAAATTATCTAAAATCGCGATTTCTGCATCTCAAATTCTATGGCTTCGAAGGGGGAGTGAATGGGTGGTAAGGCAAACGCTCACATGTGGCAAGACAGCTGTCCTAAACCTACCACCGCCGGTCGTTAGTCCGGAATCCACCCTTCACCTCCCAGAAGTATAATAATAATATATGATGGGTCCGATTTTTGGTCGGTGAATTCCATGGCAGCTCCGTTTGTATTTTATTTACTTCACAATTGTGTAGGATCAAGTTTAATGAATTAATCTTAAATTATTTACACAATTTAACAAAGAATGATATATAGTAAATTAATCCCAAATTATTCCTTCCTTCTTTCCTTCATCAACCTTGTTTGGTCCACTCCTGGACTTAGGCCTCTTCCTTCTTCTTCCAAGTCTGTCTGTCAGCTGCTGCCCGCAGCCAGTTGGTCCCTGCTGCTTTTCTAATGTCGTTCAACCATCGTAGTTGTTTTCTCCCTACGCCTCGCTTTGTGGTTTTTGGTCTCCACTGGATAAGCCTCTTCGGCCACCTCGCGTCATTCTGCCTTGTGATGTGATCTACCCAGCCCCACTTTAGTCTGCCGATACGTTTCATGACGTCTATCATCCCCGTGTGCCTTCGTATCTTTTCATTGTGACTCTCGCGGAGACTGATGTCCAGCATTGTCGTTTCATACCCCGCACTCTCCCAGTACTAGTATTGGGAGACTGCAGGTATGAAGCGGGGGTCGGGTGTGCCATCATCCATCCGCTTTCCCAGTCCCCGATTCCTCAGACATTGCGCGCAATAATTCCTTGCTCCATCATTTTACAAAGTGGCATATGTGAATGTGAGCTCTATTCTGATAAATCTATAATTTTAAATTTAAGGTTAATATATAATTCTAATTAATGAACCTATCCGGAAATATCCAGCATATTCAGAAATGAAGTTTAATTTTTAGGAAAATCGAATTGTTCTTATAAAATCATCTTTATTGTAAATCCCTCATCATATTTGATTGGTGATAGAAAATTTATTTTCATTTGTAGTAAAAAGACATTTTTGCATCTCCTGAACGTTTGATATAAAGTAGATATGTTTCATTCAGAGATAAGGGAGTTAATATTATTTACCAAGATTAGTTTATTTTGTGTTTTTCAGGCATGATAATCAATTACTTGCTAAAAGTGGCAAAAGGGGAGAATCATCACAGACTGAAGAGGCTAAACATAATATCGATAGAAAATCTACTTCAACTCCCATACCCACGCAACAGTTTGGTGTATCTCTTAATTTCATTAAAGAAAATAATCCATTGATGGTCGAGTCAATACCACCAATAGTGGCGCAGTGTATCGAATTTTTATCTCAACCTGATGGTAAGTTTTTTTAAAATTTGTCTATAATGGCAGCTTTTGTATTGAGATTGGTTTAGCAGGCACAAACTTTCTTCTGCTCATCTGCCATCGTGCTGTCGAGTGCTAATTCTGTAGAGTAAATGATTCTTTTTGTTTTTTGTTTGTTGAGGTTTTTTCCTAAACTTTGACTGTGATTATGAACATTATTATTATTATATTACACACTAGCAATGTGAGGCTGATGCATGTATAGCAGTGCACTTGTTTTTAAACTTGTGACTGTTTTGCACTAAAGAAAATGACCAGTTTATTCTTTAAGCTGTTGACAGTCAGCACATCACTTCTTCTGGCAATGTATCCCAAGCAAGATTTGTTAACCCGCTCAGCACGTAACATCCCATTGGGGACATTTATGTCGGCCGCCTAAAGCCCGTAACATCCGATACCGGACAAAGCGGTCGCCGCTGCGAAAAATGCAATTTACGATTCGAAATGTCGTACTATATGCTTTCTGACGGCGCAACGATATGGCCAAAATATCTTTAATTCAAGATTTCTGTGTGGCAATATCGAACGGCGATTTAAAAAGTGAGCATAGACGTCAAAACGGCAGTGTTTATCGGCCACCGCCGCGGCCGCGTATAGTTCCGCGAAATGGTTGATAAAAACAGTGTTTTGTGCAGTGTTTTGTGCCATTTACTGGAGAACAGTGAGTAATTTGCATTTTTAAGTACTTTAGGCATGAGGATTAGTCAATTGAGATAGTCCATTTGCTGTTTTTCACGATTTTTTAAAGAAAACACTTCGGCGACAACAAACGGCTCGCGAAAAAATGGTTGTTATTAGTTTGTAATGTTTATGAAATATCCCGATATATTGCGAAATATGACGTAATGTCGCTTTAATTTACTAACAAAATAAGTATTGCTTCATTTACATCCTAAGTTATCACATAATTAGGCGTATTTTGAAAATTATATCTTGTTTTGTAAAATGAATCGCGCAAAGAAACTTGTTTTGATAATTACTATGAGAGAATAAAGTGCGATTTTCCATAGTTTTTCGATGAAATGTGACTCTTTGGAGTATTGTAATTAGTTATTAGACATATAATAAGTCTATGATAAGACAATATAATTGAAAAAATCTAACGAATTTTATATTATGAGCATTCAAAGTTTATTATTAAGTTCGGACGCGGAAACTCTCAAAACTTTAGATTTTTCTATAATATCAGACAAAGCTCAAAGTTCTGGTGTGATTTCTAAGAAGTGTGATGTAGTAATAAAGTTATTTTGAAAGAATTTCATATAAAAAAATACCATAAGTAGTCACAAATTAAAAATTAAAAATTTTTTTTTTTACGAGAATACATAAAATTTTTCTTGGCTGAATAAATAAATATTTTTGTATGCAAATAAGTAAAAAAAATATATCGTTTTGGTAGTAGTAGTAGTAGTAGTAGTAGTAGTAGTAGATGGAGTGGGGGGCTTGTTTCCAGCCCTTGATGTCACCTAGATCTGTAAGGTCTTTTGTAACTACCCACTGTGTAGTTAGGTCAATTGTCAGCTAGTAGCCCGGTACTTCTTACCAGACTAAGTAGGTCACTGACCTTCAAGTTGGGCAGATCGCTGGGTTCGAGAAAAGCTCGTCCCAGTAAACTGTGTCTTTTGGCGGCGAGCCCTGGACAGCGGCCAACAATGTGTATGCTGTCTTCAGGTTCCTCGCCACATATTCGGCAATCCTTGCTCTCAGTCAAGCCAAGGTTGAATAGATGAGCTCTAAGGGTCGTGTGTCCGGTGAGGAGACCGATAGTGGTTCTAAGGTTCTTCTTGCTCATGTCAAGTAGGGCCTTGGTTTTCTTCTGTAGTGGTTGCTCCATCATGGCTTTTGCCTGGCGACATCCCTGACTCTGTTTCCAGGAAGCCCGATGTTCCTGCTCCAAGCAGTCCCTGATGATTTTCTTACCTGTAGCGAAGGGGACCCCTACAGCTGGCTCCACTGGGCAATCCAGTGTGCCCAGTTTTGCCAGTCTATCGGCCTCTTCGTTTCCGGGTATGCCTTGGTGACCCGGTATCCATATTAGGGTGATTTTGTTGGATTTTCCCAATTTGTTGAGCTCCTGCATGCAGTCCCAGACCACAGAAGATTCTGTGGTGGCTTTAGCCAGAGCGTCCAGTGCTGCTCTGCTGTCAGAGCAGATGAGGATTTGTCTGTTTTTTACCTCAAGTCGACTTTGTAGTTTTATGCATTCCAATATGGCAAATACCTCGGCTTGGAAAACCGTAGCGTATTGTCCAAGGGGGATGCTGATTCTGTGGTTGGTTTTGGGTCCGTACACGCCTGCCCCAAAACGTCCATTTGTTCCTGAGCCGTCGGTGAACCAGGCGTCTGCGTTGTGGCTTTGAAGCCACTGCGGATTTTTCCATTCTTCCCTGGTGGGGATTAGGATTTTATAGGATTTCTCTACCGAAATTTTTTTCCGTAGTCGATCCTGGGTCAGAGTGAATGGGCTTTTGTGGAGGAGGTTTAGCTCAGGATGATTGTGCCCCCCACGCTTCCACTCGCCCAAACACTTCAGTCTGTATGCTGTAAGTCTGGCGGAGTGGATGATGAGCTTGTCCAGAGGCGGGCAGCAGAGTGCCACCTCTAATCCCGCTGTTGGGGTGGTCTTCATGACGCCAGTTGCAGCCCTCAGGTAGTTACCTTGAAGGCTTTTAAGCATTTTAACTGTCTCAAGCTTTTTCACCCTGGACCACCAGACTATTGCAGCATAGGTTAGTCTAGGCAGCAGTACTGCCCTGTAGAGCCATAAGGCGACCCTGGGTTTGAACCCCCAGGTTTTTCCCATGACTCTTTTGCACGTCCACAACGAGGCATAGAAGGTTGTTCTCTTGCGCTCGAGGTGGTGCTTCCAATTGAGCTTTGGGTCTAGATAGACTCCAAGGTATTTAACTACTGTATCGTATTCTATCTCCTTATCCCAGAGCTTGAGACACTCAACGGGTTCGGGTTTATATTTTCTGGTGAAAATCATGGCCTTGGTCTTGCTTGGATTAGCGGATAGACCTCTGGCCTGGCACCAGTCTTGGGTGGTCTTAAGTGCTTTGTCCATGAGCTCCTTAAGTATTGATAGGAAGTTTCCTCTGACTACTATGGCCACGTCATCAGCGTAGCCGTAGACAGAGAGGCCTAGGTTTTGTAGATCTATTAGGAGTTCGTCTACAACGATGCTCCACAAGAGGGGGGAGATGACTCCACCCTGTGGACAGCCCTTAGCAGGGATTCCCGTGATGGAGGTGTCGCCTTGATAGACGGTCAGATTCCTATTTGATAGCATACTCAATGTCCAGTCAATGATGGTCTCTGGTATTCCTCGTCTGTGCATGGCGTTTTTTATAGTTGCATATGATGTGGTGTCAAATGCTCCTTCGATGTCCAGGAATACTCCCAGAGCGTAACCTTTCGCCGCTAACTGTGTCTCTATTGTGCTCACCAGGTGATGTAGGGCAGTGTCCGTAGATCTGCCCTCCCTATAGGCATACTGAGCATCAGCAAGCGGTTGAAGAGCTAGGTGGTTGGTTTTCAGGTAGCCGTCAACTAGTCTCTCCAGTGATTTCAGGAGAAAGAAGGTGAGGCTAATGGGTCTGTAGTCTTTGGCAAAGATGTGGCCGTTCCTGCCTGCCTTTGGAATGAACGTGACTCTTGCGCTGCTCCAGGCATGAGGGACGTGTCTGAGGGCTATGCTCGCTCTGAGTACCTTTGTTAGAGGGCCCAGCAGCTGGCTTAACCCTTTTTGTAGTAGGACTGGGTATATTCCATCCGGTCCAGGTGATTTGTAGGGGTCGAAGGTGCTCACGGCCCATTCTACTGCTTTTGGATTAACTATCTTGGCTGCAAGGGCCCACTCCCTGGGCTTGTGGAGCCTCTTGGAGTTCTCCCCTGCGGCACTTGGGTGTGAGGATTCCTGGAAGCCCGGAAAGTGTGTTTCCATTAGGAGCTTCAAGGTTTCCTTGGTGTCGCTCGTGTGTCCCCCCTCTGGTCGTTTAAGGCATCCCAGCTGGGGGCGGTTGTTAGAGCTGAGGATCTTGTTGAGCCTGGACGCTTCGGAAGCTGTTTCCACGCTCTCACAAAAGTCCCTCCAGCTTCTTCGTTTGGCTTTAACAATGGCCTTGTTGTATTCGTTTCGGGCGTTTTTGTATTCCTCCCAAAGATGTTGCGAGTTAGTGTTGTGATTTCTCGCCCTATTGAAACACCTTCTCAGCGTAAGCCTGAGCTTGGTCAGCTCTGGGTTCCACCATGGGACCTTTTTTGAGAGGTTTTTTTGTTTCAAAGGGCAATTCTGCTCGTAGGCGTCTATAACGGCATTAGACAATGATAGTGCAGCTGTTTCTAGTTGCTCTTTGGTGTGGAATCGATTCGGAACCGTGGTGAGCTTGATAGCCAGGTCCCTATCGAATCCTTCCCAGTTGGTATTTCTAGGGTTGCGAGCCCACTGAATTTCCAATGAGTGCCGAAGCGTTAGATGGATCTGCCTATGGTCCGAGCCTGAGGGTTCATCTGAGACCCTCCAGTCTTGAACCAGGTCGGCCACTTCTTTTGTGCAGATGGTGATGTCCAGTACCTCCTGTCTTCTTGAGTCTATGAAGGTAGGTTCTGTTCCTCTGTTGAGGATCGTTTTGGTAAAGCATTTAATAAAGAACATAACTGTATTTACAATTTTTGCATATTTTACGTATTTTGTGACAAAAAAATCAAAATGATTTTATAGGCGAGTTTTTTCAGTTTGCCAATTTTGTAATATTTATTCATTACTAGATGACCCGGTGAACTTCGTACCACCTAAAATTGATTTGTTTGTAACTCTTCATAAGCGTTTATTGATTAAATCAACCTTCCAAATCCAATTCATTGAAATCTACAATATGGCCGAATCGTGTACGGTTTGAGTTTCGTTCGGTGATTAAATGAAAATCGTTTTATAATTAAAATAAATTCAATGTATTTAATTTACATGATAAAATAATAATGCTTCTTCGACTTTTCCGACTTTTGCATTTTTCGACTTTCTTGTCTTTTTCGACTTTTTTTAGTTTTTTGACTTTTTGGACTTTTCCGACTTTTCGACTTTTCCGTTTTTTTCGACTTTTTCTACGTTTTCGACTTTTTCAACTTTTTTGACTTTTTTGACTTTTTCGACTCTTTTGACTTTTTCGACCTTTTCGACTTTTCGACTTTTTGAAATTTACACAATCGCACGCAATGAATAACAGTTATGGATGGCGCAGCTGTCAAACAATAGGATCGCCGCGAACGCCATCTATTGAAAGGGGCTTATTTCCCAAAAAGACCAATTTCGATATTTTCGATTTTCAGTTGTTTCTTTTAATTTTTCCTAAATATTTTTTTTTGTAAACCACCCCTGAATCAAGGCAATCAAAACAAAAAATAATCATTCAAATCGGTCGAGTCATTTTCGAGATCTTGCGAGTTTAACGCACGGCGATTCATTTTTATATATAAGATATAAGAAGATAGATAGAACAAAACATTATGGAAAAAAGACCGTAGGTGATATACATGAAACTGCTGAAAGGACACGCGAAAAAAGTGTAAAGGACAGTAAGCGAAAAAATCAGGTCATGGAAGGAATTAAAAGTAGGTACCATTTGTATAACATGCCTTGAACACAACCGGTATGACGACGACGTTTAGCCCCTCATATTTGTTCTTCGGAGAAGTCTTAATCGATGGACGATTCCATGTTTACGGTGAAAACGGATTAAGTATAGCGTGGGTGGTACGATATAGCTACGACCATATTTCATATCAAAGAAAGCGTATTTTTCTCAAGAAAATTAGCCCCTAGATCTTTGTAATGCAAAGTTGCAGGTAATAAACAAAATGTTAACAAAAATAACCGACTTATTTTTTTTAATAAGTGCAGCAGCCATGTCATGGTGAAACGTAGAACAGGCTATCATAATTAAATGCGTATACAAAATTTCGTGTCTGTGCTGTTGACCGTTGAGGAGTTCCCTCGTTGGAAGCCATCCCTGGGCGCCTCAGTCCTGTCTTGATGAAACTTAGATCGGGCTGTCATAATTGAATGCATATACACAATTTCGTGACTGTGCTGTTGACCGCTGAGGAGTCCCCTCGTCGGGAGCTAATCCTGGGTATAGAATCAGGGCATGCTTCCTATATAAAATGCATTGTAATCGGAGCTGAACCAACATGTAAATTTTCAACTTCATATGTTAATATTTGAGGAGTTCCTTCAATTCCTCATGGATCACATCATCAGAACAAAATTTTGATAAAGATGTGACGAATCTGGAATTACATCCTTTCAAATAAAAAGAATTTTCCAAAGCAATTAATAAATGACGGATTTCTGAGGTAACAAACATTTAAAGAATAATACGATCGAATTTATAACCTCCTCCTTTTTTTAAATTTGGTTAAAAATAAATCGGCTGTGGTCTACGATCTATAGGACCTGACAGGAAAACGAAAAGAGCTTTATCATTTGAAGGGCATGTTCACAGCAGACTAAGATGTTAAAATTTCAAATCCACACCATAGCAAAGAAGAGGAAGAAATCAAGAATCACACTCATGAAAGCAAAAATGAGAAATATTGTAAAACGGACTAACACGGTTACCATAGCATATTGCAAAGGATAAATAGGTCAATAATTTATCAAAAGAAATACAAACAAAATCAAATAATTTAAAATGTGTGTATAAGGTAAACTTAGTAATATAAATCCACAACATGACAACTCTACAGTTGTGGTAGAAAATTCCCACGCCCACACAACTTCTAACCTCTGCCTTAGAGCCGTCTGTAAATATGATGTCCAAGCCCCGGGGACCGGGACGACATAAGGTCAGAATATACTACATTGTTTAGGGTGGGGACTGCCCTACTGGTTTTTTCATCAAAACTGTTTGAGGGATGATGTACGAAGTAGTGAGTCTGTCGGAGAAGGGAAGGTGAAAGTCTTGCTACTGATCTCTCCGCACCGTAATCGATTTCCGGATCGTAATGGAATGCCGCTCGTTCCAGGTTGACAGGAACACTGCGACGGCGCAATCGGTCATGTTGATTTTGTCGTGATTACTGGAGTTGTGTATGTTGTGCACGAAATTGTTGCATTCTCAATGTATTCGCTTGTCGTTCATTTTCAGTCGCTCTCAAACATAATTCCGACAATGCCAATACGACTATTTTCATTATCCGTCGCTCGCTGGTCATCAGTGCGGCTTGCACGTGAAGTAGATCGCCGCGCATTTGACTGACTTCGACGACCTATGTTACCTATTCTCCTCGGCATTATAATGGACACTGTAAAAAGACACGGAATTGTTTTCAGTCACTCAAATCTGTCGAACATTCCTTGAGAACTTAACAATATTGAAATCCTTAGACTAAGGCCAAATTTGTAGTTATGTATAAGCCTGCAAAGTCTATTTACCTTTATATAATGGCTGATCAAAGTGAACAAATCTATTCTCCAATCCCACTACCTTTTTTAAAAGAAAAAACGACGTTAAATGTAATAACAATTTCACACAGTCGCGCGGAATGAATTATGAATGGCGTAGCTGTCAAACAATAGAATCTATTGTTAGAAAATATAGAGAGCGCCATCTATTGACAGAAATACGAAGTGGCCATCCCTAGAAGTACTAATTTCGATTTTTTCGATTTTTTAGCTGTTCCTTTGGGTTTTTTCTAATTATTTTTTTTGTAAACCACCCCTGAATCAAGCCAAACAATATAAAAGAAATATAATTCAAATCAGTCGAGTCATTTCCGAGATCCTGCGAGACTAACGCACGGCGATTCATTTTTATATATAAGATTATCTTAATTGTTTTACGAGATAAGGTTATAATGTTTTATATGTCAAATTTCAATGCGATCATTTTTCTCTTTATCTTTTTTTAATCCGTTTAGTGGTTTATAAGTTATGATCGTTTTTCTCAAGGCCGTTGACTCGCGTCGATTTTTTGCCCGAATATGTCGCGCGCAAAAGTGATAGGTGAGTTTTTACTTCGCGACAGGAGGGGTTAAAAAGTGTTTCCAGGGGGTTCTATACTGCAGTTCTTTTATTTAATTTCAACGAGTGCAGTTGGTGTTCATGGTATAAATGTTCTCGAGTTTGGGCACACTCTAATAACTGTGAATCTTTTTATGAGTATCTTTTAGATCTCCTTGCTGCCTCCGTTCCTCTAATGTTGTTAGACGGAGTTCTGTCAGTCGTACTACGTACAGTTTGTTCCTCAGTAATAACACTAACTTCGCCTCTCTACTCTGAACTCTTTCCTAGAGCTCTATCTTTTTTAAAGTGCTGATTCCAAACTGGGTAGGAGTATTCGAGTAGCGGGCGAAAGTAGGTTTTATAGAGCTTGAGGAATTAAATATATACCCCTCAAATTTGGAACTACCTGCTCGGGTTGCACGCCTACCTACGGCCAAATGTGTAATGACCAATACGGGTTGCGGCGCTCACCGCTGCAAAAAATGCCATTTAAAATTCGGAATGCGGTTCTATGCGCTTTTGAGTGCGCCACATTTTAGCCTAATACACATCACTCTTGAAAATTTTCGTCCGCTGAACGCGCAGTCCAGTAATTGATTTATTAAAAATCAGTCTCAGCGTCGCCGCTGTCGTGGCAGCTGACATTTCGCGTTGACCCTGTTTAGTGCCGCGCATTTGTGACAAAAATTGTAATTTTCAAGTGTTCAGTGCGATTTACTGCAGAAACGTGAGTAATTTGCATTCTAAAAGAGTTTACGAATGAGCATTAGTGATTTGAGATAGTCTGTCTGCTTTTTGTCACATATTTTTAAGCAAAATGCTTCGGCCAAACATATGCGTGGCAAAAAATGGCCGTTTTTTTTTGTCGTAATTTTAATGAAACGGCCGAAAAATCGTGAAATATGACGTAATATTGGTTAAATTCACTAATAAAATAGTTATTATTTCATTTACATCGTAAATAATCACAGAATTAGCCGTATTTTGCTCATTACAAGTTGTTTCGTAATATGGGGTCGCGCATAGAAATTTGTTTTTGTAATTAGTATGGGAGTATTACCATATTTTGAGTGTGATTTTCTATAGTTTTTCTATGAAATGTGACTCTTTGGAGTATAATAATTAGTTATTGGACATATAATACGCATATAATGACACAATATTTTTGAAAAACTTAAACCACTTTTGCATTATGAGCCTTCAAAGTTTATTACCAAGTTTCGGTCACTAACTCTCAAAAGTTTAGATTTTTCTGTAATATCAGACAAAGCTGAAAGTTCTGGTGTGATTTTCTAAGAAGTGTGATGTAGTGGTAAAGTTATTATGAAAGAATTTCATATAAAAAAGACCCTAAGTAGTCACAATATATATATATATATTTTTTACGAGAATACATAAAATTTTTTTTGGTTGAATAACTAAATATTTTTGTATGCAAATAAGTAAAACAAAATAATAGTTTTGGTAAAGTATTTAATAAATCACATAACTGTATTTATAATTTTTGCATAGAGCTCCGTATTTTGTAATAAAAACATCGAAACGATTGAATAGGCGAGTTTTTTCGGTTCGCCAACTTTGTAATATTTATTCATTATTATCTTACTTGTTTTACAAGATAACGTTATATTGTTTTATATTTCAAATTTCAATTCGATCATTTTACAGTACTTCTTTTTATGATCCGTTTAGTGGTTATAATAGCTATTAAATAATAGCTATTTTATAAGCGAATTAAAGCAATATTTCGCGATATTTCGGCCGTTTTACAACAAAAAAATACGGACAATTTCTGCAACGCATGGGCTTGACCGAACTATTTTGCTTTAAAATACCTGAAAAAAAGCTCATTCATATACTCTTTTAGAATGCAAATTACTCACGGTTTTGCAGGAAATCGCACAGAAACACTTGACAATCACTATTTTGTTCACAACGTCGCGCGCAGTAAATGCCGTCGACCAAACTGACAGATAGCGGGGCGGTGACCTTTTTTCTCATTTTTTAAATTATTCTTCGCTACCGGCGTTGGATTGAAGAGTTATTTGGCCATATTGTCCTAGACGCAGAAGCGCATAGAACATTATTTCGAATTTTAAACGGTATTTTCGCAGCGGCGAGTGCTGCCTCCCTCAAGGGACGTTACACATTTAGCCGTGATGTTACAAATTCACCGGGTTAATATTAATATCTTTATTAATGAATGGAATTTTTCAAAACAATTAAAGTGTTGTTGTCAGCTTGTTCTAATATACTTAGTAACTTACCATTGTTCACAATATGAAATTTCCTAATAGGCAATACCATCATTGTTAGACATTTCATTAGATGTTGTTATGGGAGTTAGTCAAACACCAACCAGACCACCGTATATAACCCTACATGTATGCTTTAGCACTTTTCCAGTTAGGGGATTAACTATGAAAACAACTATATAACGAAGTTGCCTTTTTAGGCCTTTTGTCTCCTTTTAGAAGTAAAGTCGTAGTAGTTTATCATGTATTTCATACCAGAATTTATTGAAATATTCTATATGTTTTTTGTATAGCACTGGAAACGGAGGGTATATTCAGGCGATCGGCGAATGCGGCTTTAGTCAAAGAACTTCAAAATATTTGCAATAAAGGAGACCCGATATCGTTTAACGGCGATCCACACATAGCTGCAGTACTCCTCAAAACATTCTTAAGAGAATTGGAGGAGCCTTTGATGACATTTGACTTATACGATGAGATTATCAAATTCCAAAGTAAGTAGTATTTGTTATTTCATATGACTGATATAATTACAGATGTGCGGATCGCTGCCTTCTGCTGGCAGAGTTCCGATTTCACCTGAACTGATAATTAAACAAACGAGCCAGTCAAAATAACACTGACGAGGTGTCTGTCCGTTCTGCAATTTCGATTCAAACGCGTCAGCAAGTGAGCGAGAAGGAGTATAGCTATTCTGTTTCTTTCTCGCCCTGGCGATATACGATCCTGCGACACACGGATAGATGCGTCTCGAAATGTGGGGCCCATTCTTGACAAATTAATCATGCTAAATTTGTCTATGGCCCATGTAAATCAAATGGACCATAGACAAATTACCCATGCTAATTTTGTCGAGAATTCCCAGTTATAGAATGTTCAAGATAATTCAAGAGAGCAAAGACGATTAGCGGTATTTTAACGTACAATTCATTTACTCCATGACAAAACTGAAAAATCGCAATCACAACTTCATGCAAATCCTTATTGACGTTGGCATCCGGTATTTCAGCGCATATTACATTGTCGATTTCATTTGAAGTAATTTTGTTATTGAGTCAGATTAGTATATGTGGGTGTGGCAATCCTCTTTTTTGCTATTCCACTAAGAACATGCACAAACCCAAACACATGCCTATCCACCGATAATTGCCCAGGAAGTAAGAGTTGTTGTATATCAGCGCAAGCTAGATTGCATGTGAATGTAATGAATAGGTCTGGATGTCCTTAGTGAGGAGCATATGCAATTGCATCTTGAGTGTACACTTGCATAAGACGTGGACTGCCTGTATATGAAGTGGGTGAAATCGTTAGTTTTCCAACGTTAGTTGTATTACCGTCATTTACAACAGCATCTTGCAAATCCATGTATACTTCAGGGCGGAGTTTCGTCATTCAATGGATAGTTACCAAACGTTTTGTTTTGATTTTTTACACACATGTATGATGTATTGGTGAATCAATTGACTGCGTTTCAAAATCGGATTGTCTTCATTCTCTTGAATCATTAATTGGTATAAAAAAAAACGGTTTCTTCGGCACTGACTGGATTTATCATCTTAACGTTGAAGTGATATACATCGGCACCATCCTAAAAAAATATTGGATATTACAGGGCATTGTAGCATTGATGAATTTCAGCAACTTTTGTCAATTGATCGTTTCTGATTTCCTTATTGTCACGTTTAGATAATAATGACATGATTATAAACGTAAAAGCTGAAATTTAGGGGAAAGGTTCCAATGAAAGGATAGCAAAAGATGTATTGGGGAGATCCCGCGGCTTAGCCGACATGGGGGGCTCGGCACGGACTGCCTCGTAGACGGCCCCCGAAGAGGTGCTTGAAGAGCGAAGAGAAGACTGCTACCGGAGAGCGGAGCAGGGATTCTTGCAGACGGCGGGTAGATGGGCGCACGCGGTGAAGCGGTTGTCGACTCTCGCCCGGGGCGGGCGCAGCAGCTGAAGCGGGCGACGGGACGCTCGACTCCCGAGAGAGCCCCCGGCGAAGGGAACGGCCGCTGTCACGCGTGGCCGGAGGCGAGGGAGAACTGGCTCTTCATCTCGCCCGAGGATCCGAGGATACGGGCGGCGCGCTCGGCGGCGGAGGGCGGCTTCCGAGGCGGACGGGCGACAGACGTCCTCGTCGGAACCGCGGCCTCAGCCGGCCAGGGCTATAGCGCCGGCCGCGCACGTCCTCATCTAAATGCGTCGCACGCACGCGAAGAGTCCTGCGAGAATGTGCGCGCGGACAATGGGAGCACGTGGCAACCCTCTACGCTAAATGCTGATAAATGTACGGTCCTTCACATCGGCAAAAACAACCCCAAATAACAGTACTATCTAGGGTCAGTTCCGTTACAAAGTGTTACGAAACAAAAGGACCTGGGCGTAACGATAGTGAGCGATCTGAAGTGGGATGAGCACATAATACAGATTGTGAAAAAAGCAAACTCAGTTATGTACCTCATCCACAAGTCGTTTAACTATATCACACCAGCCTTATTTGTGTCACTATACAAAACCTACATCAGACCAATTCCAGATATGGAATCCATACTTTGTGAAAGATGAGGATTTCTTAGAAAAAGTCCAGCGCCGAGCGACCAAGATGCCAATGGGGTTCAAAAATCTGGAATATGTCAAACGACTCCGCAGATTGCAACTGCCTACACTCAAGGATCTTCGGACCAGGGGTGACCTCATTGAAACATATAAGATCCTTAACGGATGCTACAATTGCCCCAAATTGTCTTCTATCTTCAAGAGAAACTACAAGCATCATCTGCGAGGACACAATTTTAAGCTGTAGAAAACACGATTCCACATGAATCCCAGGAAACATTTCCTGACCAACCGGATTGTGGACCAGTGGAACAGTTTACTTGCTGAAGTGGTTGAACGGAGTAGTATCAACATGTTCAAAAATTGACTAAACAGACACTTTAAACAGAAATTGTAATTGTACTCAGTTTCATATTCAGACATATCAGCAATTATGCTGCCTGTTTGTAAATGTAATAATAAAAATAACAATATTTTTATTTCTTATACTCCCTTTTTAATTAATCGTAATTATCCAAGACAAATGGTGGGTTTATTTTCACGCTATCGTTGTTTTGGCGGAAACGCTTAATTTCATGGCTTTAAACGAAAAAGAAAAAAGGAACTGTCAGGTGTCGGACGTTTGACATTTCGATATAACCTAATTTCATATCGATTTATATGTAGTAAATCGAATAATATGTTTCTATGGTGTTTCCACGCGTGGAAATGTGATTCCCAAGATTTTGTGTGACAATGATGTGACAATGACTAACGCGATTAATTATTAGGTAACAAGAGATAATACGCAAAAAAAATATGTTGTTAGTATTTATATACAAATTTAACTAAAAATATGCGGCGCCATTTTCATGCACAAAGGCTGGCTGCCGAAAGGTTAATTTGGAACATATTTAAAAAGAAAGCGGTTAAAATGAAAATATTTTGTGAAAAAGTTACCATTGTAAAGTTACATTGGCTTTTTGCAGATCTTTCACAACCTGAACTTAAGCAACGGCTTTATTACTAATGTCTTTCATTTATTTAATTTATGTTTCAGCATGGACCAAGGAGGATAGGCCAAGAAAAGTGAAAATTCTTATTTTAGAGAAACTACCAATGGACAACTACAAGCTTCTCAAATATTTAGTCCATTTTTTATGGAAGGTAATTATTTTTTGTTATATTTTTGGCACATCCTTTGCATCTCAAGCAGGGATGCAACCGATTAGGATACTGTTAATCAACGATTATTGGTGATTTTCCCATTAAACGGAATTGGTGTTTTTTTTTCTCCGATTTTTTACCGATTACCGACAAAAACAAAGACAAAAACAAAAGAAACAGAAACAGGCTTAGAACACTGATAAATCATCAAAAATTTAAATTGCATAGATGCTCATATGATATGAAATTCTCAAGCTTCCTATAAACGGCTTGCGAAAAAATGATTCAAGTGACAGAGGATCATGAGCCTTTGTCAAATATTGCAGGGAGCATTACTCAAGACACGCACCGAATCTTCAGCAAAGCTCTGACCCACGGAAATATTGGCACAATACTAGCCATTACATTACTAAAGTATTTGTCATTCCAATTTTATATTTAACTGCTGGACTTATCCAAAATGATTTAAGAAATAAGCCACCTTATAACTTTATTCAAATGCTATGTTTTTGGAATAAAAAGCTTCCTATTCTTACCTTCTACTACATGTCTTAACTATATATCTTAAGTATGTACCTTATAAAAAAAACGGTTTCGTTAAAAAAACAATGGGAATGTAGCTTAATAACACATACAATTTGACTATGATCTAAAACGGTAAATACGGGTTGTTTGTTATGCAAAGAACTGTATTTTGACTTTAAGTATATTGGCCGATCCCAAAAAGTTATAATAATCCCTGAAAGCAACAACAAATCACCAAGATATACTCTATGATACTATAATAATACTCAACCTAGGGCACATCAGGTACCTAAGAAAAAGGTCAGAGTTCTGACGTCTCGATTGTCTAACGGAGCAAAGCGACCGATCCCCTGACTGAATCATCCGCACTGGCATCTACTCCTGGGTCTGCTATTTGCGATGTAAATGATCACAGAAATAACAATCGTACTTTAAATTACTATTGCAGTTATGTACATATTGTAATATGTATATGATTTATAATAATATAAATACTTACAACAAATAAAAATTAAACTTTTCTAGTTTTCAATACCAAAGCATAGGTACAAACTGAGCTCTTCTTGGTGAGAATCCATCATCCGTCAGTCCAACTGTCTGTGTATGTTCCATTGAATATTTCGGCCAGTTGCAATGGACATGAAATTTGGCAATTTGGAGAGTAATCTCTGAGTGCATGTGAAAAAGAATGCCCTACCCCCTTTTGTTTCTTTGTAGTTTCTACATGGTAGAGAATGGTTTTGTGCAGCTTGGGCCATAAGATCTACTGTGTTTTTGGATCGGTCCAACTCCTATTCAGAAGCCTCCTCGTGTGGAAGGCTACCCTGGGTAAGACTATCGCGTCTCAGGCCTTACTGGTGATGGCTGGTAGATCGGTTTCTCCTTAGGGATTGTAGATTGGTGGACCGACCAAAGTGGTGCTTGTCTGGGGCACGTCAGTACAAACATGAGCGATATGAACCTGAAGAACTCACTCTTGCTAGGAGATTATTTCAATAACAGTAAGATTTATGCTGTTCAAATTGGATGTCTGAATGACTGGACAACAGTTGTAGACTTTTGCATTCCCATTCCAATGCACTGGAAAATACTAGTTGTATGAATGAATGCCACAGATGCTGAAAATTTATTGAAATGCCTTACAACATACACTTCCAGACCTCAGTAACCTTGCTCGCTGGAGCTATTTAAAGAATAGTTCAGGTATCCTCGTAGTAATGCAGTTTAACACATCGAATGCCAAATATGAGTAAACTCGTACCACTTACATGTGAAGGGTTTACAACTACGAGTTTACTCGTATTGTTTCGTTATAATATGAAATCGGAATAGGTTGGCTATCTATCGTTACCGACTTATATTATCAGGACATCACGACACGGGGGAAAGGGGTGTGTGAAGTGAGACAACTTGTAGTTGGCGTACTGAATAAATTAAACTACTTGAATGCCAAACTATGACTAAGCTCGCGTTACAATATATTTGTATGGTGGCAAACAAATTCATGTAGGAAAAAAGTTGGCATTCAATAAATTAATAATTGGCATAATGAAAGCCATCTTTGACCTGCAGAATTCACACAGCGATTGTAGTATGAATAGATCATATAATGTAAGAATTTCGAGATCTTAAGAGAGAGGTGGAAATATGATACTGCGTTATAAGAAAAAATATTTACCACTCAATATACCTTTACCCCTCAATGGTTTTCATTATTGTTCACAGGTCATGGACAGGTCAGATCTAAATAAGATGACGTGCAATAATTTGGCAGTAGTCTTTGGCCCCAATTTAATTTGGCCAGCAAATGGACAGATGTCACTTCAGGCCATAGCTCCGATCAATACATTCACAGATTTCCTATTGCGTCATCAAGAGACCATATTTATCATCTAAAACCAAAAAAGGTATGTGGTAGTTATTAAATAAAATTTCTTAATATTAGTAAGTGTATTTCGTTGTTATTGACGAAGACAATGTGATGGAGGCAAAATGACCTAAGTAGCCATACTGAAAGTTTCTGGAATAAACAAAGAAAAATTACAATGAATGGCTAAAAATTAATTTATTGGGTCTCGAAATATTCTCCGTGGGCGCTTTAACCCTTCCGCTCGCGAAATAAACATTTAGCCTGCAGTTTTGCGCGCTCTAGTTTCGCGCGAAAATCAGCGTGAGCTTACGGCCTTGAGAAAAACGATCATAACTTGTAAACCACTATACGGATTAAAAAAAAAATAACTGTAAAATGATCCCATTGAAATTTGACATATAAAACATTATAACCTTATCTCGTAAAACAATTAAGACTGTATGGAGGATGGCTCATGAATTCTTCGTTTTTCGCCTTTAACAACTCATTTGTCTGTTTGGCCGTGTGAGCTGGCATTGATTTGATGCAAGTTTGTCCTGCGTTTCCTGTTGCTTTTACGGAGTTCGTCAATAACTTCCGGAAAGCAAATGATCACGTACTAATCAGCATTCAGCGCACGATGATTCTCCAAAGCAACAGCAGCCATGTGTCCAGTTTTCCTAAAAAAAAAGTGATCAAGTGAGTGGCACTTTGCACGCCTGCCACTTTGGTTGGGTTGGTTTCGGCTCATCTTGAAAGACCCAAATGGTCGATTGCTGTTTTATTTCGGGGTCATAGCTGTAAATACATGTTTCATCACCTATTACTATGTTCCACACCAAAGTTGATGCCCCATAGATTTTTTTTAATCCTACCCGCAAAATAACCCAATTCCATTTTTAATGATTGATTTAACAAAAACTAAAATCGAAATAAAATAAAGTAGTTATAGCATAAAGTAAAATGGCCATCTATCTGAAATACGAACAACAAATTCGAAAATTCAATGAAAAAAACTTTAAAATCGCATGCCATGGTTGCGACGGCATAATATGTGTCAAATGCAGTGGTCTCCTGGCAACGGAGATCAGAGTGGTGACTTTGCCATCGTCCACTCTAAATTATTTGTGCCCGGATTGTGAACTCGGAGTGCGCCAACTTCCCGCTTTGAGAAATGTGCTCGATCGCCTGCTACATGAGGTCGCTGAACTAAAGACAAACCAAAATAAAACCCTTAATCTGGACAGCAAAAGGAAGAGATAATTTCCTATCAAGTATGGAATTCGTACTTTAGGAAGGATACAGAGCATCTGGAAAGCGTTCAGAGAAGAGCAACAAAGTTGGTGCTATCACAGAGGAACAAATCGTACGAAGTACGATTGAAAGAACTGCATCTGACAACATGAGAAATGTAGAAAGCGAGGAGATCTAATAGAAACTCACAAAAAGCTTTACGGATATTATAGTGTGCCCAACCTCGAGAACATGTATATCATGAACACCAACAAGCAACCGCGAGGACACTCGTCGAAGCTGAATAAGGCATTTGCAGCATCGAACCCCAGGAAACCTTTTTTGATAAATTGTCTAGTGGATACTTGGAATGCATTGCCAGAGGAAGTGGTTAGTGCTAGCTCTGTCAACAGTTTTAAAAACAAACTGGACATTGTTCGTAGTGCAAAAAAGTCAAGTTTAATAACAAGTGCATGTGATGTACACACATCAGCCTGATTTTATTATTGGACATTTTAGTGTTGCTCGGGACAGAGGACTTAGTAACGGTGACAGTCCCGATATATCGGGACCGATGGCAGCCCTAGCAGCGGCGGACCGGCGACCTTCGTCACTGAGATTGACTCGACTGCGTTTGAATTTTGCAAACCAGCTATAAATTGTCGTCTTGTTTTGTGCTTCATCGCCAAAAGCAGTTTGAAGTTACAGCGAGACACTGCTAAGTTGTTAATTCACACTTAAATTTGTGGAATACCATACAGGGAAACTTTTGATGAGTTAAATCCATCGTAATGCAGACATTCATTTCCTAAAATGTCACCACAATGAAAAAACAAATATAGATGAATAAAATTAGTCTAGAGAAGGGTTCTATTTTCTAATGTCCTAATTATTTCTTAATGTTTTTTATGTAAAGTGGTCAATTCAGATTATTCCAGAAACTTTCAGTGTGACCTATGTCTTTCAAAATGAGGTAAGGGCGTTTGGATCGGAATACAGTCAATTTTAGGGGTACTAGGATGCAAATCGAGTTTCACGCACCCCTGGTTTAAATTTATATTTAAATCAGGGTTAACCTAAATTTAAATTGGAGTGTGTTGATGGCGTTTGCTATGTTATTATATTGGCAGTCATTTCCATTGCTTGTTTGAGCAAAATTATAATAAAAAGTTGTGCTGCTTTACGTATTAAATTACATCGCTGTATTGTTCGTTTTCCATTTCTACCCTACCAACTCTTCGGCTCCAATTTCAATTCCATTTTATGTGAGTTTCGCTTAGTGGTATTTTTCTCAGGATTGTATGTTATCGCTCAAAGGGGAATGTACAAGGTGTTAAATAAGTATTGCGAAAGATTTTAACTGACAATTATTCACAAGCTTTAGAGAAGTTAAAACTTACAATATTTTATGTTATTTACGGTGACTTTAAAAAAAAAACACCTCATTCGACCTTCTTAATTTTTGGACGTTTATTACAAACATAAAAGTAATCCCTAGCAATGCGTGGGATTAATAATTGCGAATAGTAACATCTAAAATGAACGGGACCTGATTAGGAGAAATTCTGTTGAATTGTAATGACGAAATTGTAATAAGGTTTTTTGTTGCCCCCGTGCTTGTGAATCATCAATTACAATCTTACGCAATACTCTGTTTCTCAAAGCAGCTCAGGCAAAACATAGAGAAATTTGTGATTCATGAAGATTTTATTTTTCATTTCAGAAAGGACAAATTAACGGAGATTCGACGCATCGAATATATAAATAACATATATAATATGTATTAAAAAATAATTGAAAAGTAGTATTTCATCAAATATTACATTTTTGGTATTTTGTTATTGTAATATTTAATCAATCTACAATGATGTTGGAAATTCAAGATTTTGACATACGTATATGTTAGTTTATAATACGTAGTGATAATAAAGTCTCTATTAATGCACAGTAACCAAATAAAAAAAATTTTTAAATAGCTTATCACTAACTGCTGTTTAGAGTTTTTTTTCTAGAATTTCTGGAATGATAAACATATTTGAATATAATAACAATATTAATATATTATTATTTAAATTATTTTGCGATAACTCACAAAGTGGTTTATAGGTATTTGTAACATTATTCAGTCAGTATTCTATAAGTATTTAGAATATGAATGAAACAATTGATTTATTAAAATTAATCTTCCGTATTCTTAAGCCAAAGTAAGCCTTCCTTTATTTTGACATTCCTGAAACTTTTGGTCTTATATACTGTCTTCCCATTTGTTGATGTGGCTCGCCTAATTTCACTTTCACATTTGGCGAGACCATCTATATTTTTCCTCTCAAATATAAAAAAAAAATCTGAACTCTTATTTTAATGGGTAAGATTTTTTTAGGACAGTTTTGTTTAGGGATTAAGTTAATAGCTTCCCCTATTATCTTCGTACTGCTGTGCGGCAAAGTCACAATTTATTGATGTATTATTTTTAAGGGTTATTTAGAAAGTAGTGCATGCTTCCTGTATTTTTTTGTTATTATTTATCTGTTATTCTAATAATTGTAATTTATTTTCGGCCTGTTTGGCCGCTTATATTGCTTAATATTCTCGACTGATCTTAATTTGTGCTTTTGTAACCACTCAACATTAGCATTTGTAACGAATTTTAGAATGTACCATGTTTTCCGTTGCTCACTTCTAAAAATTCACTCCTGCTCTTTTAGATGTGCGCAGCGGGGCATTTATATTTAGTTTTATTTAGCTTTTAGTACAAATCATAATGAAAATATAATCGAGCCATTTTTGAAGTACAGTAGAAATCCGATTATCCGAACTCCGACTATCCGAATTGCTAATTATGCGAAATTAAAACCAAAAAATATAAGAAGGAAACGTACTGATTGTTGATAATGCACCAACTCATCCCACCGAAGAATTGTTTGAAAACGGAAATGGCCAGTTTAAAACAATCTTTTTACCGCCAAACGTCACAAGCTTGTTGCAACAAATGGACCAGTCTGTTATCGAAACCATGAAACGCAATTTCAGAAAGCAACTATTAAGGAAACTTTTGGTAAAGGGTAAAAACGAAGAAGGTGTGTTGGCTAGCCACAAAAAAATAAATTTGAAAGGTTAACCTTAATGTCGAAGCTAAAGCAGACACGTGACCATATGCTCTTTTTCTTTAAAAATAGTTTTTTTACCATTTTCAACATGCATACATCAATTAATTAAAATAGATCGTATTTTCGGAAAAACATCCAATTATCCCAATTTTCGATTATCCGAATGGGGTTAGGTCCCAATTGATTCGGTTAATTGGAGTTCTACTGTATAATTATATCACTAATCCGGCACTTTTGAGTAATCTGTTAATGTTCAAACCGTCCTGTTTTATTTTAATGAATTTCATTCTTTTGTGTGACTTTCTTTAAGGCGGAATTACATTGAGTCATTTACTGACAGTACAGTACAGTACTGCCATCATGTAAATCGTTTTTTAAGTCAGTACAGCGCTGTCGGATCAGTGCTGACTTTAATATTCCCGCTATATATTTTGAAGTCAGTCCGCTCCCCAAGCCTCCCAGGCTAGCCCTACTGACTTTGTCTAAATACTAAGTCAGTAGTTGGTCAGTCTCTGGCACTGCGTTGTAGGGTGTCGTCCCGTCGTGTCAACAATTTTAACTTACAAAAATGACACGTTTCGTTTGTTTCCTTTTAGATTCCTCGTCTTCTAACATTTACACCTTCGCATCAACCGCAGATAACAAAATTTTCTCAACAAATAATTTACTTGAATCAAATTCTGCCGTTTTCGAGCTTATTTTTATTCCACTGACTATAATAACTTTCCTATACTATGAAGAAATAACCACGACTGACTGTATGTAAACAGTGTGAGTCAGTTTTCGGCGCCAGCAGACACATGTAACTGACTCAGTGTACATAAATCTGCCTTTAACTTTGTTTATGTATTATTATTATTAAATATGTATTAAGTCCCATACATAGTATTGTTTGAATTGTTGTTACTTATCAGGAAATCCTTCCTTCGTGTGTAGTGCAATGTTACAGAGATTATGCTATACTATAAAGATACGACAAAGTAAATTATTTTTATTCCACATTCCATTTTCCATTATAGTGCCGGATTACTAAGATTGTTTTATAGTTACATTTTTATGCAGTGCTCTGTAGTAAATTAGACCCATTCCAGCATGTCAGTATGTTACATTTGTTTTGTAATAATTTCAATGTCGCCTTAAGATGGGAATATCTAAACATTTTACTCTAAGAATCCAGTGATTTTTACACAATGCCGTCTTTTTTGTTTAAATTTAGCTGCAACAATGACGTATTTATATAATGTAAAAATACCAAAAAAAAAAGGTTGACTAGAAGAGATTGTATTTGTAGCTACTGGAAAAGTTAGCTGTTAGAGGGTTCGTTTATCACTAAATGTATAAGGAAGAGTCTCTCGGTTTTCGTTTATAATTTTTTTTTATTGTCTCCATTAAAATCTCCAAAACCAAAAACCCATTTTTCTGTTGATAGCTACTTAGCTCCTGTGAATTTTATCAAGCTATAAATTATAAGCTAGTGGTCATACAACTTTCACTCAAGGGCCAATATTAACAACCGGGAATGTCATCTCGGGCAGCTCATACATAAAATGTTGTGTTTTTCTGCATGACTGATGCTAGAATGTCAATTTAATTGAAAGGGGTTTGGGGGATGGCGACACCCTCTAGTGACACCCCTTTAAGTGACACCCTCTAAATTTTGAAGGTTTATAGTGGGTAAATATAATTTCTTTTGCGTTTTTTGAGAAATTTTATTCCAGTGAAGATTTTATTGCAACAAAATTATGATTTAAAATCATACTTACATAAATTATTTTTGGGGCATAAAGGCAAAGTTGTTATAATTCCCTGAAGTGGCAGGGTCGCCCTTAGCAGTTGAAACACCTCCACTCATTACTAAATTTAAAAAAGATAGGTAAATGAAAATACATTAGCGGGACGAGTGTTAATATTTAAATATTTTTTTTTTGCATTGTATTTAAAATTTTGCTTTAAGACTTCTTGCAATTTTTATTGCGTCTTTAAAATGCTGCGGCAAACAATTTCATATATCAGTACGAGCTGCAAAAATATTGGTACGGGCCTCGGTTTAAAGAAAAAGTGATCAAAATAGATTAATTTTAGTGACCGTGTATAACTCTGGAATTGCTAAACCAAATTTTAAAACCTATGAAAATTAATTTCTCCATTTAAAATCCAGGTAAACAATTACAAAAATATGTAGATTGTTACTTTATATTCTATATATTTAATCGTTTTTAATAAATTATTTCTACAGGGAAATATAATATCCAAATTGGGTCAGTTTCAGAGATCTTAGCAGCGTATCAGAAAATACCAACTGAAAACAGAGACTTTGACTTATATGTGCGTGCAATTTCTTATTTTTTCATGTCATCATTTTCCAAAATCATATATTTGTATAACGGAACAGATGTATACTAGAGAGATTCCATCAGGCTCTCTTAGTTTACCTGACTAAAAATAAAATTGAAAAACACTGAATTCTTTTTGTATGAAATATCACAATCTCCCATTAATACCTGGGCGTTTATATATGTATTTCTAATTTGTATTTTTATAATTGAAGTTTTTTCTATAAATGAAATTTTAGCATTTTATTTTTGATACTTAAAAGTATTTAACTTCAGGGAAAATTAAAAATACTACTTGTATAACCTGTAGCGAGTACTACTCATACTTAACTTCGATCTGGATAGTGATAAGATAATTTTTAATAAAAAATATACTACTAAAAGTAGATGAGATAATAAAATTTTATTAAAATACTTTGACACCTTTTTATTGTATTTTCTTGATGGTGCCTTACAATGGCTAAAAACGAATGTAATACTGTCTTTAAATATATATATATATATATATATATATATATATATATATATATATATATATATATATATATATATATATATATATATATATATATATATATATATATATATATATATATATATATATATATATATATATATATATATATATATATATATATATATATATATATATATATATATATATATATATCTCTCCTCGTCTTTGCTTTTAGGAGTTTATAATTTTGAGTCTTGATGTTGCTTCCATTATAATAAATTAGTTCAGCGATTCAAAGAACCAAGAGCATAGAGTACGTACTTTTTTGTGATAACTTTAATTTGTAGCGATACTAGACCAAATGTTAGCTTTATGCGATCAATTTGCTTGGACTTGTATTCCATAGTAGATTCAATATACATGTGTCCTTTTCAAGGTCAGCACAAGAGAGTGACTATATACATCTAAACAAGAAATACAGTTTTATTTTAATAGATTTTTTAATTGCAGTAGATTGCTATTCACGAAAATCTAAGGTGAAAATCCCTCTGCAACTGTTTTTGATTACCAAGAAAAAACAAACCGAGTAACCGAAAGTTGGACATACATTCCTCGATAAAAAAGACGTAAACCAAAAAATTGTAGATGATTTTCAACTCAGTTTTTTTGTGTAAATAATCTGTAATTGAACATTTCGTAATATCAAAACACCTATTTTTCGGGAAAATTTCGGTCAAAAAATCTTGTTTTAATTTTTTTTGTTTAGTTTTATGGTAATTACTCTTCACTAGTGTTGAAGTTTAAAAGGTCACCTGTATATTATGTAAATAAGAATATATTATTTGTACCTATATTTTCCGTAAATAAAAAGTAGCAACTGAAATATTAATTTGTTTTGTTATTTTGGGCGATTTCAATAGTGATGGATTTTGATATGGCTGAAGGTTAGAAAGATAAGGCAATTTGAAAAAAAAAAGTTGACATTAATGCATATTTTAGAGTTTTCTGTAATTAATCCTCAGGCACAAGTTTTCTGTTATCGGTAGGTATATAAATGTATACTGATTGTTTAACAGATTGTCCTTCTTAGTTAGTTAGTTAGTTTTCCTGGGCTATTTCCCGCGCTTGGCCTCTTAATTGGGCCGTTGTGCGTGGCTCATGTTTCTATGTTACTCCAGCTAACCCAGGCTGTCCCAGAAGGTTAGCAGCCTGTTTAGGTTGCTACAGGCCTCCGGGACAGATACTGGAGATTGTAGTATTCTTGCCCGTTGCTCTGCCACTCTCCTGCATTCCATCAGCACATGCTGTGGCGTTTCTTTTTTCTCCATGCATCCTCTGCATAGAGGGCTGTCTGTCACACCTATGGTAAACAGGTGTTTGTTTAGGGCACAGTGGCCTCTCATAGTACCTATGACTTTACGGATTTTGTCCCTTTTTAATCTGGTGAGGTTGCGGGCAAGTTTTTTAGGCGCTTCCGGAACCGCGTTCTTTGTTTGCCTGCATCCTACGTTTTTTTTCCATTCTTTAAGGTGGGTTTCGTCGGTGTTTGTGCGTAGCCATGTTTTTATTTGGGCCTGGGGTATGGGCATCATGGGTTCCGGTCCATATACTATTTCCTTTGATCCCCTTTTGGCCAGTTCGTCTGCCGCGTTGTTGCCCAGTGAGTCGCTGTGCCCCTTAACCCGTTGAGTATGATACAACCAAATCTGGTTCTGAAACAATTATCCGTTGAGTATGATACGACCAGATCTGGTTCCGCGTTTTTTTCACTTCTGTGACGTTCTCATATTTATTCATAATTATCTAATTGTTTTACAAAATGATATTTCAATATTCTATATTCGAAATTTCAATGCAATCATTGTGCAGTTGTTCTTTTTATGATTGGTGTAGTAGTTTCGTAGTTATAGTACTTTAAGGTCGATGTCGCCGAAAATCTTGCAAAAGAGACAGATGCATCCATGAAAATACCCATTTACTCCAAGGGTAATCCATTGCAGGGTCACTATTTGACCTTCCAATGGATTGAAGCGCATCGTGGCATTCCAGTACAAGGACAGAGGTTATAGTATTTTTTGTTAGCGCTTGTAGCACGGAGGCACTATCAGAGACAAATTTCAAGCTTAGGTCTCCGACATCTTTGGCTGCAACTGCCTGTGCTGCTCTGGTGATGCCAATGCATTCTGCTTGGAAGATCGTATTTAAGTTGCTAGGGTAGTTGATATTTTGATGTTTAGATCATTTAAGAAGACGCCGGCTCCGGTACCTTGAGTGGTTTTGGAGCCATCTGTGTATATCCTTACTTCATTTGTACCAGAGTGATCTGCTGGTTCTACAATGAGTTGGATATTGTATCTACGATCAAAAACATGATGGCATATTATTCTGTCCATGGGTGCGTCCAGAAGAGGTATTTCTTCTAGAACCCGTTTCAGAATTTTTGAGTGTGGTGTTTCTGTGTTTTGTTTCCACAGTCCATTTGCTCTTAAGAAGTCTTGGGAGCTAACGGGCCCATGATGAGTTGGCCACGATGACCTATGTGTTCAGGGTCGGTCACACTCACGGGTCAACACCCATCCGACGGCCTCCACGCATGGGGTGCGAACCTGGGTAGGACTCTGGGGGGCGATCCCAGTTTCCCCCGGGAATCAAACCTCTGGCGCTCCTGGACGGTCTGCGCACCGAGCGGCGCAAGCCAATCGATTGTGCTCTCCGACTAACAGTCGGGGGAGTCTGGGAACTGTATTGTTTCCTATAGAGCGGGGGTGGTTGTGTACCTTATGGCGACTGCTCTTGAATTGACCATTGGCCATCCGATCTTGGGTGAACAGCCGGGCAAAGGACGCCTTGGTCCGCGATAGATTCGGTGTACTCCGTCTCACCGCTTCATAAGGGAGAGGACCGCGCAAGCGACCTCGAACTCGGAACCAATCGAGAGACCGGAGAAATCTGGTCACAATTGGAAGTGAGGGCGCGAGTATCTCGAGCCCGCCGGGTTTATTCCTGGCTAACTCGCGGTAAGGCGTTGGACTCTCACGGGTTGTGACGTAGCTAGACGTTGGATTGTAATTGTTCAAAGTCTTCTACGCTCACTGCAGGGCGATAGAACGACTAATCGTTAAAACGTCCTGTGGTGACGGGCTCGCCCGTTGTAGTCGACACCGCAAGATGCTCTTAGTCTTAGAGCGGCTGTCTTAGCCTCCTCTTGGATGACAAGATCCAGAGGTCTCATGTTTAGGAGGTACTCTAGTGCGGCCGATGGTGTGGTTCTCATACATCCAGTGGCTGCTACACACGCTAAGCGTTGCAGGCTCTGGAGTCTCGCTTTCACTGTGGTCAGTTGTGTTCTGGGCCACTATACAACTGATCCATAAGTCAGAGAGGGCCTAATAACTGATGTGTACTTAGTGTGATTTTTGGGTTGAGACCCCATTTTTTCCCCACTAGTCTCCGACACTGCCAAAAAGTTAGGCAGGCCCTCTTTATTTTGGCATTGGTATGACTCGCCCAGTTTAATTTACTGTCAAGGATGACTCCCAGTCACTCCCAGATATATCACTTGTGTTGATAGGGAGAGTTTGGTGTTGAATAATTTTGGTACATACTTGTAGTTCTGGTAACTTTCTCTTGTTGGTGAAGAGGATGAGTTCTGTCTTTTTCGGTTTTACTGACAATTTATGTTCGTCACACCTTATTGTTAGGTCTTCGGCATAACCAATAGTAGTGTAACCCCTTTCATTTAGTGTTTTTATGATAGAACCCCTCCTTGGGGGCTTCCTTTAATTACCTTCGCTCTTGTGGTAGTTAGTATTCATCACTATCTGGATCGCCCTTTTGCTAACCAGCTCCGTGATCCATTTTATGGTAACTGGTTCCACCTTAAGTTCCTGTAGGGCGTGGTTTATGCTGTTGTGCATGGTTTTGTCAAAAGTCCCTTCTATGTCTATAAAGTCGTCAAGTGTCGACAGCTTATTTGTTAGAGCCGATTCTATTTTGTGCACCACCATGTGTAGTGCCGACTCATTTGATTTGCCTTTGAACTTTACTTACTACTTTACTTCACTTTTCGGCCATAGAGGGGGAATACACGTCAGCTGGGCGTGTTTACATATAAATAAATATTTTTATTATATCTTGATTATATAATAAAAATATAAACATTATATTGATAATAAATTAATTCAAATACGATTTAATGAACCCCAATATTCTATATTATTATTAATCATATATAATGCTGCCGCTTTACTTACATGAATCTTCGGTAGTTTATTGAAAGGCCGTTTGAAATTTATAAATCTTATAGAATTCATAAATAGAAACGTGAAAATATTCCTCAGCTGATTGCCCGTAAGGGGATAAGTCGTCAGTCGAACCATTGAAAACTTCGCACGTCGTAGAGATATGTGAGTGCAATCATACATTCTTGCTTCGGCTGAGGGTCTTTCCCCCACTATAAGTGCAGCTGATTGTCATTTTCATATTTCTATACTCCAAATTCATGTGAATTTTTTTCAATCGGTTATAAATAATTTTATTTCCTATATTTTTATTACAAGTTCTCGCACCCAGCTGACGTGTAATCTCCCCTTTACGGCCCAGCTGACTATTATTTTAAAATATTATCTGACGTCTTTAATGCTTGGGGAAAAAATCAGGTTGTCTAAAATGATTTTGTAAAAAACTTTTCTGGACATGTTCCTCAGCATCTCACACTCGCTTCCACCGCTACTGGATCAGCTGACGGTATTTTTCGTCATTCGCTATATGGCATCGTATGAAATGACTAGGTAAAAAAAAAAACCCCTGCTCACCGGACTAACTGTTTCCATCTTTGATCAACATAAAGTGTTGTAAAAGCAATAGCAAAACACAATAAATATGTCTTTCTTCCGAAGCGGTAAATGTTGGCATATTAGATAACTTAAAAATATATATTTATTTTTTTTGTTGTTAAATAGCCTGCAACTCCCCGGGAGTCACTTCGAGACCCCCAGGGGGTCGCGACCCACCGGTTGAAAACCATTGCTTTAGTAAATAGGAAATCTCGTTCTCAACTTTGCCGTGAATTGAAAACATGAAACAGAGAAAATGAGAAAGGCAGAAAACATAACAAGCTAACAAGAAAAACCTTTACGCATTAAAGTGAACTAAATACTAAATATTAAGTGTAGTAAAAATAAATCCATTATTTTCCAATAGATGGCTTTACTAACCTGTATCTCGCTTATGCCTCATTTACACGCTCGCCTCGTCTCGTCTCGCGTTTCGTGTCGCGCCTCGTCGCGAGATGCTCGTACACGAGTGTGGGCGCGAACTACTGTTTACACGCTCGCCAAGCGTTCAGTCGGTATCATGATCAATGGTCGATGTTGGACCTCGCAACATGGATGACGTAGATACCGTTACTGCATCAGCATAACATAACATTAATAACGTTAATACACTTGCGAGCAACGAAATCGACTCACCCCCTCAGTTCGGATAAAAACCAGTTTTTTTCTAAAATGACTAACTGGATGCAATGGCGGTCAGTTTTATTTACTGACGAGAGCAGAATGTGTCTGTATGGCAGCCACAGAATAGGCTGGGTTTCCAGGTGTCCTGCAGGTGAGTGATTTTCGCAGTGCTGCTTCGCTGAAACAGTCTCATACGGCGGCGTTTCCTGCATGGTGTGGGCTGGCATTTCTTTAGAGGGAAGGTCCAACCTCGTTTTCGTACCAGGGGGAGGTCGGAGAGAAGGCCTGAATGCTGAACGCTGTATCAAATTATTCTTCTGGATCATGTCATACCGTATGAAGGATTTATTGTAAAAAATTCTTTGTTAATTCACGATAATGCACGGTGTCACACAGCGTGTATCACTCGGCGATTCTTAGATGAGTTGGTTTGGAGACGATGGACTGGCCAGCTCTCAGTCCAGACATGAATCCCATCGAAAATTTGTGAGACGAGCTGAAACGAAGAGTCCTAGCTAGAAATCCGGCAATTTCTAATATCTACGAGCTCAAGACAGCGTTGTTAGAGGTATGGGATGGGATTCCTCAAGACTTGACCAAAACATTGATCAGGACGTTGAGGAACCGCTCGCGAGCTGTCATCTGGGCAAGGGGGGGGGGGGGGGGGGGGTAACACTAAATATTAATTTATTTACCGTTCCTTCTTAGATTTGCATTTTCGTTTCAATTTAATTTTAAATATCTCCAGTTTTTTACTCCTGAAAATCCATTTGACTCCCCTTTTTAAATTTTATTTAATTAAAAAAAAACCTAAGCGAATTTTCATGATAATGGTATTAACGGACAGCTAACAAAATAAGGGTTTAAAATAATATATAATTGTACGGATCTACTTAGCCATTTTTGAAAAAAATAAGTTTTTTCCGCACTGAGTCGGTTTTTTCCGGGTGAGTCGATTTAGTTGCTCGCAAGTGTAGTTCTATCACAGTCGTAGGCAGATGATAAAAACTTCTCCATGCAAAGAAGATTGGCTTGTAAATATCATCAAAACTTGCACCGGACCTTATAGATAGATATTTTCTTGCGACGCATGTGCATCCGAAATTAGGCCATTGATGAATTTTTCTTTGTTTTTAAAACCGCCAAGAGTTTGTTCAAAATCTGACTAATTCTGACTTATGCTTCATTCACTATTTTTATGATTAATATGTTTCGAGTTCCAAAGTACTGGTTCCGACCGATAAATTTCTAAAAACAATAGCGTTTCGTTATTGCCCTCCATAACGCTAAACTAACTACGTATACGGCACACTCCTTCAACGGCTAGTGTTCGCCACGAGTCCCTTTGTCTCTCGTCCAAAAAATCGCCAATGAGGCATAATGCTTCATTGACATGATCGTGCGAGCTAACACGAGCCTACGCGAGATAGCACGAACACGAGCATGTAAACGGCACGTTCGCGTAGTCTCGCCACTCGTGGTCGCTCGCAAGCGGCGTTGACCTCGGTGGCGGTTTTTGGACGCGAGACAAAGGGACTCGTGGCGAACACGAGCGTGCTGTTTACACGCTCGCGTCGTTTCAGTTGCTTACTAAGCCGTTGAAGGAGTGGGCCGCATATGTAGTTAGTTCAGCGTTATGGAGGGCAAAAACAAAACGTTATTTTCTTTTAGAAAGTTATAGATCGGAACCAGTACTTTAGGACCCGAAACATATTAATCATAAAGATAACCAGAAAGTAAATGACGCATAAGTCAGAATTAGTCAGATTTTGAACAAACTCTTGGCGGATGCACATGCGTCGCAAGAAAATATCTATCTATAAGGTCCGGTGCAAGTTTTGATGATATTTACAAGCCAATCTGGTTTGCCTATGAACCAATGGAGAAGTTTTTATCATCTGCCTACGAATGTGACAGAACTATTAACGTTATTAATGTTATGCTGATGCAGTAACGGTCTCTACGTCATTCATGTTGCGAGGTCCAACGCCGACTGAAACAGTAGTTCGCTCGCGCCCACACTCGTGCACGAGCATCTCGCAACGAGGCGCTACACGAGACGCGAGTCGAGACGAGGCGAGCGTCTAAATGAGGCATAAGGTATCTCGCGTTGTATAAGTGCGACCGGATTACGCTAGATGGCGTTAGAAACATGAGATTTCGTACTGAAGAATTCTGTGACAGCTTTATGAGTGGTTACCTTAGTTATTTTTGGAGTGCGCGCCAAAGATGGACACCAGCAAAAAGAAATTACGGCATATTTTACAGTTTTTCTATGATAATGGCGAGCGGATAAAAATGTGAATACTTTTTATGGTCCTCTCCTGATCAGTGCCGCGCCGATTATGCGCCTGTGGGCGAAACCAATGAATCGCCTCTTTGATTTTGTAAATAAGGGAAGCACTGCTTCTATCTGGAAAAATCGACAAAAAGCAAACTCGTAATACATAACAATTATAGGTCCTTAATAATTTAACTTAAGTACAAATTATAGAATAATTTAATGTTGCTTGCTATTTTTCCCTCGTTTTCTCGCTTGTCGGTTATTTGTCTCGGCATCGTATCTTAAAAAATATTTATGAAATAGGTAAAAATAAAAATTTAAAACTACTGTTTAAATGCTGTTTAAAAATCTGAACATAGTTATAAAATTTCAACTCTTCTAGCTTTTTTATTTGAAAATTTTGAAATAATGTCGTGAGTATCTATGTATTTTAAGACGTTCTCTTTTATTGATATTACAGCCAAATTAGGCAATCTTGAACGCATCATCGTTAAACGCAGTTATTTTTTTACATTATTTTAATTTTGAAAAAGATTTTTCTTGCTTTCTGCCGTGACTGGCACAGCCACGGATACAGAAAATACTCAATGGGAGGCGCTAAAAGACATCTTGAGCTATGGAGTATGGGTGTAACAAATCATCGAGTCACATGCATAGGCTAATATGCTAACTTTGCAGGTACAACTACTCGACTGACGAATACATTGCGTATAAATGGATACTTGGAGGTGTTAACTACAACAAGCGAAAGCATCACCACAGGAAGTTTTAACGATATGGATCGTTCTGTCGCCCGTGAGATGAGCGTAGAAGACTTTGGGACGAAACGGTCCAATGTTTACTTACGCCACTCGCACGTAAGAAGCCAACGCCTTACCGCGAGACAATGGGTTTGCAACAACGGGCTGCCTCGCGCCCTTACTACCAGTTTAGGCCAGATTTTTTCGGCCTCCCGACTGGTTACGGGTGCGAGGTCGCTTGCGCGGTCCTCTGCCTTACGTAACGGTGATTCAGTATCTACCGGATCTATCGCGGATCACGGCGTCCATTGCCCGCCTACCACTCGGGATAGGGTGGCCGAATTGGTCATTTCAAAAGCAGTCACCGTAAGGTTAACAACCATCCCCGCTCTTTAGGAAACAAAGCCGTTTCCAGGCGCCCCGGGTTATCAGTCGGAATGCATAGTCGATTGGCTGACGCCGCACTGTGCGCAAACCGCCGCAGAGCGATTTTCAGGGGAACTGGCCCGCAGGCACAGTCCTACCCGGGTTCGCACGTCTGCGTGGAAGCTACCGGATGGGTGCTTAGCTGTCAGTTGGGCCGACCCTAACGCATGGGTCATAATGGCCCAACGGCACTGGGTCTATTAGCTCCCCAAATAGATGGATACGCGGGCGTGAATCGCGTTTGGTGCTGGACCGACGCTTCAAGGGGGGGGGGGGGGCGACCCCCGCGCCCCCATATGTATCCGCCACTGGACGGGTTCACCCGTTGTAGTTGACACCTGTAGTTGCAACAGCCAATTGTAACGAACCCAGTGGCGAACGATTTCGTGCAGCTTGGGCCACAAGATCCACTTTGTTCTCGGATTGGCTCAACTCACGATTCAGCTCCTATTCAGAAGCCTTCTCGTGTGGAAGGCCAACCCGGGCCAGACTCCTGCATCTCAGGCCTCAAAGCTGGTGGATCGGTTTATCCCGGCGGGATGGCGTTCCGGCGCCACTGGACGGTTTGCGCACCATTCGGCGAAGCCAATCGGTTTGCATTCTGACTAATTGCTGAAGGAGCCTGGAGACTATGGAAATATACTGTTTCCTAAGCAGTGGGGGTGAATATTGACCTGTTGTCATGCCGGTATTAAAATGACCTTGGGCCACTCGATCCCGTGTGCCACTACAGGCAACGAACGCATCGGTCCGCGATAAATTCTAATTGAATTACCGCTGTAATACAACAGGTAGAGGTCGCGTAAGCGACTTCGGTAACCGTAACCAGTCGGGAGGACGGAGTTATCCTGAAGGTTAATTGCAGACGGAGATATCCTACCAAAACTGGTAGTTACGGGCGAGGCTGCCCGCTAGTCACCTTTCCCGGTGCCTCGCCGTAAGGCGTCAGACTCTAACGGGTTGCTAGTGAGCTAGACAGTAGATTGTCCTGTCTCCAAGTCTTCTACGCTCATCCCACGGCTGAAAAAACTATTACATATCGTTATACCAGCCTGGGGTGATGGGTTAGACCGTTGTCGTCGACCTGCGAGACAGTCTCCCCTAGGCGTCAATCATCGGGTGCATTCTGACTAACAGCTGGGGGAGTCTGGAAACAGTAATGTTTCCTATAGAGTGGGGGTAGTTGTTAACCTTATACCAACTGCTCTTAAAACGACCATTTGGCCACCCGATCCCGGGTGCATAAGCCGGGCAAAGGATGCCGTGGTCCGCGATAGATTCGGTAGACACCGTATCACCGCTTTATAAGGGAGAGGACCGCGCAAACGACCTCGATCCTGGAACCAGTTGGGAGGCAGGACGTATACTGAAGGTTAATTCCAGACGGAGATATCCTTTCAAACTGGTAGTCAGGGGGCGAGGCTGCCCGCTTGGTACCTTTTCTGGTGCCTCGCCGTAAGGCGTTGGCCTCTGACGGGCAGGTGGCGTAACTAGACAGTGGATTGTATTTCGTCCCAAGTCTTCTGCGCTCACCTCAAGGGAGACAGAACGATCTAATGTCGTTAAAACTTTGTGAGGTAACGGGCTCGCCCGATGTGGTTGACAGTTACGGGTAATTTTGGTTTTGACGATTCCGTTCCGGTAATTTCGATGTCAAAGATACACCGAGCTCTGAAAGACCAATTTTCGGAAATGTCGATAAAATCATGGAGTCCGACCGTCATGTAAGAACTGTTTTGATTGCCCGGGAGCTAAATATTACACAAAAAATCATTTGGAACCATTTCAATGAGGGTGAGTACAATAACAAGCTCTATGTACAAGAGCTAACGCAAAAAAACCTTTTTATTACTTGAGCACCGAGGGCAACCGACTAAACAGCGGTGGCGCGCGATCGTTTCAAGATATCTGCCACAGGGAGTAGGGCGAACTTTATTCTCTTAAAAAAAGGTGCTTTTCAGCCCGAACTATTTTATTCTATTCTAAATACAACAGTTCACTTTTTGTAAGGGCAGCCGTGTTTTTCATTTTTTTAAATTATTGTTTTTCTTCACCTTTGACATGCGACGTGCCCGCTGGGGTGTGAGTCAACGGTGTCGAGCGGTGGAAGGGGTGATTCACGAAACGAGCGGTGATTCACGCGTTTAACTGCTCGGAACCGGAGCCATGCACCGGGTCGTTAAAGCGACGGAAACGCCGCACCGATCGTCCTATAGCCTGTAACGCTATACTCCGTATCTCCTAAAATTCCACGCTTTGAGGCGCCATACTTTAGATGCACTCTTCCTTCACAGCCAATTTTAAATCAGTTGTCACGTTGGATTTCTAAGTAGCTATCAATAGTTTTAATGTTCTTGTATCAAATCAGGCACCTTGTTTATGCTGTCGAACCTGCTTATAATTAGTGGGTTACTATTATTCTTCCCCGCTTCCTTTCCTGCGAGTAGCTACTACCCGCAGGAAAGGAAGAACCTAACTTGACGGCGGCATTTCGGGTAAATAAAGGCATTGTCACACTGATAGTTATATTTACACTGTGATTCAAAACAGCAGTAGGTACTGCAAAACAGCAATTAGAACTGTATCGTCGGGTGTTAATGGGCCCTTGCTGAGTTGGCCACGAAGACACATTCTGTTCAGGGTTGGTCACACTCACGGGTCAACACCTATCCCGCGGCGTCCACGCATGAAGTGCGAGCCCAGGCAGGACTCTGGCCTTAGGGCTAGTTTCCCCTAGGAATCAACCTTCTGGCGCTCCTGGACGGTCTGCGCACAGTGTTATCACCGTAAAACAACGGATTGACAACTCTTTAGTCTACCCTTGACAATGGCGGCTGCAACGTCACCGAAACGTCGGGTGCTACAAATTTCACGCGGTAAATTCGTTTTCTATCCTATTTATAATGTCAAACGACCGCGATAGTCTTCGATTTTATACATCCAGTTGATGTTCTTCAGCTCGATGATTATTACCGCAATATCACCATAAGTCTTCGTTAAGTCCTAGGTCGGCAATCGAAGATGTGACTCAGTAATATTATACTGTATTCTCGGCATGTCTACCAATTAGTCTTCTTCGGGTTATCAAGGTAGATCGAAGGCAGTCAGCTCGATCTGTCTTACCTCAGACTTCTAATTTATACTAACTCCAGATTCTCTTGGGCGCGATATTTCTGATCGTTTATTTATACATGCATTTCTGAATTACATATCTTTGGTATTCGTATAGCTCGCATACATGTAACAGATAATCATCAGTTTCAGCATAATCGTTCCTGTTATTTCAGTAGACTGTGTAAAGTCCTGATATTAGCTCTAGTCAGTGCCGCGCCGACCGTCAACAAGGCATAATTTAAAAAACCACTGTCATTACAAAATGTGAACTAAAAAGAACTAAAAGCAGTGGGGGGACTTTTAAAAATATATTTTATAAACAAACCCATTTCCCAACTGAAGTAAAACATTAACGTTATTAAGAGATTGAGGTTTTTATAACAATATTCGTTTAAACAAAATACAATTGACGAAATCTTCGTTTCGGCCCTTGACGGTTGTTGACGCGTGCTATCTCTACAAACATTTAGTGCATATAGACCATCACGCATTCTGTGAGTCAGTCGATGGGCCTTATCCAAAGCCCGTGACGTCTTCCGCTGGGAAATCTCCCTTTAGCGGGGATTCACGTGAGCTAGCTGAGAATTTAGTGCGATGTACCCTGAATTTTGTGATTAAAGGCTCATAGGTGGTTCTGGGTGGATTTAGACTGGAAGCTATCGGATACCACCGGGTGGCGGGGGGAGGGGGTGGGAGTTTGATTCCGCCGCGCGTCACTTTCTATATTTCTTGGACTATAAGTAATAGGGCAAGTGGGATATCATTATCTCACCTATAGTATTATTATTATCAGTAAAATCCAAAATTCATTCACATGTTTTTTTACATATACCTACGAAGTTTACTTTTTAATTATAAGAGTTATCAGTATGAAAAAAGATGTATTCTGAAAGCCACATTTAATTGAAACACAGAAATATGTTTTTCATGGACTGCCATGGTAAAAAAAGACTGAAAAAATATATAAATTATCGCACAGCAGACCGTCGCGCGTCGTTTTACGTCCGTTACCTAGAGACGTGTATCGAGCGTAGTTACATAAGCTCTTATAGAATTATTTAGTTTCTGCGATAGGTAAGTGAGTTTAAACCCACATATACAATTGTAATTAAAGTTATGATAATTATATTATTATTTATTATAGTTTTTTTCTATTTAATAAAAATAATTCATCGTTCACACACCGTACCTAACTATGATATTCGTGCTAACATACCTTAAATACCTAAGTATTAATTTGTCTGAAATCCCTACCATTTCGTCGAAAAATAGTAGTGAGTAGTATATATGATACAAGTACATACCTATCAATACCCACTTAATTGCTAGAAGGTAAAACTACAACACTGAAAATGGAATATTCATTTAAATGCCCATTTTCAAATTTCTTATTTCATTTCAAGTGAACCATGTATGTTATAAACATAATACTCCAATACACCTACTACTACAATATACCTACTTAATATAAACAAACATTCTAGTCTTACCTAAGGCAGTCGCAATATCATGCAAGCAGAGGTACTCTTGGTGTTTTCCAATACCTACATATGTCGATGAAGTCTGAGTTGGCTGAAGTGAAGACCTCTGTGGACTTCGTTCATCAGGCTGTGGAGTCCTTGTCAAGTAGGATCTCAGAGGTTGACCGTGAGTTGCAAGGCCTCCGCAGAACTAAGGATGACCTGATAACCCTGCAACAGCGTGTTGAGAAGATCGAAAGTGCTATACATGAAAGTGAACAAAGGTCTCGCTTGAATAACATCGAGATAAAAGGAGTGCCACTCTCCCCATCAGAAAATCTTTTCTCAATTGTGTCAAAAATTGGCGACCTCGTCAAGTGCTCAATTCCAAAGGAGCAAATCAACTATGTGGCTAGAGTCCCCATGAGAAATGATAGGACAAAGAAGACCATTATAGTGTCGGTGCACAACAGGTACTTAAAAGATGACTTCGTCTCTGCTGCAAAGAAGTGCACCATTACGTCGAGTAATCTTAACCTACAGGGTAGTGAAAGGATTTTCGTCAACGATCATCTTACTTTGGAGAATAAAATGCTACTCAATAAAGTCAAATCACTAGCAAAGGAGCGTGGCTTCGCATTTACCTGGGTGAAAGGGTGTAAGATTTTTATCAGGAAAAATCCTACTTCACCAGCTGTGACTATCCGATCGGAATCAGATTTAAAAAAGTTCCTTATTTAAGTTTAACCGTGATAGGTACATTATTAGTTTTAATTAAACTAGTATTGTTTTATGTAAGAAAAATATCGATATTCACGTGTAATGCTTTCAACATCTACTTGCTAAGTTGCAGAAACGTTAGTATGTCGGAGGGCACTTGTCGGGCTGCTTGCGGGGCGCTCTATATGGTTACCTGCGCCATTATTCTAGTATACCTCAAGAAGGAGGGACCGTCCGCTGGCTCCTATTTTTTTGCAAGGTTGCATATTCGCTCGGTTATTGGATCTATATTAAAGTTGTTTTTTATAGCCCTCATCGCTCAGGCTAAGAATGGTTATTCTCGCGGCTGTTATGAAATCCGGAATGTGTTGCTTCTTAGTGTTTACAGCAGGTTAAGTATTGTTTGTATTGTCCGTAATGCCCATACAATGACTAGTAATACTTCGTGCTATCAATGATGCCGATTAATATATTTTACCAAAATGTAAATGGTCTGAGAACGAAAACTTCTCTTTTTTATAGAAATATCTGTCTAAATTCATACGATGTGGTTTGTATAACGGAATCCTCTCTAACTGACGGTATTAATAATAGCGAACTCTTCGATGATCGTTATCTGGTCTGGAGACGCGACAGAGTTTATGAACAAACTAATCAGTGCAAAGGGGGTGGGGTAATCTTGGCCGTTCGTCGCGAGCTGGTGGCGGAGGGTCAAAGTGACTGGAGCTCGTCTGCTGAGGATCTTTGGGTAACGCTGTCATTTCAAAACAGAAAGCCTAAAGTCACATATAAAATGCATCTATGTGTAGTCTACATGTGTAACCAAAAAATGGGTAATTCGTTTACTAAACAGTTTACCAACTTTTCAACAAATATGACAGACAGATTTTTTGAACACCCTTCTGATAAGTTTATAATATTAGGTGACTTCAACTTGCCCAACCTAATCTGGACTGTGACAGAAGATGGTGTTTCATACCAAGCCTCGAACATAGAATGTTCCTACCAATCTGAATTTTTCGATAACATAAATTTATGCCACCTCCTCCAATATAACTACCACTTGAATACGTCACATAATCGAATACTAGATCTTATATTTTCTAATAATGCTATCTCGGTCACTCATTTTAAAAACCCTCTGGTACCAGAAGACCCACACCACAAAGCTCTCTGTATCTCAGCGGACTTTGTAGAACTACATAGTCTTAAGCCTAGGCCGTACACCACCTATCTATATGAACGTGGTGACTACACTACTATTTCCTCCAAGTTAGATGCCATCGATTGGCAATCCGAATTTCAGAGCAAACCTTTTGAAGATGCGGTAACATTTTTTTATGAGTTGATTACAAACCTACGTAATAACTTCATACCTTCTAAAACGGTTTATCCTTCAACAAAATACCCACTATGGTACAGAACTCCACTAATAAAAATTTTAAAAGAAAAATTCAAATACCACTCTAAATATAAAAGATATGGCAATCGCGCAGATTATGAGTCATTTGTGATTCTACGTGAGCGCGCGAAAGTACTTGAATCTGAATTATTTACAGATTATATTGCATCGGTCGAAGATAAAATAAAAGAAGATCCAAAGGCTTTTTGGTCATACGTCAAAAGTAAAAATCAGTGTAACACTTACCCCGCGGTACTAAAGCTAGGTCAGCGGTCTTCTGACAAAGGAGATGAAATCTGTAAAATGTTCAGTGAATTTTTCCATTCCACCTTCCTTACGTCAAACTCTTTATCTGCTATCTCTTCTAATGACAGCACGTACTTCAACATATGCGAGTCATCTTCAGATATATCGGCAGTTGAAATTCTCCAATCGGAAGTCGTTAAACAGTTTATGTCTTTAGATCTAAGGAAATCTGCCGGACCCGATAACCTTCCTCCTACTTTTATTTTAGGTTGTGCAAATAGTCTATCTGTTCCTCTCACACTTCTTTATAGAAGATCTCTCAGTGAAGGCATTGTCCCTAGCATATGGAAATCCGCTTTTATAACGCCTATTCATAAGAAAGGGCCAAAGGACTCAGTGGAAAACTATCGACCTATCTCAAAGTTATGCGTATTTGCAAAAGTTCTGGAACGGTTAGTTTATAACCAGGTATATTCTGCTCTGAGGCAAACACTCTCTGAACATCAGCATGGTTTCCTTAAAGGTAAATCCACTACCTCAAATCTCCTTCTATGTAGTGACTATCTAACAGAAAACATGTCTCAACCTGCACAAATAGATGTCGTCTACACAGATTATAGCAAGGCGTTCGACAGAATAGACCACTCAATTTTATTGCGTAAGCTTCAGTGTGCTGGAATAAGGGGTAATCTATTTAGATGGTTCTCCTCCTACGTTCAGAATAGATCACTAACGGTAGTACTCAATGGCTACTCGTCCTAGGCATTGTTCATACCGTCGGGAGTCCCTCAAGGGTCCTTACTAGGACCACTACTTTTTATTATTTTTATTAATGACATCTCTACCAGTTTTCACCACTCCAAAATCTTACTTTATGCAGATGATATGAAGATCATATGCCCTATCAAGACGCCGGATGATTCTGTTAAACTGCAAGAAGATCTGGATAGATTCCAAACTTATTGTCTCCTAAACAAATTAGACCTTAATGTATCTAAGTGTTATATTTGCGCCTTCACACGTAAGCCTCTACCGTCTCTATATAATTACAAACTTCATAATAGCACCTTGGCTAGAGTTTCCTCCATTAAAGATTTAGGTGTGACTTTTGATTCTAAGCTACTTTTTAATGAACATATTGACAACATTGTCAAGAGAGCGTCCAAAGCACTAGGTTTTGTAATTAGAATGTCAGCAGAATTTGAAAAAGTTAAAACCTTCAAAATACTATACTGTGCATTTGTTCGAAGTCATCTCGAATATGCGTCTCAGGTTTGGAACCCATCTTACGATACCTATATAACTCGCATAGAGGGCATTCAAAAACGGTTCCTAAGGTACTTGCAATTCAGAATTAAATCATACATTCCTAGCTATTCAACGCGTTGTAAGAAATTCCATATTCTTCCACTATCCAAAAGAAGGAGCGTAGCGGACCTGTCCTATCTTCTAAACATTGCAAATGGAAAGGTTGACTGTCCCGAGTTGCTTGGACGTTTGGGCTTACGTACCCCTGGTGCGCGTCTCAGGCATCCCAACCTGCTTTACGTGCCCACTGCAAAAACGAATTATAAGAATAATTCTTATGTCATACGAGCGAGTAGATGTTTTAATGTATTGGCACGAGAAGTTGATATTGACCTATTCAACACTTCTTCTCGAAATTTGAAACGTATACTTAACAATATGTTCTTTTCTTCTTAGAAATATTAGCGTCCATCTAGTTATAGTTGTTTGTTTATTCAATTGTTGTATCTTTTTATTATGTGTGAAAACTTTTAATTGGCCTTCAGCACATATCTCTCAATGTGTACCTATATATGTTTAACTAGCTGTAAGTTTTCCTAAGAAATGAAAATAAAATAAAATAAAATAAAATGTGTACCCACAACTCCTTAAGCTAGGTAATGGGGGTTATATTTGCACTTCTGCTGCTGCTAGTACCGCGACGTCAGTATCGACAGTCAGTAACATATTTTTTGTCATGCCTTGAGAGACAGCGTCAGATACAGGCACCATCATGCGAGTGTCCGCTTCTTCATGGTTACACGGGACTAAGATATGTGTATCACATGTGATATTGGTTAAAATATTTGGTTCACCCCTGATGCAAACTTCCTTGCTATTGTCAGAGCTATAGGAATGACAGAAGGAAGAGATCAAATGAAACAATTCTTCATTAAGAAATAGTTCCTCGGGGAATTGACCCAACCTTTAGGTAGTTTCGTCGTAGCAGTGACCAGTGTTCTTTGAAAGTTTTCTCTGTTAATATTTTTTATGCTTTTGTTGTTATATGTGTCCCAAGCGATATCTAATTTTGAAACCATGAGAGTTCTTTGCAAAGAAATGGTATAAATACTGGTGAGCTTATTTTCTAAAGTCTTGCTTTGGCCAGGTCTGGTCAAGAGCATTTGGACTAATGCATACATCTAGAATTTTTGCTGAGACTTGTGGAGCCTTTGGAACAGTTGCAGTGCCGGAAATACTAGTAATCGACTTCAGTAGGTCTAAACTTGTTCCAGATCGTAATTCATTCATTGAAGAAAGTGCTGGGGGACTGGCTTGGTTTTAGCGCCCAAAGAATGAATCGAGATCTTCTACTGTGTGTTCACAGGTTGCAATATAAAGTTTTCTGAATAGACTACAGACATTTTTAAGGCCTCCTATCTTTGTTTTCGTTTTCAAGTCACTCTTTTTTTAAGTGTGTTTATTACTTGTATTTCCAAGAATACCACACACTTCTAAATAGGTCCAAGCATTTAGAAGTTATATCGGAATAAAGAAACGGAAAACATACATACATATATAAACCCTGGAAATATTACACTGCTTATCAGACAAACTATTATTCGTAGAAAGTTTTTACTAATAAACTTAATGATAAGCTGGCTTTTATTATGAAAATTGTTAATTTTAAATAAATTTTCGTGGCTAAATAACTAATTGAACTATTTTTTAAAGACATTAGAGCTTGGTCTAATAGATAAAAAAAATCGAGTCACTTTGAGCTGCCTGGTCTTCATGTTCATAATCAAGTTTCGCTAGTTAATAAACCTACTTTCTGTTACTATTAATCGCAAATATTCATAGCGACCGCGGCCACCTGCACGTGGAAATAAACGGAATGAACGATTCTAAAGGGACTGCATCACAAAATAAGTATTTAAGTCGCTGGAATGAGCGACACACGGCTCGGCTCGGAGCGCGAGCGATGGCGCCTCACGGCGCCCCTGAGGAGTACCTGCCGTTTGTAAAGCGCTGCACATATTGCATACAAGAGCGGCGCGGCCCTGGTTCCATGGTGTAGACAGATTTTTAGTCTGGAGTAAAGTTGCAACTTATAGTAATAGTGAATCAGCCGGATACCAGATATAGCATTCCTCGGCCAGATGTCCAGCTGCCGGATGTGTATGTCTATATATGTATTTTATTGAAAATTCAAGGTTATTATTGAAAATTTATTTAATGATTTCTTAACATTAATATTTAGACAATGGTTGTTTTTATTGGTTTATCGTCGTATCATGGTAATTGGTAATTGGTAATGTATTTGGTAATTCTATTTTAGGTTTTTCTTCTGATTCAATTTTTAAATTTATATTGTAATATTTACACACAGAAATGGTTGATTTTTTAGTTTCTTAAAAATTCGATTTTAATGTAGGGCACTATTTCAGGAATGTCTTCAGCAAATCGTTAATAATAAAAATGACGCCAAGTTTATATTATTTTTCAATAGCCTGTACATCTGGCCTCTGTTATACATTATGACAATAACAGATGTGTTTTCAGTTTCGCAGAAAAAATAATGAAACTAAATCTCGGGAAAAGTGCCCATTCCTCCCAACATGAGGGACCACTGGGCATACATATAGGGAGGATTGGGCATGATAACAATATAGTAGAAAATGTTGCAAATATAAATGAAGAACACAATAATTTCATATGAAACTTTTTTATTATAATAAGATAAACTTTTTATCTACCTAGCCATCAATTAATGTAAAAAGATAATTTTAGTAATACCTAAGGAAATAACTAAATGTATGTGACAAATAAACTTCATAATGTGAAGTTATTTTTGTTTTCTATATTTTAGAAAACAAAATGATTCATTACTTATTTTAAATTAGGTAAATATGTATGAATAGAATATTTAAAATTAGGTAGTTTTTTTTGACATCCTCATTTTGAATGTTGCGATAGAGAAGTTGGGGAAGTTTCGTTTATAAGTTCTAAATGGAAATATCTCCCAATATCTGCGATTTCCGGAAAATGAGAAGTGTTCTTCAACTTTGTTGGTATCATAAACATCATCGCTGCAGTTGTGTTTTAATTTATTTAACGTAACCGACATAATGGAATGTGGTATTTTTGGGAGACCTCAAGATCTTTACCGCATAGTCGCCTTCTTCGAAACTTTTGTTTAATGTGACGACATAATCGTACAACAAACTATAAAATTGATAAATTTTTAAAAGTTGCGTGGCAAATTTAAGGGGGGTGGCCAAGCCTCCCAACTGCCCAACGGTCCCCACTCTCCCCATGGCCTATTTTTCCCGATTTGATTATATTTTTTATACATAATACTTTTATAAATATTCAATTCACGTTTTCTGTATATTCTGTATTTTTTTAATTATGCCGTATATTTTTTAAATAGTAACAAAAATCACTTTTTTGTGCATTTTGCACGTTATTTGTATGGGGTTTTCAGATTTTGGTATTAATTTCTTGGGTTCCTGAATTAATTTTCTTGAAAGAGTAATTCCTAACCTAGAAATCCATTTGAAAGTTGCTGTCATTGGGGTTTTCGACAAACAATTTGTTATAAAAAAAATTAAATCACGAAATAATTAGTAAATTTTAAATAATAAAACAGTGTCATAATATAGTAATTATTTTTGTTGGTTTTTATGGAAAAAATAAATAATTTATTGCTTAATCAATACAAAATATTCTTTTGATGCTTGTTGGCTATGCTAGATGCTAATCTCAGTCAGAAGGCATCCGGTTGGAAAGATGGGGTGGATAAAAGAGGCCTTTCTTTCACGCGCCAGCTTCCCAAAAGTGTTCTAGGGCGTCCACCTAGCCTAACGCAATAATGTTTTTAGTGTAGTAATTCATTAAAATATTAATGCTAATAAGCTAAAATACTAATAAGCTTTAATTTCAGGTGCTATGTTAAAGCCGATAGTTTAACTAAACTCCGAGTTCTTCGCAAGTCTAAGTAAGAAACTAAACAGAGGATATTACTGGCGACATTTGTAACACATTTTGAGAATATTTTATTGAAGTGGCAGAGGAAAACATCAGTAATAATAAAAACGTATCGGAGGAGTAATATTGCAAGAGAACTCGAATATTATTAAAATACTACCCACAAGTTGAATGAAAAGTGACCCTTTTGAATGGTTGTTTGCTAATTCTCAGCAATTTTCAGTTTGAGTAAAGTAAAGCTGGAAATATTTATAAAAACAAGTGCAAAATCCTCTTTCTTGTATAAATGCTGGAAAAATCACCATTCCACCTATTCCGTTTCTTTACCATAATGTATTGATATTAGCTAACTTTAAATACTAAATGAAATTTATTAACTAACATTCGAAAATAAACACTTGTAAGAACCTAAATATCCTGGATATCTCATACCAATACATTTATCCGGGAATAAACAGAGAGCCATGCCTACAGAGCTGTCAGAATCAGAGCAAGAGACAAATCCAGAGCAGGCAGAAGAAACGCCAACAACCGAGCAACTTGCAGAGCAACTTGTTGCTATCTTGAGAGTACCTGTTTTAACAAAAATAAGATCTTAACCAAAATAAGAACAAATGCTGTGTCTTTTAGTGAAAAATATTGATGAAAGATAAATAATGGGTTGAATTACTTGTCGGATACATTATCTGACAGTTACTACTGAAAAAACAAAGGCAGGGCATTTCGTATGCTCAGATACAGGTTGTTAGTCTAGTTGGGCATTCGTCTAGGCTAGGATGATCGTATGGGTTAGGTTCATGTTTTTCTTATTGCTTATGTAACTAATTACAATTTATATCTCTACGATCGCACCGAACTCACTACGCAAATGTAAACAAATAAATAAATAAATTAAACTGGACTAACACTTTTTCATAGTTCGTTTTCTATAATGTTGGGTTGTTTTGTTATTGTTTGGTCATTGAAATAAATATTGGTGTGAAACTGTTTTTGAAGTTTATGTTCGTAATTTAACAATCAATAGACAATATCGACAAAGGTTGCAACAAATGTCCTTAGTTTGTACATTACGCGAGCACGAACTGCGCCCACTACGTGCATTTGCTTAGAGCTCGCTACGATTCGTGGATGCGATGCAACAAAGTTTGCAACAATTCCCCACAGGCTGGATGTCTACGCGCGCACCGACTACGCACACGAATACGCTACGAGCAATAATTGCGAGCAATTATTGCTCCGTGTCTGCCGCAATCGGTGAATTGTCGGTTTTCGGGACGAACACAAAGAGCTTGGCATTGTGCGCGAAGCGTTGAGTCTGAACGATTGTTCGCAGTAAAAATGTTGAAAACAAGCACGAACTTGACATTTGAAATTGAACGGACTGAAGAAAATGCTTTCATGCTAATTGAATCATATAAATATCTTAGCATATAATCGAAGCGTATAAAGCCAATAATATTAACCATCCTGAACAATAAAAAAAAACTCTTCAAAAATGGCTCTTGAGGGTGAATATATTTACTGAGTTATTAACGAGAGCTTAGCGTACTCCGTGTCGCAAAAAGTGCTCGCTAAGATTCACGCAGGCGGCTGGTTTCGTCCGTGTCATGCCGTCAAAATAGTGCGAACGTTGCACTGCATGTTGTGTTGCAAATAATATATCGCGGCTTTATATGTTTTTGCGGGAAAAAAATCTGTGCAGTTTTGATAAATTTGTGGTAATTGTTATAGAGAGCACTATGAAAAAGCCTACAAGAAGAAGGTTAATTACAAAACGTCAATTTATTCATTCTCTTTCAGTTTTCCACCCGCGGACCAATCCCGGTATGCTATAATGTTATAATATTATTATAATTTGGTGTTGTAATTCGCTAAAAGCATGGGGCCCGCTGCTTGATTCAGGCGCTCGGGGAAGAATGGAGGGTGGGTGGAGAGGAGTGGGGGAAAGAGAAGGCGTAAGAGGATAAAGGAAGGGGGGGGGGGGGGGTTAAAAAATTTGCCTAAGCGAACGGCTCATTTAACATTGGTGAGTTAATTAACGCGATCCACCTTGAAAGCGCGCCTCCTCTTTGTTTTCTTCTTTGTCGATGAAACTTCCGTTACGTTTATTGCCAGACATACCGAGCTATTAACATAAATAATGGGCGTAGATGTTAAAAAGCTCACGGCACGGGAGGGGCCCGCGCGGCGAGCGCATACTTCGCCGACGCCACCCCACGCCACCTCCCATAACACCACCCGCCCGGTAGCCGGCTATTACATCAAGCAGTACGAGAGCGACTTAGGTGTCCCATGCCAATCGCAATTTAGGTGTCCCACCTCTCAAGCGTACCTCATTTCAAAATTTTAATTTTCCCACCTAGTGCCAGGTAAGATTTACTATTGATTAAATAATATTTCTTAAGGTTTCCCTAAATGTTGTCATGTCTTTTTTAATTTTTTTTATTTATTTAACAATTTTAAAAATACAACTTTTGAACAAAGTCCAGCCAAGTCTTAGCATTACCTGCTAGAGATTGTAATAAGATAACTTTTAATGCAACTTGTGTGGGCATATGACCATATTATTATATATTAACTGTATTTGCATTGGTTTAGATTAATCGGCACAGAAAGCCACTATCTTGATGATGTACAAAAAAAGTCGTTCCTAATGCTAATATAATTTGTACGTATATATGTACCTATTCGTACATTTTACATGCATATTTCACTTTCAATTATTTTAAAGTTAACTATTTAAATATTGTTTGTGTTTTTTATATATTTTTTAATGTTTAGAAGAATTTGATTAAATAAATGAGAGATTAGCCACTTCAATATTCTTTTTACAAAACAATTGCGAAAAGGAAGGATGAGAAGCCATTCCTTTTCTAATGTCTAATATCTATTTTTATCTTTTGTATGTGTTTGTATATAGACGAAATTAAAGCTGGCGTAATTGTCATTAAGACTTTGACACTTTTCTTTCGTATCGCCATCGTCTAGACACCTGATATGGCAGAAATATTTTTAATTGATCTGAATCAAACGTTAAAACAATTGCCCATTGTGACTGAGATTAATGTTTATTTTCGAAACACCATATTATTCCTAAGGGCGAAACATGTTCCAAGTAGCTTTATTATAATATATGCCCGATTAAGAAGAGATGCTTACTGAAAAAATAATGCAGTACGCCAAAAGTCCGAAGCAGATTAAAAAAATGACAAACTCACCAATACTGAAATACCAAAACCTTGATATAATAACAGAAACTTTTGTGTTTCGACTGTACGAAGACACTGGACTTTCAGACAGACCATTAAAATATGCTGAATACAATGAATTGTGAAAGAAAACGGAAATCACACGTTGACATAAGGTAGAAGTAAAAAAGCAAAGCACATAAAAAAACATATAAAGCATGTCAAAATAAAAATATGTGCGTCACATATAAAACTATCACTTCAAGACAGAAAGTAGTACTCTAAGTGTAACGCTAAATGTAAAGTTGTAACAAAAACATGGCTAGCAACGTTCAGAAATCAGATCAGACCATTTATTATAAAGGGTATTAGATCACTCAATGCTGTACTACGTTTAGGCAGCTAGGATTTTACTACGAAACGCAAAGTGTAGATGACACTCATAGTTCCAAACGTCGATTAATCTTCTCTTATGTTCAATATCCCAATATCTAAACACGCCTATATCATCACACATCACAAAATATTAATATGTCATATCACATCACAAAATATAAATATTATAATAATAATAAAATAGTAATTATTAAACGCTTTATTTGAATAACAAAAAAGGCAAGCTTATTGCCTTAAAGACATATTTTACAGCTAACCTTTAAATCTTAGCTCTTAGTATTTTAATGTTTATATAATAGTTTTGGGTTTGTATATCTCTGTGTTCACCCATCTTCAGGTTAACTGGATTAACCCATTTACTTCAAATCTGAAACATTAACTTCCGAGGGATCAATTAAGCAGTGTGATTTATAAAAAGTTCAAATATTTTCAGTTCAAAAAAAGTACTAACGACAACCGAATACCGAACTATTATATTGATATGTGCCCTGCGGGAACTGGCTAAACCTTAAAATTTGACTCCTGAGTCGTCAACTAAGCGATGTGATTTATAAAAAGTAAAACAAAAAAAATAATTAAAATTTTCAGTTTAAAATAAGTACAAATGACCAACGAATACCAAAACATATTGATATGTGCCCTGCGGACACGGTGTAAATTTTGTTATTTACATAAAGATGTAAAATTTTAATTTATAATTTAATGTAATAATTGCGCGCTTATTGTTCAAATAGACTATCGTTAATAATATGGCATCCATGTCTCTTAACAACGACATTTCCAGCATTTTAAAAAATCAGCATTCCAGCATATAATATTCCAGCATTTAAAAACAATATCCTTTTTGAAGAAAAGCCTTACACTTAAATGTAAGTGTTTTACGAATTTTCTATGTCTCTTAAGTCTATTTTAAAATTTGATCGGAAGGCTGCGGCGCACGCTTCGCGAGCCCGGTGACATTGTGACGTCACGGTGCGTGATCCGATCCGTTTTTTAGCAATTCCTCAGATTTCTTTTATGTATGTTGCAGTAGAGTACTCTTTAGGATGGAATATTTAAATGTAAGCTTTGTTTTTTTCCTGAAATTCTTTATTCGTCGACTAGGAGCAAGGTAATAGGATTTTTTCGCGATATTTGTGTGGTCATTAAGAGTCCAATTTAGATTTTTTCTAATAATATTTCTTAGCGTCTATTTTCATATTGAGTAATATATACTCCCTTTGCAGTTTAATTACCGTTTTATTACTTTATGTGATTTTTAGGGTCTGAAACTGTTTGTAATAGGAAAATTATTCATATATACATATATTATTTAATCGACTGCTGATCCAAATCGTTTATATTTAATCTGTCCCTTTTTGTTTCTTTTCGGTAAAGTTAGTAATTTTGATGTATTGTATAGGGGGTCTAGCACACATTATATCACTGTACTTTTCGATACTCTGCCGTAATTTGGCGGCGGTGTTATATTTTTTTCCATTCTCCTTTTGAGTGTCTATAAATCTATCACTAATTCTTTACTTTGCATGGATAGCGGCTAGACGAGATTAGTTTTTATTATTTGCCATATTATTATAATCATCCCTTGAGCCTGAATAGAGCTCCTCCATGTCTAAATCTAATCCATTCTTTCCATTGACGAATTAAACAGTAATGAGAAAAAAATGTCTAAAACGGGTTATGTGTTCTTGAGACGTCGTTGCCTCAGACAAACAGATTTATAGCGAAATGATAAGATGATGATATGGTGATATATACAAGCAATGATAATAAGGCAAGTTGATATGATGGTATACAAGCAAATATGAAATAGGAGAAACTAAACTCCGAACGAAATTTCACCCGCATTAATTAGGATCTCTTCTAGATTATTGATTTAATAATTATTATAATCATCATCATCATCTCTTGCGCCATCGCGGCCCCGACTAGCTTCAAAATGAAATATCTCCTCGTTTTATTTTAAGCGATGGGTTACTGCTTCAACAACGTTTACTTTGTTGAAACCGCTGCTCGCTGACGATAAGGCTTTAATTTCATTAATCATTTTGTCGCTGATGCGCCTCACTGTTTGTTTGCCTTGCGCGTCTACCAAATTGTCTAGCTGTTAAATCAGTTTATTCTTGAAAAATGTTGGAAGGGGAAGGGGGGGTCGTCAGATTAAAATAGGCCGTACTTAACTTCCCAAAATAAGCAGACAACGGCTCGCGGTGGAGATGATATTTCACGTTGTAGTGTAGATATAGGCCAGTTTAGATGTAGTGTAGATGGCCAGTAGATGTAGTGTAGATATAGGCCAGTGGATTAACTCCCAATGAAAACCATTTTTTAAAGTGACTGTTACCGTAACGGGTTCTATAATATCGGCTACTAGTAACTCGGTTTTAGACTGGGCACGTAACGCCGCTGCAACAGAGGCATAGAAAACCACCACACTATTTCTCGATGGCCGTGAATTCAACCAGTTTAACCCAGGGTAGTTCCACTATAGTAGGAGTCGGCAAACTTGTAGGACAGAGCCAAATGGTCATGGTCATTGTTAAAATAAAGCTCATAAAGTTAAAAAAAACTTGTTTCCAATACACGTTACAATTTGTTAAGGTTTTTATTTGAAGTCAATTGAAGTTTGGAAAAAGATATATGAATTTGAAATCTAAGTAAAATATTATTCGTTTGATTAACGCACTCGAGTGTCGTCGGGTGGCGATTAGGTTAATGAACCTGTAAGTTGGGCGCGAGCACTACTTGGTCATTTACAATATCGGTGAAATGGTCTGGTTTTTAGTGTTGGAGTGAGTGAACGCTAACGGATATTGCGCGGAACACTATGACCCATTTGGTTCTTGGGTCGGCCCAACTCACGGGTCATACCTATCCGGTAGTCTCCTCTCAGAAGTCTCGACCCTGGGCAGGACTCTTGTGCCCGTTGCAACTGAGTATGCAGGTCGGCCAGTTTCCCCGAAAATTGTTTCTTCGGGCGCGTCTACATGGTTTGTGCACAGTGCGGCGTCAGCCAATCGACTGTGCACTCCGACTGATAATCGAGGTAATCTGGACCCGACTTTGTTTCCTATGGAGCGGGAGTGGTTGTCGACCTATTGACAGTCGCTCTTAAAACGATCAATTGGACAACCGATCCTGCGTCAGAGACGGGAAAAGGATGCCAAGGTCCGCGATAAATTTAAACTGAATTCCACTTACGTTACGAGACCGCGCAAGCGACCTCGAACCTGCAACCAGTCGGGAGGCCCCGAACTCTGGCCAAAACGGGTAGCCAGGGCGCTTGACAGCCCGCTAGGTTAGCTTCCGGTGCCGATCGGTAAGACGTCGGAGTCTTGCGGGCATGCTGGTGGAGCTAGATAGTGGATTGTCTATGTCTCTAAGTCTCTACGTTAATACAATGGCTAAAAACGACCATACATCGTTATATACATTGGTGACGGCTTTGAACGTTGTAGTTCGCACCTCCCCACTGTTGGGGTGGGTAGCTAATGGCACCTGTGCAGTTGGACCATTAAGACCGATCTCGTTCTCAGGGGTCGGCTCAACTCCTTCGATCCGCAGCCAGACAAGAGGCCGGAGGAATCCGGTCAAATGTGGTAGTCAGGGGCGAGGCGGCCCGCTCTGTGCTTCTCAGTGCCTCGCGTAAGGCTCTCGTCTCTAAAGGGTAAGTATGCGTAGCCAGTTAGCGAAATGTCCTCGTCTCAAGTCTCTACCGTCATACCAGGTGGAAAGGTTATCCGCCGTCATTCCCTCCCTTCACTTTCACTCCCACTTCAAACCCCTAAATATCCTGTAATCTCTTTAATAAATATTTTGGTAATAATGTAGTTATAATATTTTTGGGAGCTAATGGGCCCTGTTGGAGTTGGCCACTAAGACCCATTTGCTCAGGATTGGTCACACTCACGGGTCAACACCCATCCGGCGACCTCCACGAAGAAGGGAGAGCTAGGGTAGCACGCTGGCCTGCGAGCCAGTCTCCCCTAGGAGTTAACCTTCGGGCACTCCTGGACGGTTTGCGCACCGTGCGGCGTCAGACAATCAATTGTGCACTCCGACTAACAGCTGGGGGAGTCTGGGAACAGTAATGTTTCCTATAGAGCGGGGTGGTTGTTAACCTTATGGCAACTGCTCTTGAAACGACCATTCGAACACCCGATCCCGGGTGAATAAGCCGGGCAAAGAATTCCGTGGTCCGCGAGAGATTCGGTACACACTGTTTTACCGCTACGTAATAGAGAGAGGACGGCGCAAGCTACCTCGAACCTGAAACCAGTCGGGAGACTGGAGTAATCTGGTTGCAACTGGCAGTAAGGGCGCGAGTGTCGGCCCGCTGGGTGACTTACCTGGCTATCTCGCGGTAAGGCGTTGGCTCCTTACGGGCATGTGGCGGAACTTGACGGTGGACTGTTTTGTCCTAAGTCTTCTGCGCTCACCTCATGGGAGACAAAACGATCAAATTTCGTTAAATTTCCTGAGGTGACGGGTTCGCCCGGTGTAGTCGGCAGCTCTAGTAGTCGTAGTATTTTAAAATACATTTTCGATAAGAATACAATCTAAAATTCTTACTTTATTTACCACCACCACTCCCCTTTATATTGCGTATATTTTGTTATAAAAAATACGTGTGGCACTCGGGGACTGCCGCGGTAAAGCTATTGCATAGCATTTTTTAACAACTTATGCAATTATAATTATTTATTTATTTTATTTTTTCTGATATCAGATAACTGCGCTCTATCGAAAAACGTAACTGCGCTCTATCGGAAACGAAAATTATTATCGGAAAACGTTGAATAATTTAAACGTCTTCCGATAGAGCGCCGCGAACGATTTTTTTATTCGATAAAGCAAAAAAAAACGGATATTATTCGAAAAAACTACTATTCGAAAAAAAATCGTAGATAAAAAGATAGATAATTAAATTATCTTTAAAATGGTGCAGGTTTCATAATAATACGCCAGATAGTATTTGCGTAGTAGTCGTTTTTGTGTTCGGTTAGACCTAATTTCACAAATTAATTACACCATGTAATATAAACAAAATCTAAAATATTCAAAGCTAAGAATATTAGGAAAATGTTGTTGTTTAACATATATTTTTTTCGAATCGTAAGCAGTACTCGTTTAGACGGTATTATCAGTTTAAAATCATTAATATTCGTTAAGAAATTTCTTCATTCGGTCGCCGCGCTGGCCTAGGCCCGCGATAAAAGCTATGCAATAGCTTAAAAATAAATTCAAACTACGTACCTATACATATTAAAAAAAATATGTATTTGTCTACTCGACTTACGCTTTATATTGATATGACACATGATTATATTGTACAATTCTGTTTCTATTTCTCGAATTTACATGTGGCGGTCTCTTACGTTTTAGGTTTTTGAGGACATACTATATTATATTTGCAAAAAATAAATTCAGCGGCAACATTGAGGTTTTCATAAAAAAAATGTGTCAAACAGTTTTTTCACATTTTATTAAAAAATTGTATAAAAATTATTGTGTCTTTAGAACCACGTTTGCAACACAAATATAGAATCCACGTCACCAGCTCTACCAATAAGATAAGGCTTCCCAAACTTATAAAATTGTTGGCACTCTTAAGAGAATTAGAATTTTCTCTCACCTCAGTCTCTCACCCCAGTCATATAATATCTATCAAGGAAACTTACATAGCAAATTCATTCCTTTTTTCTTTATATCCATTGATTGTTGTGCTATTGAGCCATGTGCTATATCTTCGGAAAAGAAGTTTCCCCCGCATTTTCTCCGATCGATATATTAGCAATATCCACAGCAGCCGGCAGAATAAGTTTCTTAGCAATAGCGTGAAACTTTGCTACTCTATAGAGAAGGCTTAATTCAAGGCGGCATATATGCCACCTCGAATTAAGTCCCAGAGACATTGCTTGACAATAACGCTTGCTTTGTGAAAACATGTTTTAGTGGTGGAAATAATTCATTTTCATGCTAAAATATTTACGTTGTTTGTCGGTCATGTTGGGTTAGGTTTTTACAAGGTGCCGCCTCAACATACTTGGGTTCATGCTCTCGGATGATAGAACTTTAGATCACGCTCTGCGGTCCCTCTTCATCGTTGACTTCTATTGAAGTCAAGCCAAAATCCTTCCCATATGTAACAAATCCAAATTTGCTGCCTTTACGTTTCTTACCTGGCACTCCACTCGCCGATGCATGCTCATTAGTACGTGCACTATCAAATTAAAAAAAATCAAAAACGAATCCATTTTTAGGAAACTGCCGCGGCATAAACTTTAGGAATCCCTGACAAGACATAATGCTAGAGAAATAGCTGAAGTAGTCAAGTCGTGCCTTTTCTACGTCAGCTGGCTGATTTTATTAACAGCCAAAAGCTGCAGAGACATAAGGACCCCGGAGTATATAGTAGTTAGTGTCACATCATATTCTTCGTAAAAAGACCTAATAGGTAAGGACTTGGTGTCATAAGATCTTCAAAATAAATGTTGGTGCATGTCCTGCAAAAGGAATATAGAGGCATGCAGTTACTCCTCAAGCATAATTTGCAAAATGGGCGTAGAAATATCACTGCGCTGGGGGTTGGCGCACGTCGCTGTTTCTTCTATGCGTATTTCGCTTCTATTATATTGCATTATGGTCATGCAAATGTGGTGCAGTTAGTCTTTCTGATACGAGGCATTCGCAGCAACGGGTTACAACACAAGTTACATCACGATCGCTGAAATTATAAGTAATAAATATAATAACTGTTTGGTCCTAGCCATATACTTTAATCACAAACCTTGCAATTACTAAAATTAGTTCTTAACTGACGGTGTAAAAATATCATATGCTTTTAATTTTTTCAATTTATTGTTTCGAAATTATTATTTTTATTTGTACTGCACTGTTTTATTATTTGTTATTTTATTTTTTTCCCAAAAAAGAAATTTACGATTTAGCATAAATATAGATATAATATCTTGTAAATTATATAAAAATATTTACTTCAATTTAGTTTGTTACGAAGTAATTAATAATTAATGGTAATGTTTAAAAGAAGAAATCTCATTTCGACCTATTGTTTCCTTGTTAAATCCACAACTCAGAGAGAAGTTTAGTTTCAAAACATTGATATTCTAATTCATGTATTTCCCTATTTTGCGAATGTAAAAAAAAATCCTAATTGAACAAGAACTTGATTTGCTGAGAAAGAGCGGGCAAAATTGCGCGGCCATTTCGTTCGCTATAAATTACGTGAGATGTAAAAGGGTTCGCGCGAATGTTTAATATGTTTCCATTAATTTTGTTGATGGCCAGCGCCGGCGAGCAATAAACGACGTAGCCAGTTTCATCGACGGACACGGTGAGTTAGGCGAAAACATGTTTAATTAACTCCCTTTTAAATGGACTCGCGGAGAGGGGAAACGTTTTAATCGGTCGTCTTTTAATACCAAGTCATTCCGCCCCACGCCATCCGAGCGAGGAGAAGAAACACCCGAGGATTCCAAGGTGTAATTTTAGTATTTATTTATTTGATTAGACCCTATGTCATAAGTTACATAATATAATGGCCACTTAGTACTATAAAATTACTTTTTATTATTAAAATTTTTGATTAAAATTATTTTATTAGACTCGTATTACACTCGATTTATTAGACTCGTATTAGAATCGCTTCTTTAGGCTCGTATTAGACTCAAGATTATTTTATTCGACTAATCGTTCGTTAACTAACGTGTTCGGGTTAGGTTAAGACACGTCCCTCCAAAATTATTCGGCCTTGATGGCCTTGTCGTTCGAGTCGTACAGGTCCTGGTATGTGATAGGGTTTGACAACTGCGGACAGTCTAGGAGGTGGTCTTCATTTTGCAGCGTTCCACAGTCGCATATTGGATTCTCTGTGCAGTCCCAGCAGACGAGATAGGCTCGGCGTCTTGTCACACCCACCCTCAGTCTGTTGAGACTACGCCAGGTTGTAAAGGGGAGATGGGATTCCGGTGTTATATCTTTCTTTACGTCCTCGCCAAGTAAAACCCTTCATTGAGTGATGCGGTTCGAATATTACCTGCCTTGAAGCGGTTGTGTGCGGCTTAAGACTGACTTTCGCGATTTGAGGCGGTTGTGTTGCGGTTCTTGCCCGTGAAGTAGGTGTCTTGGGTCGTTATTATAGACTTGCTGGCGTTCTGCTAATCGAGGACACTTCACTGGTGCGGATTTCGAACTTCCAGCGGCCTGGTCTGCAACGGAGCGAACTCCTTAATTACGCTCTTGCGGCGAGGTGTCGGCCCGGCAGTACATGCTGCGCGTGAGGTGCTTCACGTATTTCTCCATAGGCTCTGTTTGGCTGTAATCGCTTTAAACAGTTGCGTTTTGGACGGGCCATACGCCTCGACGGCGACCGGAGGGTCGAACGGTTTTATGCTGCTTAGGTCCAATGGCCAGTTTGTTTGGTCAGCTTAATACATGGCTCAGCTCCCATCCGGTAGCCTCCTCGAAGACAAAACTACATTTAAAGACCACGTGAACTCTACCTGTAGGCTTATCTTGCAATTGTAGGCAGTTGCGTTCTGCAAGCGTTGAGGGAATTGCCTCGGGCGGTTCCCGTGCGGTTGTGAACGTCTGTGCAACTGGCGAATTACCAAGGGAGTCGGCAGGCGGAGACGGGTGACTCATGGTTACCAGCGCGGTTTTAATAGGCTCTTGAAGGTTATCCACCCGAATGCCACTCTTTTTACACGACTGCCCAACAAAAAAGGAAAGTAATGTGTTCAGGGTTCATCTATGTATGTTTTACCTTTCTTTATTATACTATAACTTCTAAACACTCAAACCGATTTAGAAGTAAGTAGTATTGTTAAAACCGTTATGTCATCCCAAGTGTCATATGATACCTTAACTGCCAAAATATTAGGTAAATAGTTGTCTATATGTCCAAATCTAGACATAATATCAATAAATTAACATAGATGTATCGTGTTTAGTGTCGAATGAAAGGTGTGATTAAGTATATTCCGAAAATATATATGTATCTATATCTATAAATACATAAACCCCAAATATTTCAAACTCTTCAGTGTGATATTGATGCTAGATATAGCTGGACTGTATTTCACGACTTAAGTTTCAATATATCTCAATGTGTGGTAATGACATTCAGCAGGTTGTCTCACGATTACACCATCGCAAGGAGTCTACTCCGACGAGAAACGGAGGTGACTGATCTCAGAGTATAAATTCGTCCTAAGGGATATCTTCAGCATCAGCAGTCGTGCCTTGCCGCAGTTGCGGCCGCACGAAGCTCTAGACTCTAGGTAGCAGCAAGTAGTAGACGGCTTTCGAAGAAACGACCGCTAAGTTCGCGTAGTGAAAAAGTTGGGGCGATGCGGACGGTAGATGTGCATCCGAGGATTTTACCGTGTTTTCCACGGTACCGAGGGTGCTGCCGTTTCAATGGCCCTGGGTGTTTTAAATAAACCGGTGATGCTCTCGACTGATTTCGTCGTATTTACGAATATCCGGCCCTTCTGTAGCAGTTCTGGCAAGGTGTCCAGTTTCTGCTTATGAAACAGAATTAAAAAAGACAGGCAGAGAAACAAGTAAGTCGACAATGTATTTAGCACACAAATTTTAATATCGTATGCATGCTTGAAGTGACCTGGCAGATATCTCAGTAAATGCCGATATTCATTCACACAACACACGTAGTCGATTCCAATTATGTGTAGCCAGTGTCAGATTAGCCAAATTTCATACGAGTTATTTATTCCTCAGTATTATTTGTTCCTCAGTAATTTACAATTTTAAATAGCAATCAAAGTGATGTTGATCAGCTACCCTTTTTATAACCTGAATGAATTTGAGGAGTACGTTTTTTAATAGCACCTGCTTGTGTTTTTGTTAAAAGTACTTGCTAATCGAGTATTTATATAGATACGACTATGTCCCGGTTGATTTTGACTACAATTTAATTTAAGATCAGATCACTAAGAAATCATTACATTAATAATAAAGTTATTTCGGAATGATTTTCATTACATAATATCATGAGTATTTTTAATTATAATGTTAATAATTTTTTTCTCTCCTTAACTATTGCAATACCTACATCTAAGCAGATGACATGAAAGTATATTCACCCATTATGACATGATGAAGATTGCCGGAATTTGCAGGCGCATCTTAATAATACACAATGATAATTTATTTCAAAATTTTATTTAAAGTACACCTTTAATAGTCATCCTTATTGACATTTGAATGATAATACTTTATTGATAGTAATGTTTAAAACTAGTTGTATGTCCATAGTATGAAAATTCATACTTTTCTAAGATAAACTGATATTGACACATCCAAGAGCGGTTAAACGCCAATTGAGCAAGCATATATCTAAATGTAAATGTAATTATACATTTTATTTTGAATATGCCATGTATTTGCCGATGTACTTTTGCCGATGACACCGCTCTACTTTTCAAGGCAAAAACTTGGAAAGAGACCTTTGAAAAGGCTTCTCTGGGACTTCAGAAGGTAATATTGTGGTTAGATGGTGCATGCTACTATCACTCAATGCGCAAAAAACCATGTATATAACATTTAGTGCCACCAGAGTAGCTCAACCAAAACAAGAGCATATTCTGAAACTCCACAGAGATTGTCTTAACCCCGAAAACTGTAATTGTGTTAATCTCAATAAAGTTGACAACATTAAATATCTAGGTATATTTATTGATTACCGGCTACAATGGAGCACCCACATAATGGGGCTGTCGGCAAAAGTTAGGAAACTCACGTATATTTTCAAAGACCTTAGAGGCATCCTGGACCAACGGACACTTAAAATAGTATACCATGCCCTGTGCCAATCTATCCTAACCTATAGGATCATAGGGTGGGGAGGTGCAGCGAAACTTCATATGGAGCCCTTGATTAGAGCTCAAAAGCTAATACTTAAAATTATAAAGAGAAAGCCTTTGAGATACTCTTCAGATGATCTCTACAGAAAATATAACGTGCTAGATGTACCACAACTATACGTGAAAACGGCGCTCTGTGAGTATCAAACTAATTTAGAGACCGCAATAAGAACTCAGCAAACAATCTGCACGCGGCAATATCGAACTATACATTTTGACGTCCCTCGAATGCAGACCACTTTTGGGCAGAGGCATTTTGTGTACATAGCCCCCAGGATCTTTAATATGCTAGATGAAGATTTAAAAATGTATGTGCAGAAGTCTTCTTCTTCTTTTAAAGCCAAAATTGATTCCTTGCTAAAACATGACGCCCGGCAAAATATCCACAAATTAATATACCGAGACAGTTCCCATCATTAAATCTTATCCCTGACAATTCTTATTATTATTATTATTTTCGTTGACTTTTTTTTATTTATTACTATTACTTATTCATAAATTCTGGTGACTTTTGTTTGATATTATTTGACATTTTATTTTATTTTTATTTTATTAACAAGATTATTTATTTTTTGTGTTTTATTTCCTATTGTGATTATTAGTTATAATTTGTAATGGTGACGGGAATATATATATATATATATATATATATATATATATATATATATATATATATATATATATATATATATATATATATATATATATATATATATATATATATATATATATATATATATATATATATATATATATATATATATATATATATATATATATATATATATATATATATATATATATATATATATATATATATATTTCTTTTCCTTTTTATTTCTTATTCAAATTGCCGAATATATGTGATCTAAAAACGAGAGAGCTAGCTGCCCTGGAACAAGTCCTGGCACTTAGTTGGGCAGCAGCAGTACTTAAATGCTAACGCTCATATCGGCCGTGTTCAATTTTAATTTTAATTTTGATTATATATTTTTTTATTGATGATTATTAGTGATACTTATGCACTGTAAATGAATTGTTAAATTAATTAATTAAATAAATAAATAAATTGTTTTGGCGCTTCCGCATATATCGCCCTTCTTTATGATTACTGTTTCTTGCCCAGCTTTATTCCTATTAAATACCGATACAAATTCACCCGATTCAAGGCAAAAAAAAACTTACGATATAAAGGACTTGGCCAATCAATTTTCTGAAAGTGTTGGTAATGAGCCATTTAGGCAATGAGCCTTTTCCTAATCCTTCCAATGAGGCACAATGCAAGAATAGTCTATAATAAATAGTCTCGAAAGATCGATGATGATATGATAGTCACGAGTTCAGAAGAAACCTATTTTCGGACATAATTTTCATTCGCAAAGCGATGTCGTCAATCCTCCTGGAAGCCGGAAGTGTAATATTAATGGTTGATGCCTTGATGGCGACCTCTGTACTTGGCGGCTGTCCCTCAATTAAACAAGGGTTACTCACCACTACAATGCCTTTATTTATTTACCTAATTTGGGCAAGAAAATTCGCTTAGCCTCGTGCTGTTGGCGGGCTGTCTGCGATCACACAGAATTCCTAATGTTTGTTGGCGTTTATATATTTCTGAAAATAATTTTATGCTTTTTTCCAAAATTTATTAATTTATTACGATTTCTGCGAAAATAATCGTTCTTATCAAAATAATGGCAATAATGTAGTCCTTTTTTACACCACTGCCCAAAAAAGGAGTGTTATGTCTTTAGCACCAGGGCACATTAGGATATAAGTCTTTGTCATGGAAATTTCTTCGGTTATATCGTTAATATAAAAAAAAAATATTAGACGTAAGAGAGACAAACTATTGTTTTATTATGTGAGCTAAATCCACAGATTTCCACTACTCTGTTGTCAGGGTAGGATTTTATTAGAGTCCACGAATACCACAGCTTTCTAATTTAGTACTTTTATTGTGTTCTACCGAGTCAAACGCCTTCGATAATTTACAGAATACTTATTTCTTATATTTTTTATCGTTTCCTTGTATACTTTATTCATTTAATATTTTTTCTGACATGTAAGCGCTAATTTATTATTTATATTATTAAAAACGGTTCAAATTCGAAAATTTATAACTGGCCTTACGTTGATTATTATTATTTTTTTAATTTATCTAAAGTAAAGCACGAGATATTCATGTTTGGACCAGTAGCAAATAAGAAAGCACACTGCAGCGCAACATCTTGATCACTACGTCAACGCCGCCTTACTACGAGGGACGTATAAAATAAATTGATTGCCGCCACACGGTTTGTCGTTATTTTGAATGTGTCTGAGTAATCTGTCAAGACAGTATAACGCATTGGATGAAATCATTGATGCCTCATCGATGGCCTTTGTTCCGCATAGTTCATTTCTTGCCTTTGAGCTAGGTTTGATGCTACTAACAGAATTCTCGAAGATAGGAATCGACAATTTGAATACGCTATGGCTTGTTCGTCCATGACACTGCCTAACTTTTGATTCCTTTACCATGAAAAAAAAAATAAGTAAGGTTTCATAGAGGCAACCACCAGCGCATGAAATGAAGAAGGCATTCGAACTTATTCGTTTTCCAAAACACGTTCGCAAATGTGATCAAAGACAATCTTTTGGTTGGTATTCAGATTTGGAATCAATTGGTTGGCTAATTCTTCCTCGGTTTGTGGGTCTAACACTTCTATTTGCAGAACCTCCAAGTCAAAGCAGGGAAGCCAAGGTCGCTCAAAGCATTGGAATGTGACATAAGGATTGATCCGATTTTACAAAAAGCTTTTGTTCTGTTAACTTGTATGGAAAATAATCTACGAAAAATAGTCTTCGATTTCATATATACCTAACCGATTTCATAAGTTATCTATAGCGTTTAAAATGTAGTTAGTGATCTCCAGTTGTCCATTCCAGTTGACATAAGTATGATTATTTTCTGAACTAATAACTAACTCATCGGGCTTCAGATCACAATTCAATTTTATAAATTCTATTGCCCTATCGCTACTTAAAAAACTGTTAAATTAGAAGTATTTTTTGCAGTCGAGGTGTTTGAGCTTGCTTTTTTGTCTTAAATTATCCGTATTTTTCACTTCGTAACTCTCACTTCTCGCAATCTAATAAACAAAATTGTTTCAGTATTTCGTGTTCTTTGCCTGAAATAGCATATTATTTTCCATCCAATATCCATCTAAAGAGGCTTAAATTTCAAGGAAAAATTAATTTCACGCCGCTCGCTGTAAAATGGATTCGAAGATATTATGTGAGATGATTATGAAGAGATGGCATGGGGCTGAAATGCCCTCGGATACATGTCAAAAACGTTTACATCAAAGCATTATCTGGGCGCCTTCTCGCTTCGTGAGTATCGAATTCAAAGAGGCAATGTTATTTATTATTTACCTTGCAGAGCCTTATCTTATTAGGGGCATCTTTAACGCGCTGTTACAAAGGCATATGTACGAATATATATATATATACTAGCAGACCCGGCCACGCGTTGCTGTGGCTAAGGTTTTTGTTATATTACATTGTAGTAAACTATTTAATAGGAACGGTAGGAGAACATCATTCATGGGGACCACCATGCTTTTTTAAATAGATGCCATTTGTAAAAAAATATGGCGAACTCCATGACAGATTTTCTACTACCGTAACCCCTTAATTAATACAATGAAATTATTATTTACGAACGAAGACGGAAACGTTAATGCTGGTATAAAAATCCTCTGGATTGGGATTTAAAGGGGAAGGACTTTCAACACGATTGATTAAAATTTTCGTACAGTTGATATTAATCAAAAATCAATACAAAAGAATTAATTTTAAAATTTATTATTATTTTTATTAAAGTTTGTAACAAATGAGTATATTACAAAGTTGTTAGTAAATAACATGTGTTTTTACAAAATGGCTGTTGATGATGACGAAAGGTAACCTGAAACAACGAAATTTCTTCAATATCAAATTAACACCGTGGACAAAAACGTTTTTTCAAATTTACCGCAAAATTTAAAAAAAAAAAAAAAAATATTGAAAAAAACATAAAAATTTGTGCCCTTTTTTAAAAGTTTCACGAAAATATTTTTTTTTTGATCGTTTTTTTTTAAATATTTCGGTTAATCTTAAAACTCTGCAAATTGTCATAATTTCTGTAATATCGGTAATTGTTATCGATATTACGATATGCTCGAATGTGTGGGGCGCGCCAGTTTTGCATGCGGCAAACTTGCCTGTCATGCCACTTTGTCACTTTTTCATGTCAAAACATGTCACTTTTGACAGCTCCAAATTTGTTGAGGGCAGATTTGCAGGAGGCAACCTTGCA
>OX155980.1:42641600-42746600 GCA_944548615.1 Micropterix aruncella | reverse complement strand
GTCGTTTTTGTATTTGGTTAGACCTAATTTCACAAATTAATTACACTATGTTTTATAAACAAAATCTAAAATATTCAAAGCTAAGAATATTAGGAAAATGTTCTTGTTTAACATATATTTTTTTCGAATCGTAAGCAGTACTCGTTTAGACGTAATTATCTGTTTAAAATCATTAATTTTCGTTAAGAAATTTCTTCATTCGGTCGCCGCGCTGGCCTAGGCCCGCGATAAAAGCTATGCAATAGCTTAAAAACTCCATATGCTCAATGAAATGAAAGAAGAAACTTCAATCTTAATTTCTGGCAGAGGAGTTTATAATAAAGATTGTATAATTTTATCAAAATAGGGTAAACCTATATAAAATTGTATAATATTAAAAAAATTGTAAAGAAATATTGTAGAAAACAGTATAATATTGTTATATTTAATAAGGTTTGTAAAGAAATCCGTTTATAGGATGATGTTTTTATTTAAAATAAAATTAGTAAAAGCTACTTAAAAAGTAGCGAAGGAAATCCCAGCTTGTATTGGGAAATGCTTATGTTTGAATGGGATATACTTACCGATGTGCACGACTTTCGACGGTGCAATGTAAGTTTAAAGGTCCTTTTGCAGTCGACTAACGATCACTATTCATCCATATATCTCATAAATAGGGCTTATCCTTATGCAATACAAAATGCCTTCAATTGAGACGAATTAAGCGAAAAAATAAAAAATAAAAAAAATTAACTATTGATCACTTCGGCAAAGCCGTTTTCTAAATGAAAGTGACATTACGAAATAATTCAAATTTCGAATGCTACCAACATTTAAAATATGATACAATTGGCTGAGTTTTTTATCAACGAGCCATTAAATCGAAATAAAAATAAAAAAACTCCATATGCGCAATGAAATGAAAGAAGAAACTTCAATCTTAATTTCTGGCAGAGGAGTTTATAATAAAGATTGTATAATGTTATCAAAATAGGGTAAACCTATGTATATAAAATTGTATAATATTAAAAAATTGTAAAGAAATATTGTAGAAAACAGTATAATATTGTTATATTTGATAAGGTTTGTAAAGAAATCCGTTTATAGGATGATGTTTTTATTTAAAATAAAATTAGTAAAAGCTACTTAAAAAGTAGCGAAGGAAATCCCAGCTTGTATTGGGAAATGCTTATGTTTGAATGGGATATACTTACCGATGTGCACGACTTTCGACGGTGCAATGTAAGTTTAAAGGTCCTTTTGCAGTCGACTAACGATCACTATTCATCCATATATCTCATAAATAGGGCTTATCCTTATGCAATACGAAATGCCTTCAATTGAGACGAATTAAGCGAAAAAATAAAAAATAAAAAAATTTAACTATTGATCACTTCGGCAAAGCCGTTTTCTAAATGAAAGTGACATTACGAAATAATTCAAATTTCGAATGCTACCAACATTTAAAATATGATACAATTGGCTGAGTTTTTTATCAACGAGCCATTAAATCGAAATAAAAATAAAAAAACTCCATATGCGCAATGAAATGAAAGAAGAAACTTCAATCTTAATGTCTGGCAGAGGAGTTTATAATAAAGATTGTATAATGTTATCAAAATAGGGTAAACCTATGTATATAAAATTGTATAATATTAAAAAATTGTAAAGAAATATTGTAGAAAACAGTATAATATTGTTATATTTGATAAGGTTTGTAAAGAAATCCGTTTATAGGATGATGTTTTTATTTAAAATAAAATTAGTAAAAGCTACTTAAAAAGTAGCGAAGGAAATCCCAGCTTGTATTGGGAAATGCTTATGTTTGAATGAGATATACTTACGGATGTGCACGACTTTCGACGGTGCAATGTAAGTTTAAAGGTCCTTTTGCAGTCGACTAACGATCACTATTCATCCATATATCTCATAAATATGGTTTATCCTTATGCAACACAAAATGCCTTCAATTGAGACGAATTAAGCGAAAAAATAAAAAATAAAAAAATTAAACTATTGATCACTTCGGCAAAGCCGTTTTCTAAATGAAAGTGACATTACGAAATAATTCAAATTTCGAATGCTACCAACATTTAAAATATGATACAATTGGCTGAGTTTTTTTATCAACGAGCCATTAAATCGAAATAAAAATAAAAAAAACTCCATATGCGCAATGAAATGAATGAAGAAACTTCAATCTTAATTTCTGGCAGAGGAGTTTATAATAAAGATTGTATAATGTTATCAAAATAGGGTAAACCTATGTATATAAAATTGTATAATATTAAAAAATTGTAAAGAAATATTGTAGAAAACAGTATAATATTGTTATATTTGATAAGGTTTGTAAAGAAATCCGTTTATAGGATGATGTTTTTATTTAAAATAAAATTAGTAAAAGCTACTTAAAAAGTAGCGAAGGAAATCCCAGCTTGTATTGGGAAATGCTTATGTTTGAATGAGATATACTTACGGATGTGCACGACTTTCGACGGTGCAATGTAAGTTTAAAGGTCCTTTTGCAGTCGACTAACGATCACTATTCATCCATATATCTCATAAATAGGGTTTATCCTTATGCAACACAAAATGCCTTCAATTGAGACGAATTAAGCGAAAAAATAAAAAAAATAAAAATTAAACTATTGATCACTTCGGCAAAGCCGTTTTCTAAATGAAAGTGACATTACGAAATAATTCAAATTTCGAATGCTACCAACATTTAAAATATGATACAATTGGCTGAGTTTGTTATCAACGAGCCATTAAATCGAAATAAAAAAAAATAAATACATGTGGCACTCGGGGACTGCCGCGGTAAAGCTATTGCATAGCATTTTTAACCACTTATGCAATTAAAATTATTTATTTATTTTATTTTTTCTGATATCAGATAACTGCGCTCTATCGGAAAACGTTGAAATTATTCCGAATCATTTGCGGCTGCGAAAGCAAATGATTCGGAATAATTTAAAAGTCTTCCGATAGAGCGACGCGCGCGAATTTTTTATTCGATAAAGCAAAAAAACGGATTATTCGAAAAAAATCGTAGATAAAAAGATAGATAATAAAATTATCTTTAAAATGGTGCAGGTTTCATAATAATACGCCAGATAGTATTTGCGTAGTAGTCGTTTTTGTGTTCGGTTAGACCTAATTTCACAAATTAATTACACTATGTAATATAAACAAAATCTAAAATATTCAAATCTAAATATATTAGGAAAATGTTCTTGTTTAACATATATTTTTTTCGAATCGTAAGCAGTACTCGTTTAGACGTAATTATCAGTTTAAAATCATTAATTTTCGTTAAGAAATTTCTTCATTCGGTCGCCGCGCTGGCCTACTAGGCCCGCGATAAAAGCTATGCAATAGCTTAAAAATACGTGTGGCACTCGGGGACTGCCGCGGTAAAGCTATTGCATAACATTTTTAACAACTTGTGCAATTATAATTATTTATTTATTTTATTTATTTTACTTTTTCTGATATCAGATAACTGCGCTCTATCGGAAAACGTTGAAATTATTCCGAATCATTTGCGGCTGCGGTAGCAAATGATTCGGAATAATTTAAACGTCTTCCGATAGAGCGCCGCGCACGATTTTTTTATTCGATAAAGCAAAAAAAACGGATTATTCGAAAAAAATCGTAGATAAAAAGATAGATAATTAAATTATCTTTAAAATGGTGCAGGTTTCATAGTAATACGCCAGATAGTATTTGCGTAGTAGTCGTTTTTGTATTTGGTTAGACCTAATTTCACAAATTAATTACACTATGTTTTATAAACAAAATCTAAAATATTCAAAGCTAAGAATATTAGGAAAATGTTCTTGTTTAACATATATTTTTTTCGAATCGTAAGCAGTACTCGTTTAGACGTAATTATCTGTTTAAAATCATTAATTTTCGTTAAGAAATTTCTTCATTCGGTCGCCGCGCTGGCCTAGGCCCGCGATAAAAGCTATGCAATAGCTTAAAAACTCCATATGCTCAATGAAATGAAAGAAGAAACTTCAATCTTAATTTCTGGCAGAGGAGTTTATAATAAAGATTGTATAATTTTATCAAAATAGGGTAAACCTATATAAAATTGTATAATATTAAAAAAATTGTAAAGAAATATTGTAGAAAACAGTATAATATTGTTATATTTAATAAAGTTTGTAAAGAAATCCGTTTATAGGATGATGTTTTTATTTAAAATGAAATTAGTAAAAGCTACTTAAAAAGTAGCGAAGGAAATCCCAGCTTGTATTGGGAAATGCTTATGTTTGAATGGGATATACTTACCGATGTGCACGACTTTCGACGGTGCAATGTAAGTTTAAAGGTCCTTTTGCAGTCGACTAACGATCACTATTCATCCATATATCTCATAAATAGGGCTTATCCTTATGCAATACAAAATGCCTTCAATTGAGACGAATTAAGCGAAAAAATAAAAAATAAAAAAATTTAACTATTGATCACTTCGGCAAAGCCGTTTTCTAAATGAAAGTGACATTACGAAATAATTCAAATTTCGAATGCTACCAACATTTAAAATATGATACAATTGGCTGAGTTTTTTATCAACGAGCCATTAAATCGAAATAAAAATAAAAAAAAAAGTGTGGCACTCGAGGACTGCCGCGGTAAAGCTATTGCATATCATTTATAACAACTTATGCAATTATAATTATTTATTTATTTTATTTTTTCTGATATCAGATAACTGCGCTCTATCGGAAAACATTGACATTATTCCAAATCATTTGCAGCTGCGGTAGCAAATGATTCGGAATAATTTAAACGTCTTCCGATAGAACGCCGCGCACGAATTTTTTATTCGATAAAGCAAAAAAACGGATTATTCGAAAAAAATCGTAGATAAAAAGATAGATAATAAAATTATCTCTAAAATGGTGCAGGTTTCATAATAATACGCCAGATAGTATTTGCGTAGTAGTCGTTTTTGTGTTCGGTTAGACCTAATTTCACAAATTAATCACACTATGTAATATAAACAAAATCTAAAATATTCCAAGCTAAGAATATTAGGAAAATGTTCTTGTTTAACATATATTTTTTTCGAATCGTAAGCAGTACTCGTTTAGACGTAATTATCAGTTTAAAATCATTAATTTTCGTTAAGAAATTTCTTCATTCGGTCGCCGCGCTGGCCTAGGCCTGCGATAAAAGCTATGCAATAGCTTAAAAAATACGTGTGGCACTCGGGGACTGCCACGGTAAAGCTATTGCATAGTATTTTTTTAACAACTTATGCAATTATAATTATTTATTTATTTTATGTTTTCTGATATCAGATAACTGCGCTCTATCGGAAAACGTTGAAATTATTCCGAATCATTTGCGGCTGCGGAAGCAAATGATTCGGAATAATTTAAACGTCTTTCGATAGAGCGCCGCGCACGAATTTTTTATTCAATAAAGCAAAAAAAACGAATTATTCGAAAAAAATCGTAGATAAAAAGATAGATAATTAAATTATCTTTAAAATGGTGCAGGTTTCATAATAATACGCCAGACAGTATTTGCGTAGTAGTCGTTTTTGTGTTTTAGACCTAATTTCACAAATTAATTACACTATGTAATATAAACAAAATCGAAAATATTCAAAGCTAAGAATATTAGGAAAATGTTCTTGTTTAACATATATTTTTTTCGAATCGTAAGCAGTACTCGTTTAGACGTAATTATCAGTTTAAAATCATTAATTTTCGTTAAGAAATTTCTTCATTCGGTCGCCGCGCTGGCCTAGGCCCGCGATAAAAGCTATGCAATAGCTTAAAAACTCCATATGCTCAATGAAATGAAAGAAGAAACTTCAATCTTAATTTCTGGCAGAGGAGTTTATTATAATAAAGATTGTATTGATCCTGGATATATATATCAGGGAAAAAATCCTAACGGTCAACCCTATTAGCTGTAACCAACACGCTCTACCTAGTAGACAGAGTGGAAAAGGCGTTGGAAGACAAACGAATCGCAATTTGGGCATTTTTAGACATTGAGGGCGCCTTCGACAAAACCCCAATTAAATCACTAGTTAAGGGGCTAGAGTCAAAAGAAGTTGACTCCACCAAAACCAGATGGGTGAAAGCGATGCTCTCAAACCGCACGGCCAAGGTAGCTTTACACGGAACAAACCTTGAAGTTACCACCACAAGAGGCTGTTCGCAGGGAGGCGTACTCTCGCCCCTACTATGAACTCTTGCAATAGATCAACTCCTGCATAGGATGGCAGAGGCCAGGATAGATCCAAAGGGCTATGCTGATGACCTAGTAGTCATTGTCCGGGTCTTCTGTCAAAACACGATCTCACACGTTATGCAAAAAGAGTCAAACATGGTTGATAATTGGTGCAGAGAGAACGAATTATCGGTCAACGCCGATAAGACCGTTCTCGTGCCATTTAAGTGTAAATTGAATTGAGATATTCGAACCAAAATTTTACAATGTGGTTTTGGCCAAGAAGGCCAAACAAGTCTCTAAGTCTTAATTCGAGATTGATATTTGACTAGTGCCATCCCTCCTGGTGGACCAATTTCAACCACAATTTTTTCGACTCTTGCCATGACCAAATGATGCCTGCATAACAAAGTTCAGCTCAATCGGATTAAGCGTTTGGGCGCTATCGTTGAGGAATACACACCATAGATATATAAGTAACTAGATCGCGTAACCAGCCTGAAAATGCGTCAGCCGAATAGAAAGAGACAGCAGCATATATAGAACCCCCTCATCCTTTTCTAGTCGCGCATGCACGGAGCCACGTACATATATCACTATGGCAACGCTTATATATCTCCATGGCAACGCTTCGACGGGATAAGTCTGCTATGCTATGGATAAACGCGCATGAGCAAATAGACAAGGATGGAGGGGCCTCATATGCAGCTAACTCTTTCTATTCGGTAAACGCATTCACAAACAGCCCACCTTCGCACTTCCGTTCTCTATTTCTGTTACCCTCTATGATACACACAGACAGACACACAGACAGAATTCAATCTAGAAATAGTCTCTATCGGCTCGGGGTCTCAAAATGGAAATTTCTGTCTAGGTGAACCTCATTTTTTTAGCGCATTCACAATACTTTCCCTCATGGTCGGTTGGTGGGCCGGGAAAGTAAAACCCAGACACCTAACATCAGGAACTGATCAAAAGTTATAAGCTATTGAAAAGTTACTTTATACTGAAATTTAGGGTCGGTCTAGAAATGGCAAGGAAAGGGAGTGATTGATTAGGTGTTAGTGTGGTAATAAGGTAACAGCGGATGGTATTAATGCAATTATAAAAGAAAGTGTGTAAGGAGCGGTATGCGGAGCGCCCGACGCCCGGTGCGCGGCGGTTGGTTTGTGTCAGCGAGGCGAGGGTGGCGATTTATGCAGTGGAATATCCGTGGAGACGTAATTTTTCTGGGCGCCGCGCGGCGCAGACCGCATATCGAGGCGGAGCAAATTCGAAGCTTACGCTTAACGCCCCGCCTGTGAAATATAGTCGGGCCACAAACACATTTGGAGCGGCGAACGAGGATTTTCACCGCTATTATCATAAATCTATAACTTGGGGATCGCCTGCTGTTGTTTGGGAATTTACATATTCGCCCGTTTGAGCGAATGTTCCCGAGAGCCAGTTCGATTAAGTAAACCCCCATTCTATTCACGTTGCTCCTTTACGAGATCTTCGAGGTGCGGAGGAAAATATCCCCGAGAAATGATTTCCTCTCGGCGCAACATTATTGACTGCGATTTCACCTTTTTCACACTTTTTCGGCGGTATTGTTTTCTCGCCGAGTAATATTCAAATTTGTATTTTATTGATGCGGACACGTTTTTAAATATAACAAGTATATTGGAAACCCCTTTCCAGGTGTGGTAATCACGATTCAAAATATTACAATTCTATCTATTCTTAAACGAAATTCAGCAAATAGGTACAAAAGGTACAAACATTAATATATAACAAAAAATTATACAACGACTCTAGGAATCCCAACATTTTCTCCATGACTTTAAAAATGTTATTTAATCAATATTACAACTAAAATCGAGATTAAATCAATTGTTAAATAATATTAAATAACCACAATAATTAATGCTTGAAGTAAAAATCAAACTAATCATTACATTCTAACAATAACAAAAAAGTAAAATAAAGATGAGCTTTACACATATTAAAGTTCGTCATAGTCCTTTAAGAATCGATTGTGTCCCTCTAAAACTTTCCAAGCATATAGCCAAGGAATTATGGAATGATTTTGAGCATTTGGTCCCTTCGTGGAGGAGGTTGACCTGATTGAAAGTGATAGTCGGCAACTTATACTGTTTACGCACTCCAGGGAGATAGAACGACCAATCGTTAAGACTTCCTGAGGTGACGGGCTCGCCCGCTGTAGTCGACAACTCTAGTTGTTTACGCAAATATACTGACCGGCGAAAATTCAATGAGATCGGTCCAACAAGGCATTTGTGTACCAAGTTTCAAGTTTATAAAACTAATATTTCGAGATTGAAATATGACTAGTACGCACCCTGATGGACCGATCTCAACCATTACCTTTTCAACCCCTGCCATAACCAAATGATGCCTGCATGCCGAATTTCAGCTCAATAGGATTAAGCGTATGGGCGATATCCTGGAGGAATGCATACAGACTCACATACATACAGACATACATAGACACATAGACACAGACAGACATCCACCTGGAAATGATTTCACTCGTCGCAGGGGGTTCAAAATAGATATTTTCTTATTCTTCTCGAAAAAAATTGCTTGTTCACAATACTTTCTCTCCTCATTGGTTGGCGGGCCGTCAAACTAGAAAAAAATAGGAAAATTTTATATAGTCTTATTCAATGTATATAATTTAATTCAGCAGGTAACATTTTATAGCTTTCTTGAATACATCTATATTTGTTGTATTTCTGAACTGCTTCGAACCTGTGTATAAAGGCCTCTAAATTGGCTCGTGTGGGGTTTCACAGGTTGGACGAATTGTGTTTTTGATCTGCTTAGGATATTACTAAGTTTTCTCTCCTGTAGAATTCGCAAAGTCCAAATGGTCGTTATCGTTCTCTATCATCTATCTTATTTCATCTAGGAATATAACATCGACACCTGAGGAGGTCAGCAACATCACACCAGAAAAAGATTTTTAAGAAGTCTCGGGTTGGACTGGGTAAATTAGGAAGCAGGGTAAATCACAAAAGATCAAGATTGGTCGCAGTGATGAGAGGCAACAGAGTCTGTACAACTCCTTCACTACTTACTGCCATCTACGATATAGTTTTAGCATTAATTCCATCCGCCGTTATAAGAATTAGTAATAATAATTAGCACGTGAAAACATATAAAAGTCAAACAATATATACATCTAATATAAAATTTGAGAATCTATACGTCGTGTTTCTGCAAACGATGCTGTAAATTTACCAGCGTAATCATTACGGGTTTCCTAACATAAAATCGCAATAGTTTTCCCTGTAACACGTTGGGTTTTCAAGATACACGTTTGTTTTAACATCTGATACCGTGGGAGGGGGGGGGGGCAGAGGTGGATAAGGAGTAGCGCGGGCAGTCGGTGGGCGGTAAGGGGAGGGGGAGGGCAGCGCAGGATCATATGTAGGAAGTCATTTAGAATTTGCTTCGGTCTTTCGGAATCCACATTATGGTACGTATATCTTCTCTAGAATAGAGGCAGTACAAAGAGTATTTGTAAAACGTTAAAAATATATATCATATGTAATACCTTCCTCGCAATCCCATATGACAACATGTTGGCACTGCAAGACCGTAGATCCCTGAAAGAACTCTCTTTCCTGCATAACATATTAAATAACTCATTTGATTCTATCGCTTGTAGAGAAGGTCCAATTAGGTATTTTCTCAAGTCAAATGAGATCCTATAGAATTTCCCACCTTTCCGTAGTAAAAACTAACTCTGCATGCAATAGCTTTATACATAGGGCGTGTCACCTTTACAATACCAAATTTTTCGACGTTGACGTATTTGCAACTTTCATTTGGTGCATTAAAATCACTTGTTTTTAAGATACTGCAGACTAGTGAACCATTTTGAGTAAAATGATTATATGTATATTAGTTACCTATCATATTCTTATTAAAATAACTGTTATCTCAGGTATACATTTTATCATACATCTAACATTATATATTATTATAGATTGGATACTTATGTATATAATATATTACTATATATTATATATTTTTTATAAGTTATAATACTTTGGTATATACATTTTTTTAAATAATTCTTATTATATTGCATAATACATATATTAATTAATGTATTTATATGTAAGTTAATATTCTTATATACATTCGAGACCCCTTTAAAATAGCCGATTATCATATTCATTCATTTAATTTGTTTTTTTAATACACCGCCTGTTTACTCCCACACCTTCCTTTACTCCCCTCGTATATATGTTTATATAAGCTAAAGTAGAAACCTACATTTTTATTTAATTGAAGTTTAATTTATATTTTTTAGCAATTTAATTACAAACACAACTTCTTTCTCGTTAATTTAACAATAAATACGTGCCCGCAATTTTGATTTGTTTAACTTTTGGAAAAATATTTTGAGATTATTTCTTATGGTCCTAGGTACGTTTCAAACAGGGCGCAATGCACCAGCGTGCATGCATCTATAGTTCTCTAAAATGGCGACCCTTACTAAAGCAACAGAAAATTAAACAAAAAAAAAGAAATATATTAAAATTTAAATAAATAACAAAACCATAAAAGTCGGGTATAATATAATAATATAAAATGTTATATGTATGATAAAATGTATACATGAGATAACAGTTATTTTAATAAGAATATGATAGGTAACTAATATACAAATAATATACTTTTAGTACGTAGAGATATAAGAAATTTCAGAAATTCAAATATAAAACAAAATATAACAAATGTAAGTATATGTCCTATTATTGCATTCGATCGACAGAAGTCGAATGAAATTCGGTTTATTTTATACCAACGAAAAATGGTTACCCAGTAATGAATCGAACCCATAACCTCTTAATGTAAGATCGGGCGACCTCCTTTGAATAAATAAATAGACGTCTGGGTTGGCATCAGCTCGTTGGCTGCGAAGCTATTAGAATATGAAGAAGAAAGAAACGAATATAAAAACCTTCATGACTATATATGCAAATTGGAAAAAAATAACTCAGAACTAGAGAAAAAGGGAGAGTCTTACTGTCATTACGATGATATGACATTTTCCGACAACACCTCAAAAGAACCTTCCGGATGTAACACCGACACTGAAGATGTAATTCAAGCAGCTAGCGGAAGCGATTCTAAGCGCCAAATCTTAACTTGTGCAATATCAGGAAAAGAAAAATCTAAATTATGTAAGCTAAATCCTAACTCTTTTACTGTGGACAGAAGCAGTAAGGATTATTATAGATCGTTGGACAAAATTCTATGTCCTCAAGACGAAGTTGCAAATGCCGAAATCTTAATTGACGTTTTTCAATCCAATCAAGACAACAAAGAAAAATGCAAGTCAAAGAAAAGGTCAGAGGCAACGAAAAAGAAAAAGCAGAATAAAGCAGATAAGACTGAATTCAAAGTCCCACCAATAAGTAAATCAGAAACACAAATAAGAGAGCGTAAAAAAGAAACAAATTAAAAAAACAATAATAGCAATGGAAGTAAATAACTCATACTACTTTCGGACAAAAATGGAAAATCGTGTGCATCTAAATTAGATTCCATATTATCAATATCTCACCGACCCTTTGGTATAGTAGAACCAGGAGCACCTCATCCTCTACTAAAGGATATCAAATTGGGCTCTATAGCCGCTCTCGATAAAAAAGACTTTTGCGTATTGACGGGTGGTATTCATTATAACTTTTTTCGTACCCCTGAATTGACCTCAGGGACTACAGAGAAAGTACAAACGAATTTGATTGCGCTATTGAAATCATCATCACATACAAACATAATTATAACTTCAATTCCCTACAGACTCGATAATTCAAAGGCAAATTACTCTATACCATCATTAAATAAAATGCTACACAATATCACGATGACGTATCCTCATGCGATATTTATCTGGCTAACTGACCATCTCATCGAGAATGATTTTATTCAGAAATGATCCTGTATAAACTCCAGTGGCAAATGGAAACTGTGCAGACTAATGAAAGATGCAATAATTGACAAAGCGCCTACCGTGATACACATTCAGTTTTTTCGAGAAAACTGACCCTCCCGATCTACATGAAAATAATAACGTGAGTAAGCTTATACATAGAACATCGAATACAATCAGCACAGATAACATCCATAGTAGCACATCCAATAGAAGTAAAAGAACGCCAAATAAAAGTACCCTTAGTATATTTCACCTTAATGTGGAGGGCATTGATAAAAAGAGTCTTCAATTGGAAATCATTTCAGAAAAGTACGGAATAGACATAATCTGTTTAACAGAACACTGGTTGCATGATTACAATATCGATACATTACATATAAAAGATTTTAGACTAACGAGCTACTTCTGTCGACAAACACACATACGCGGTGGTTGCTGTATACTGACAAAGGAAACAGTTGAAGCAAAAAGTAGACCAGATATTGTGGAATTCGTATCATTAGCAAGCGTAAGGATGAAGCATTTGTTATTACCGGGGACTTCAACGTGGATTTATTGAAGCTATCATCGCAAGCAAACTCACTAAAAGATCTCTTTATGTCTTATGGACTGCAGACGATGGTGGATTTTCCCACCAGAATCAACAAAACAACGGGCAGTGCGACTTGCATTGACAATATCTTCACTAATGTTTCAACAGACCATTCTTATATTCATAATGTCGTTATTACTTTTTCTGATCACAATGCACAGATATTAGAGACTTTATGTATTAAAAAAATGACATATAAAGGTCATGTTTGGAAACGGCAGATAACTGATATAAATAAGGCTATATCTTATAAGCAAGTAGCAAACGTGAAACTAGATTTAAACCCATGGTCTGATAATGTTTTTACAAATTTCATTAGAAATTTCAATCTTATTTTTAAGTTTTCCAAAACGCCTATGTACATCTGAACAATGCAAGAAACCATCTTGGATCACACGTGGACTTCAAATATCACAAAACTAAACTACAGCTTCTACAAGATGTACTAAATCGCTACGAAAGCGGCTCTCTAAGATGCTACTACAATAAATATAAACAAGTTTACAGGATGACTGTTATATCCGCAAAGAAACTATCAATTAAAAAGGAAATTCCTAATTCTAAAAACCAAAGTCGGACGATATGGGACATTATAAATAGAGAATGTAGGAACAAAACTACAAGAAACATCGAATCTATCGAATTACTACACAATCAGATAAAATACACAAATCCACAGGAACTTTCAAACATCTTCAATTACCACTTCATTAATACATGTAATATCGTTATAGACACGGTGAAAAGTAATCAAAGTGTGAGTCTACCGGATTGTTTGCCTGCCTCATTACACCTCTATCCGATCACAGAGGTTGAACTTAGTGCGTGTTTTAAAACATTAAAATCCAAGTCGGCTACTGACATATGGGGCCACTCCATGAAACTAATCAAGGATATATCGCCAATAATTACGCCCATCCTATTACCGATTTTAAATAAATGCCTAAAGCAAGGCATTTTTCCCACTGCTATGAAAACAGCAAAGGTTTTACCGATATTTAAAAATGGCAGTAAAATAGATATAAATAACTTTCGCCCTATATCTTTGTTGCCGTGTTTCTCAAAGGTCTTTGAGAAAATTATATTTAATAGAATAAATACTTTTTTAGATACTTTTAATGTTATTATAAGAAATCAATTCGGCTTCAGGAAGCATAAGTCGACCACTATAGCAATTAGCGAGTTAGTAAAGCAAATTTTAGAATCACTTGACACATCTCAAAACCCCATAGCCGTTTTTTGCAATCTATCGAAGGCCTTCGAATGTGTGAATCACCAGATTCTTCTAGATAAACTAGAGAGGTATGGTATCGGCGGTAGAGCTCATAGCCTGATTACATCATACCTAAATAAGAGATACCAAATTGTGGAAATAAACAATGCTAAGTCATTGCCAAAATTAATTGCACGCGGGGTACCTCAGGGCTCTATACTTGGACCACTACTATTTATTATTTTTATTAATGATATCGATAGGACAATTACGCCGCCAGTAAAGACGCTTCTATACGCCGATGACACCAGTTTCTTTTTTGAAAATAAAAACACCCAGGTTTGGAAAAGCTGATAAACGAGCAGCTTTTTGTTAGCCACAAGAAGCTTGGTTTGAAAAAAAACAACTTTTCATAAACCCATCAAAAACGGTAGCGATGAAATTTTCAACTACTAAAAAGAGTAACGAAAATATTACGATTAAAATGGAATCAGAAAATATAAATATTGTCAGAAATACTAAATTCTTAGGGATCACTTTAGATGAAAATTTAAACTGGAATCAACATATCAATAATTTGTGTGCAACTTTGTCATCGGCAGTCGGCAGTCTATGCTATAAGAAAGGTGAAATTTCTGGCTGGCGAGCATGCAGCGATCAGTGTATATCACTCCTGCTTCCATTCAAAGATGTCTTATGCGATACTACTATGGGGTAATGCAACCGATATCCATCGCGTTTTTGTGCTACAAAAGCAAGCCGTTAGGACAATTTTTGGTGTAAGCAGAGAAGCACGTTGCGCCCCTTTTTTTATTAAAGCTGGTATCCTTACCATGTCGTCCATTTACATATATCAGTGCCTTTTATACGCCAAAGAGAATCTTTTAAATTGCGAGCTTCACTCCACTCGACATAGCCATAATACGCGACATGAAAACAATGTGTTATTGCCTAAAGTACGCTTGACTAAATATCAAAAAACATTTTTATATATTAGTTTTAAATTGTTTAATGCTTTGCCGTCATCGACGAGAAGACTTGAGATGGCAGCATATACAATCTGCTTCAAAAATCAGTTAGTCAAACATGCCCTTTACAAACTGGACGACTTTTATAATATTGCGTCCGCAATTGCTTGATTATAAATAACCATATTACGACTATACTTTCGCACTAAGTTTTTAGATTTTATTGACATTGTTTTTAATTACGCATGTTTCAGAATTTTTCTTTTTCATTGTATTGATTATTATTTATTGTTTGATTATTGACTATTTTGTAAATATTTTTTTTTCCTTTTAATTAATCAAAGCGGATTTATCATCCGGCAAATTATGATTGTAAAATTTAACATGTTCCTCAGTATTGTGAAATGCTTTTATGGAATGAATAAATGATGATGATGATGATGACCGAGCTAATTTACTGTCCTATTGGAATCGGTTTTTAGACTTCTTATAAAAAAGTCTTAAGTGACTAATCTGTCCGTCCACCCGCTCTTTCGACCCTGAATCTCAGAAAATATAAGTCCTAGCAAAAAATATTAAGGGGAAACCACTCGGTACGGTCTGAAACGATTTACCCGACTTTATGGTTATGTTATTTATTTAAATTTGAATCTTTTTCCTTTTTTTGTTTAATTTTCTGATGCTTTCGTAAGGGTAGCCATTTTAGAGAACTATAGATGCATGCGCGCTGGTGCATTGCGCCCTGTTTGAAACGTACGAGCGGTATGCGCAGTGCTAAAGTTCTTGCACTGTGAATCGCATTGTGAATCGTTAAGGCGGTGCAGTCCTTGACACACAATCAGCAAATATAAAATTTGAGATTTCCTAAATATTAATTATAGGTTAGGTGACAGTCACATTGGCCGCGCTGATTTCTTCCACCATAAGGCGAGTGAGCCAGCGAGCCTATGACAGCGTTGATGCCTACTATTTAAATTTTGATAGTTGTAAGCGGTATGATCGGAAGATCTATTAACAAGGTCATAAATCGTACAACATTTATTTCGTAAGTACCATTTAATTTCCTTAATAAAACCTGAAATATGTTGAAATTTGTTGGTACCTTCATGTAATATATTTGCTAAAGTCAAAAAGAGTCTTTTAAGAACACGCTGCGTGATCTTCTTTCTAATCATGTTTTGTTTTTTTTCATCACCTACTTCTCGTATGTTATCATTCTAGTAAGCGTGAGGTGAGTCAAGTATTATTCTCATTATTTGTGGAGAGCTTGTAGAGCGAGTGTCACTCTTCAATCATTTGAGAGCGATGTCTGTGAGTTGGTGGTTAGTAGGAGTGAGCAGTGTTGCCAGGTGTAACGTATTTAAAGTTTCTGGTTACAAAGCAAAGTGCGATTACCATATAAATTGGCGGCGTATTTCTGTTAATTTTATTGTAGATTTCTGAATGCTCTCTTGGGGGGGTTGTCTTTCATCCCTTCTCTTTATCTCTTTCGGTTGATGGTGTAGCCACCGACTGCTGTAACGGTCTTATGTTATGGTCTAAAGTTGGGTAGAGCTTGACACTTGCATACCATATGTTGAGCTGGATGTATAGATATAATAAAGGTCAAGGTAGCTGTATATAATTCTTTGTATAACTTGATTAGTAATCATAGTTTAAATAATGTTAGCCAGTTCCAATTGCTATACATGTCAGGGCACATAATTTAACATTCGACCAATGTTTTAGGGTTAACACAATCAAATGCCTGGCGATAGTGCTAAAGAACGCGCTGTATAATATTGGGATATCGCTCTCATATATTTCTTAGGCGCGTGTAAAGGTTCTGGCCCTTATAAACAAAAATAATCCAATAATCGTTGATTTGTTCAGATAGCATACTATTCCCACGATTTTGTAAATATATTAAAAAAAACTTTTATTTAAATATAATGTTTTACTCATGCAACGTTGTAAGTTATGTTTTTATTTATTTTATTTTATTTAATTTTCAGGAAACATACAGCGCTTTATTAATTATGACTATACAGTGTTTAATCTTACATATACAGTGTTTCGCTGGCTGATTAATTGTTTCCTACATTATTTTCTTATAAGGTAAATCAAAAATTGCATTGCAATAAATTAAATTAAATTACTATCGATTCTCATTTTCGCTCTGTGTGTTTTGAAACAATTTGTATGTCTATATTATATACTCACTTCCTAGACGCCTAGTGAGCTAAGGAAAGCCTCGCTGAATTTAGGTTGGTTCAAGTGAAAAATGTCGATATCTTCGAATCGAATATTATAATATGAGGTCATCAAGCAGTGCATAACAGAGTTTTGGGCGTGACTAGTGCTCACACGAGGGATTTCGAACGTAGGAGGAGAGCGAACCCTTTGTGGCGGAACCAACAATGATAGTTTCTTCACCAAATGAAGGCTATTAATGTTGTAACTTGACTTAATTGTGTAAAATATTAATAATCCACAACTCTTTGTAAAGTTTTTTGAAAAAAAAAATCACGGAAGTTGTTCGATTTTAAAAACTTCATTTTCGATAGAGAAATGCAAGTGCTAAAATAATTCATTGTTATGTTTTTTATCCTTTATTCCCATATACGGCAACATAACATCCTAATATCTAACGATCGGCTTTATATAACATCACGTGCCAGTACTCAGGCGGTCACCCATCCAAGTACTGACCACGCGCGACGCTGCTTAACCAAGGCAATCTGACGGCAAACAGTGTTTCAACGCGTTTACGAATGTGACATCAGGAATTTTCTCTTTTCATTATTATTTAAGAGCTACTAACAATTTTCTTCTTCCAAATTCCATCACAGGTTACTTCTATACCGTGTAACCACCAAATTATGATAATAGCAAATTCGTTTTCTTATATGTTATATGCAGTTTTGCCATTTTAATAAAAGTTGGTTGGTGCCTCTGCTGCTCTTGGGCAGGAATCATTGCTTTGAAGGCGTGTTTCACTGTCTCTTCTGAGTTGATTTTTTCCCCTCGAAATATTATGCAAATACCGAAAAAAAAAAGTTAATCCGTTGGGCTGGCAAGTATAGTGGGTGACGAAAAGTCTTCAGTCGCAACTTTGCAACTTTGCGACTGTTTACTGAGAAGTGCGGTTGTCTGTGTATGTGTGTGTTGACGTGCGGAAGCAGTTTACCGGGCTCGCTTGTTTATCGCTCGCTCGCTTGTTTAATTAACGATAATATTCACCGATAGTACATACATATGTACTGTCAGTTAAGTCTTTTAACATCCCCCACTTTCTAGGAAAACTACGTTTCCAGACTTCCCCCGATAATCGCCAGATACAACACCTCTCACCCAATGTAATCCTTTTATTCACTTCACCTTTTCTATACCCATTCATAAAAAGTAGAATTGGCCGAACAATTCCTTCGGAAATATATCCAAAAGACCGTGCAAAGCGACCGAACACTTGAATCCAATAAAAAAATACAAAAAATTAAAACAGATGTACCTACTCTCATATACTGTCTTACATATGTAAGACAGTATATGAGATTCCTGAAGTAAAAAGTAACAAGTTTAACATAATAACACAACCATTAGGTGAAAAAAACATGAAATCTAAAAACAAAACATTTGAATAAGGAGCAACCTGTATGTGCATAAAAAGATCAGTCGGAATGATGGAAAAGCGATCGTATTACAGATGTGTCATATAATGACTGCTCGTAATTGATTGATATTTATCTACTCATGGATACATGGAATCATGAATAAACTAAGAATAGTTGCAAAAATTGTCGGTAGAATGATATGTTATTAATTCTTTTAGGTATTTTAAAAATCTATTGACAGTAAGCTTATTATTTATTTTAATTGTAGTAGTAAAGGAAAATTAGATATGGTTTTAGTGATATTTTTAGTGTATTAATGGGTGAAAAAACATAAAAAAATATCCCCCGTATGGGAGTCATAGTTGCCGGCCATAAATCGGGATGGCCTTGCGGTTCAAGCTGCATGGAGCCATTAAGCCCATACAATGAATTGTATGTAAGTGCTGAGTACAAGAATTTCATCAATCTGAAATGTATCTTCTATGCTCTATGCGATTCACTGTGATGATTAATAGATAACTATTAAAACTACACAGCACTGATGCACATGCTTTTCCACAACGAGCTAAGACGGGTCTTGCGAAATATATAGCGATTAACGGATTTGCGTCGGCTAGTGTTTTACTGCCTGATCAAATCTTACCCGTTATCTAAACTATCCTCCAAATATATCGACAAACTGTTAAAAAATTAAGAGGTTCCAGGGGATGATTGCGGAAATTTAAAAAAAAAAATAAGTATGCCTAATACATGTAAATTAATGTTACATATGTTTTAAAGTTATACATTACTCATAAAAGATACAAGATTTTTATTTCTCTTCGCGTATTATAAATACCTATCTTACCTACATTCGTTTCCCTTGCAAAGCAAAAGTAACTATGCCATTTTTTGTCAGCGCTATAAGGTACAAAAGGACGGTTGGCAAATCGTCGACTTTCGTTCGTAGATACCTGGCAACACTAGGAGTGAGGCGAGTGAGGGCTTGCCTGCTAGTATTGCGGCGTGGCGCAGCGCTGCGCGGCCCGGCGGTGAACGCGATAAAACATGGTTAGTTGACGCTGGGTCATTAAGGCCCTTGTATTAATTCAGTCAGAATATTCCCCGGAGTGTTGACAAAATATTCTCTTTTATGGCAGGCGGTTGCGGCGCCGAAAACGCGTACCTACGTGTCCGTATCCGTACCTACCAGCGTATCCGTACACTTGTAATTGCCACTGTTGCCTCGCGTCCTGTAGCCGTTAAAATACATGTTTGGTTCTCGTGGAGCTTATGTGGTCATATACTTCCCATGGGTTATTGCGGACACGATGTTCTAGCCTGGACTTTGCATACATTGGATAATGTCAGGTTCTTATCTACGTAATTGCCATTTTGTCACACTGGCCATTTTGTGCTTGGATAACTTCAGTTAGAGTCGAAATTACTAATTCTAATGAATTATCATTAAAATCCACGTTATCTATTATTTGGTATGTTATCACTAGCATATTTTCGTGTGTAAAATTTGAAAATTCGCGGCAATTTCGGATATTAGGTCCTGTGCTGGCGTTACCCATTACAGCGTTTTATAGTCTGGCACAACAGTTATAACAAGTGTGTGTACTATCGAGATTTGCTAACAATAATGGAAAAGCTCTTGAGTAAACAAATGAGTCTGGTCAATCGCTATTCGCCACTGCTTCTGCATGACAACGCACGACGCAAGGTCACGCGATGTTTCTCTTTCTCTCGCCGCCTTTATACGGCAGCGTGCGTATGTTCTTTGTTCCATGGCTATACTAATATTCAAGTCGGAGAGGCAACAACTATGCGATCATAATCGACATTCAGTCGATCGTGTTTTTAAGAACCACTTTAAAATATATCTTTTAGATAACGGTTTGCTTTGATTAAAATCAATGTTTTTAATGCTTTCTTTGTGATGTTTTTAAGCTATTGCATAGCTTTTATCGCGGGCCAAGGCCAGAGCGGCGACCGAATGAAGAAATTTCTTAACGAAAATTAATGATTTTAAAGTGATAATTACGTCTAAACGAGTACTACGTACGATTCGAAAAAAATATATGTTAAACAAGAACATTTTCCTAATATTCTTAGCTTTGAATATTTTAGATTTTGTTTATATTACATAGTGTAATTAATTTGTGAAATTAGGTCTAACCGAACACAAAAACGACTACTACGCAAATACTATCCGGCGTATTATTATGAAACCTACACCATTTTAAAGATAATTTAATTATCTATCTTTTTATCTACGATTTTTTTCGAATAATCCGTTTTTTTTGCTTTATCGAATAAAAATTTCGTGCGCGGCGCTCTATCGGAAGACATTTAAATTTTTCCGAATCATTTGCTTTCGCAGCCGCAAATGATTCGGAATAATTTCAACGTTTTCCGATAGAGCGCAGTTATCTGATATCAGAAAAAATAAAATAAATACAATAAATAAATAATTATAATTGCATAAGTTGTTAAAAATGCTATGCAATAGCTTTACCGCGGCAGTCCCCGAGTGCCACACGTATTTTTATTTTTAAGCTATTGCATAGCTTTTATCGCGGGCCTAGGCCAGCGCGGCGACCGAATGAAGAAATTTCTTAACGAAAATAAATGATTTTAAACTGATAATTACGTCTAAACGAGTACTGCTTACGATTCGAAAAAAATATATGTTAAACAAGAACATTTTGCTAATATTCTTAGCTTTGAATATTTTAGATTTTGTTTATATTACGTAGTGTAATTAATTTGTGAAATTAGGTCTACCCGAACACAAAAACGACTACTACGCAAAAACTATCTGGCGTATTATTATGAAACCTGCACCATTTTGAAGATAATTTAATTATTTATCTTTTTATCTACGAATTTTTTCGAATAATCCGTTTTTTTTGCTTTATCGAAAAAAAAAATCGTGCGCGGGGTTCTATCGAAAGACGTTTAAATTATTCCGAATCATTTGCTTTCGCAGCCGCAAATGATTCGGAATAATTTCAACGTTTTCCGATAGAGCGCAGTTATCTGATATCAGAAACAACAAAATAAATAAAATAAATAAATAATTATAATTGCATAAGTTGTTAAAAATGCTATGCAATAGCTTTACCGCGGCAGTCCCCGAGTGCCACACGTATTTTATCTTTGTTATATTTCCTACATTTTTTATTTACATTTACTCTAAAATACATTTTTTTCTTACATTTATCCTAAAATATTTCATTTTGTTTTGTTCTTCCCTTATTCTGACGTGAATACTATTATGCTAATGAAATTATTATGAATGTAACATTTGCGAACTAATCTTTAATTTCATGTCGAAGATATCAACTTAGGCTGCCAACTACAACGGGCGAACCCGTCACTTCAGAAAGTTTTAACGAAATGTATGGTTCTGTTTCCCAGGAACTGAGCGCAGAAGACTTAGGACAAAACAGTCCACAGTCAAGTTCCGCCACATGCCCGTAAGAGACCAACGCCTTACCGCAAGATAGCCAGGTTAGTACCCCAGCGGGCCGACTATTCGCGCCCTTACTACCAGTTGCAACCAGATTACTCCGGTCTCCCGAATCTCCGGTCTCTCCCTTACGACGCGGTGATACGGCGTTTACCAAATCTATCGCGGACCACGGCGCCCTTTATCCGGCTGCTACCCGGAATCGGGTAGCCTATAGCCTATTTACAGACTCCCCCGACTGTCAGTCAGAACGCACAATCGATCGGCTGACGCCGCACGGTGCGCAAACCGTCCAAGTGCGCCAGAAGATTGACTCCTGGGGGAAACCGGCCCGTAGGCCAGAGTCCTACCCGGGTTCGTACTTCATACGTGGAGGCCGCCGGATAGGTGTTGACCGACCCTGAACAAATGAGTCTTAGTGGCCAACTGCAACAGGGCCCATTAGCTTCCTAACAAGATATCACTCTAACAACCTCTACTTTATAAAAGGATGTAAGTCATTGATTCAGTAAATACAAAGTTTCATTTTGAATTCGTTATTTTAGTAGCCCAAGGTCCGTATCGGTTTGTTGGCCCAACGCTAATGATGATTACAATGTCCAATGGATAACAAATGATAAATGTGCAGTGATTCCTATGGATCACGAAACATCATTAAGCCGAAATACACATATCAAATTTTACATTACCACACCCCATCCATTTGTTTAGTCTAGCTAGTCGATGGTAAAACTATTTATTTTTGTCGTCGAATATACTATGTATACGTATCAATTGTGTGAAATATTCATATGTTTCTTTTATTATGACAGCATTATGTCGATTAACATAGTGAAAAGTTGTACATATAAGAAAGAATATAATAAAATGGCTCAATCTAACCTAATAATTAATTAATTTCCTGCATGAAAGTATTAACAATGATAAATACTAGCAACAAAAGCTATCAGAATACATAAACACAGAAAATATTAATACATATTGTTTATGTTATGAGTTTTTAATTAGTGACATAATTGCAGTGGGTGAATTAATACGACAAGATAGTCAACATTTATTTAGAAAAATGAAATTTTTTTTTTTTTAGTTTTTCAAAAATTTAATAGTCAATTTTGTAAATATCATTGATTAAAGAAAAGTATGAGAAGCGTTGAGCGCGCTGCTCCATCTAGCGGTAGGTAAAACATCGGTAATAAACAATATTAGCGATATTTAACCTACCGCTAAATAGCGCATCGTGCTCAATGCTTTTTATACTATAAAAAAAAATCAATGCAAAAAAAAAATGATTTTAAATTTTTTTTTATCAAAAGTTGCTCAGTTCGTCGTACTGATGCAGCTACTACAAGTATGTCAATAATTAAAAACTCAACCTGTATATACGTTGAGATCGCCACAATGGATTATGATTTATGTATAAGGAGTGGATATATAGCATGTACCAGATGTACAAGTATAAAATGCGATTTTTTTTCTATAAAAACATGGTAAATTCGGAAGAATGATGACAAAGTGCTTTATTTAAAGTCTGCTCCGTCGCTTGTAATACATTTTTGCCATCTTTTGGGCAATTTATGAATACCACGCCAGTAAAAATCTTCCCCTTTTGCTGCGAACCATCCATAGAGCTATTTTTTCACATATTCGTACGAACCAAAGCGATGCTCAGCAAGTACGTAACAGCGTGCAAACAAATAAAAATCGAGACTTTTTTGACATTTTGACTTTTTGACTTATCGGCTTTTTGACTTTCGCCGCGGCGGATCGCCGCGAACGCCATCTATTGAAGTGGCCTATTTCCCATTTTCGATTTTTCAGTTGTTTCTTTGAGTTTTTCCTAAACATATTTTTTGTAAACCACCACTGAATCGAGGCAAACAAAATAAAAGAAAAATAATTTGAATCGGTCGAGTCATTTCCGAGAACCTGCAAGGCTAACGCACGCGATTCATTTTTATATATATAGATAGATTTTATATTTGTTGCAAGTATATAGGTATCTCGACAAAAGTAATTTTAGGCAGTATGTATTTTAAAATCGAAGACTATCGCGGTTGTTTGACATTATAAATAGGATAGAAAACGAATTGACGAGGAGAAGTGACAATACTCTCGGACATACGGTATATCGGAAGCCCACACATACGGACAGATATTTGCATGCAAGCTCACACCATCATCCCTACCATCTACGTTCAGTGCAAACGTCGCTCGTGAATCGAGCACGCGATCTATGCGACACTGAGCATTTTCCGAAGGAGATGGAACATGTCAATGATGTCCTTAGGAAAAATGGATACGGAAAATATCACGAGACACGCACACGATCTAATACGGACGAAACTCAAAAGCCGAGCAGATCAAGAGCATTCTTACCATACGTCAAGGGCGTGACTGATCGAATAAGTAAGATGCTAAACAGATTCGATATAAAAACGATCTTCAAACCGACCCAAAATATAGCTCGATTTTTGAGGCCTGTAAAGGATGTAATACCACTGCAAACCCCGGGTGTGTATAAAGTCGAATGCAGCTGCGGGCTAGCCTACGTTGGACAAACGAAACGGCCCATAGCCACGCGACTGACAGAACACATCAAAGCTGTTAAAAACGTTCAGCGAGAAAAATCGGCAATCTGCGAACATATATTGGATAGCGGAAGTAACCACTGGATGCAGTTTCAAAATCCCATTGTTCTATCCAAGGAACAATTCTACTTTCCTCGCATGATCCGGGAAGCCATTGAAATAAGAAGAACTCCGAACTTCAATAGAGATGCTTAAAATGGTTTGATTCATATTTAACAAATAGGACGCAAATAGTGGAAATTACACAATTTCAAAATCAAAACATTACAAAACACTGTTCGATCCCTTTAACTAATAAACTTGGAGTCCCGCAGGGTTCCATTTTGGGCCCTATTCTATTTTTAGTATATGTAAGTGATTTACCAATGTATTTCAACGATATAAATGTAACGATGTTTGCTGACGACACTAGTTTAATTGTTGCCGGTAAAGATATGGAAGAATTATTGATTAACGTTAAAATTAATCTATTCAAACTAAATAGTTGGTTTGAGAGCAACAACCTCACACTAAATGCGTCTAAAAGTAACTTCATACATTTTACAAATCATCGAAATCGGAATAAAGGTTCGCCAATAATACTTTCAATAAATAACACTGCCATTCCTCAAACTCATTGTACTAGATTTTTAGGTGTTCCTGTCGACGAACTTTTAAAATGGAACTTTCACTGTGAAAACCTCGAAAGTAGGTTAAGCCGGGCATGTTATGCTTTAAGTATTGTAAGAAGGTCTTTGGATGAATTGCAAACAAGAAATGTTTATTTCAGCTATATTGAAGCTATCCTAAGTTATGCCATTACGATCTGGGGAAATTGTTATGCTTGTCATAGGGAACCCATATTTATACTCCAAAAGAGAGCAGTGCGAATAATTGCAAAGGTGAAAAGGGAAGAGTCATGTCGACCCATTTTTAAAAGGCTAAGAATCCTCACCTTAACCTCACTCTATCTCTTTAAGTTACTAACTGAGTTTTTTTAAAAATAAAGAAACACATTATAAAAAGTTTTCAGATACACATACTAAAAATACGAGAAATAAATTAAACATTTTTATACCATGTATTAAACTAAACACAGCAAGGCAAGACAAAAAATACTCAGGGCCATATTACTTTAACAGGCTACCAGAAAGTTTAAAAACTATTCAAGTGGAAAGCTTATTCAAAAAGTTACTTAAAGAATTCTTATTAGACAAAGCTTTTTACTCGATCGATGAGTTTGTTTTTTTAAATAATTTTTCAAATTTTTTGGTCATTTTTTTGACAATTTTAAGTAGCATTTTTTAATTATTCTGACTTTTTCTGAATTTAATTTCTTGATTATTTTTATCAATTATTTTAATTTGTGGTTTTAGTAAATAAATCTTAAAAATGATTTGGATGCCCTAAAAGAAATAATGAAGTAACTGTATGTACGTGGTGATAAATTTAAATATTGTAAAAACGAACTAATATACTGTAATTTAAATGTACCTAAATATTAAGTTTCTACAATCTGTTAAGATTTTTTGGAAATAAATTGAAATTGAAAATTGAAATTGAAATTGATGACGGCTACAAACTCTCTTCTACGTGGAACCCTCTTCTTAAAATGTTCCCGCCGCCGAACGCCGAACGCAAAGACGTAAAACAGGATACAGTGAGTGTTGTGTGCAAGACGGATTTTAAAAATTCCCGCGCTCTGAGCCCGGCCCCCCACCACCGTTATAACCTACGCAGTGGCGGCAGCGGTTTGCGGCCTACCCGCAAAACAACGGACAGCTCTTCAGTCTACCATAGACAACGGCGGCTGCAACGTCACCGAAACGTCGGGTCCTACAAATTTCACGCGGTAAATTCGTTTTCTATCCTATTTATAGTATGTATTTTTCAAAAAATGTATAAACTTTAAATTAAACTTTGAAGTAAGTAGGTAAATCAAACTCATTATTTTGTAACATAAAATTTTATATTCCATAAAATTTGTCTCAAGAAAAATAATAAAACGTAGATAATAACAATTTTCTTCATTCGCATGATTAGTATGAAAATAGACAACAGAATAGAGGAAAAACACGATATATTGGGCAAGCCATATCGGGTTTACTCGTAAACTTACTCTTGACTTGATATTCAGGTCATATTTTATTGACAGTGGTTTGTTTATTTTTAATTGAAATTGGTTGGTTTTATAACAATTTTTATTTTAGCTAATTTAAAGCTTTGTCTTTAAAAAAAAGATTACTCGGTTTTTTATGTCAGGGAGATGCTTGCACTAAAACCATCCCCAACGAGCTCATTACCACCTCTTACAGAATTGTTGGCACATTTTGTTTCCGATGAACTCGCTGCTCCTATGTAGGCGGCCTTTTCGTGTTGATCTTGGATAATCATCTTGGTGTACGGGTGTTTCGCTTCTAGAATAGGTGTTTTTTTAACCTTGAAGGCCACGCCTTCAATGACATTTATTCGCTACCACACTCTTACAGTACCTTTGTCATCAAGCTATGCATTTAAGTGACGCAATTTATATTTTTTTCCAGTCGCATGTATCATTATATTAATTGGTTTTCCAGCGTTTCCGTAAGCGTTATAGGTACCTACTCAGTTTTCGGACACCTTTTTCATCCCTAATCGATCATGTAAAATACTATGCGCAATATCTATCGGAATCGTCACTTTCTCAGCAATACAACAAACCGTGTCACGACGATCAGCCAAAACATTTTTTTCCACTTCTTTAACCATTTCTTCGGTGGTTGCCGTCGTAGGGCGACGCAAGCAAGGGTCAGCGTCAGCTTAAGTTTTTCCACGTCTTAATTCAGCACATCCCTTGTGAAACCGTAGAATATAGTGAAGCTTCAACCCCCTAATGTACCACGTAAGCTTTGAAATACTCGTTACGCATAAAAAACAAGCAAAAATATTTAATTCCCGCGTGAACTTTCGTTTTTTTTTCATTTATTCCAACACACTTCGACAAGATGCAAACAAATGACTATTTATATAAAAAAAACAAATGAAAATCAGATTTATAAATAGGATAGAAACGAATTTACCGCGTGAAATTTGTAGCACCTGACGTTTCGCTGACGTTGCAGCCGCCGTTGTCCAGGGTAGACTGAAAGAGCTGTCAATCCGTTGTTTTGCGGGTACCCCGAACTCGGGAACCCCGAACTTCAATAGAGACGACGGTTACAAACTTCCCGCCGCCGAACGCTGAACGCAAGGACGTAAGACAGGATACAGTGAGTGTTGTGTGCAAGAGGGATTTTCGAAATTCGCGGCTCGGAAGCCCGCCCCCCCCACCACCGTTATAAGCTACGCAGTGGCGGCAGCGGTATGGGGCCTACCCGCAAAACAACGTATTGACAGCTCTTTCAGTCTACCCTAGACAACGGCGGCTGCAACATCACCGAAACGTCGGGTGCTAGAAATTTCACGCTGTAAATTCGTTTCTATCCTATTTATAATGTCAAACAACCGCGATAGTCTTCGATTTTATAAAATCAGATTTTGTTATTTATATCATAATATAGATGTATTAGCTATTCCTGCTAGTATTTATTTATATATTGTTCCAAAGAGTTTGTAACTCATTATCACTTTCTTTTGAATGCCCCTCGTATTTTAAACGGCTAACTTAATGAGCTTGTTAAATCAGTTTACACGTTAAGCAAGGTGCCAATTCAGTTTTCTGCAAGCGTAGGACACTGCTATTTGCGTTCAAGGAGAAGGTAGAGAAGGAGTTAAAGGTAGTGCACTCTGACTAATTGCTGAAGGAGTCTGGAGACTATGGAAATATACTGTCCACTAAGCAGCGGGGGTGGATATTGACCTGCTGTCATGCCACTCTTGAAATGACCTAGAGCCACCCGATTCCGTGAGGCACTACGGGCAAAGGACGCCCAGGTCCGCGATAAATTCAAATTGAATTACCGCTGTAATACAGCAGCTAGAGGCCGCGCAAGCGACTTCGGACCCGTAACCAGACGGAAGGACAGAGGTATCCTGAAGGTTAATTCCAGACGGAGATATTCTACCAAAACTGTAGTTAGGGGGCGAGGCTACCCGCTGGGTACCTTTCCCGGTGCCTCGCCGTAAGGCGTTAGCCTCTAACGGGCTTGTTGGCGGAGCTAGACAGTAGATTGTCTTGTCTCTAAGTCTTCAACTTTCATCCCACGGCTGAAAGAACGATCACATATCGTAATACCAGCCTGGAGTGACGGGTTCTCCCGTTGCAGTCGACACCGCCCTACTGTTTTTTTTATTGACGATAGAGTTTAAGTAGTCACTGGCAAAAGTAGACAATATAATCTTCATAACTTAAGGGATGTTTTGAATCGTTTAAATAAGGCTGCGTTTACACTGAAATGAACGATGAAATATGAAATATATTTATTGTCTGAATTATGGTGTCACATTTATGGTGATAATGCAGTATATCTACAGAATTATGTCTACAGAATTATGTCTCTCCTAATTCCCTGTTATCGCAACAGATTGACAATTTTACTTATTTTCTAAATTTAGTAATAACAAATTCATAAATAGCATTAATTATAATTATTCTATCTAAAATATTTAGCAAATGATATTAATTGCAATAAAATTAAATCATAAAAAAAAACAAAATGCTAATAATCTTTCGATATTAAAAATTCGTAATATTCATTGAATGGCCTGAAATAACATAAAAAAAGATACAACATGAAATAGTCGAAACAGACCAAATTGAATAAGTAGCACTAACAGTAGAAAAAATAAATAAAAATAATTCCCCAGTAATATAACAAAATAAAGGAATAATAAAAATAATCAAGGTACAATCAAAAATCCGCTTATAAAAGAAAATCTGTTTAATTTAAGATGTGTATTCTTATATCGAATTATTTAAAAAAATGCATGACCACAATATTGTATTAGGAGAAATATTCATTTACCGTGTAAAAGCTTTTTTCGATAAACAATTTCATCAATTTTGTAGTAAACCCTTGGTATAACTGCAGTATAGAAACCTCTCCTGGATTTTTGAACCTTCTCCTGGATAAAAATTTTTTTTTTCGAATTTCGCGCGAAATTCGAAAAAAAAATTTTACTTGCGGTGATATTTAAATATTTAGGAATTTTCTAATGTTTCATGATACCTTTTGTTATCAAAACGCAAAGTCATTGAAAAAAACCTCGAAAATAGTCTATTTTTTTAAATATCGCACATGTTTTGTCACGACCATGCCATCATTTTTGTAATATCGCGAATTGTTATCGATATTAGAGAACTCGCGATATATCGACTATATTCCGACACTACTACCGATGCAATATGGCCGTTTTTTGACTTTTAGTATGCAAACTTTAAATGCCTATATCTCGCTTGTTTATTGAGAGCGACAAAAGATTATTGTGGCGAATATAGTCCGGTGACGTTTAAAAATCAAAAATCCAGGAGAGGTTCCTATACTGCAGTTATACCAAGGGTTTACTACAAAATTGATGAAATTGTCTATCGAAAAAAGCTTTTACACGTTAAATGAATATTTCTCCTAATACAATATTGTGGGCATGCATTTTTTACAATAATTCGATTAGTAAGAACACACATCTTAATTATAAAGATTTCGAAAAAAAAAAATTTTGCCTGCGGCGCTATTGATGTTAACATGACAATATGTTAACGATATTTCGTTTTTTTTCAAGGTTTTTACTAAATGACTTTGGTGATAATGACAAAAGTAACCCGAAATTTCTTTTTTGCCTGCGGCGCTATTAATGTTAACATGACAATGTGTTAGCGATAATTAGGATTTTTTTCGAGGTTTTTACAAATCGACTTTGGTGATGATGACAAAAGTTAACCTGAAACAAACTAAATTTAAAACAAATTAACACCATGTGTTAGTGCCATGGGTTAGCGATCATCTAAAACAATTGGACAATTTTCGAAGTTTTTACGAAATGACGGTGTATTGATGACTAAAGGTAACCTGAAACAAAAGACATTTCAGGATATCTTCTGTCATCCATATGCAAAGTCATTGAAAAGACATCGAAAATAGTACCCTTTTTTAAGTTTCGCAAAAATATGTATTTTTCCAATTTTTCCAATGGCCAGCCAATCCAGAGGTTTTAGATTAATCAAAATATTTCGATTATTTTAAAAACTCTGCAAATTATCATAATTTCTATAATATCGCTAATTGTTATCGATATTACGATATACTCGAAAGTGTCCCACACGGTATGTATAAACAAAATGGCCGCAACTTTCTTGACATTGGGATGAAAAATTTGAACGCCTATATTTCGCTTATTTATTGAGATCGAATAAAAATTATGGAAGATTCGGAATCAGCGTGGTGAATATATGTAGCGTGGTGAATTTTATTTTGGCCTATTTTGGCCTATTTGTTTACATATAAAATTTAAACTTTGAATGCCTATATCTCGCTTATTTATAGCGACCGACACAATTTTCTTCCAGATTTAGCATTAAAATTCTACAGTCTATTAGTCTATATTTTTTCTTTTTTTTGGAGAGAGGTTTCTATACTGCAGTTATTCTAAACCCTTTTCCCTTTAACTCTCAAATACTTTAACTCTTTAATATTTGCAGGTAGTTATATATTTTATTGAGTGTATAACATACTTTTTTAAAATAAAGTTAGATTTGTCCAGGGTGCTTGCTCATGTTTATTTCTCGTATTATAGCCGTGTTCTACATTGTTTATTTTGAAATACTGCTCGTGGTTTCTTACAAATTTGCAGGTTTCCAAGATGTACATATATGGATATAAACGTTAGTATATTATGTTATAAACGTTAGTGGATATAAACGATAGATTGACAAGCCAGTCAAGTCAGTCATTGACAAGCCAGTCAAGTCAGTCAGATAACCAATCCGTTTTGTTTTAATTATTTCAACGAGTGAAAAGGGCAATCTACTCACGAATATTCGCCTCAAAATATAGCTACAGCATCGGAGTATCCGCAGCCACTACAAAACATCACTAAATCGACATCACCACGAAACACTCAGGAAAGTAAAAAACTACACTTCTGCAAAATTTCAAATAGTGATTCGTTCAATTGAATCTCGTTCACAACTCACTTCGTTCATCAATCAAGAGACCGGTTCACTCCGTATATTATGACGGCTGCTTTCAGATAAAAATCAGAGTTAAACGGCAATACCGGCGACTATCGCTATTGTTTTCGTACTGACCGTCACCGTCACGTAATATAAAAATATGTATTTTTAATCGTCGCCAAATTGAATCGAGCTACCCGCAATCAGCACATATCTGTGGACCATAAGGGAGTAAACGCAACTTTTCGACTTCGCTATTCCGTCGGAAAACAAGGAAATCAATACGATTTATGCAGCTATTCGTCGGCTCTAAATTCTACAAGCTTCGATTACAACACCTCGAACTCTCGATTATAATTGAATACATAATTAAGATTTTATTATTGAAATTATCAAACACAAACGTAATTTATTTATCTTATAATTAATTAATCAATTGTTTATATCTTTATATTCACGGTTATAGAGGCTCGCCACAATTGAACACTCCTGACTAAATACGCCTTTTTTCTCTCTGTAAAGATAAATGATTTTATAATTTAATTTTATCTTAATATTTGTTTTTTTTATTTTTTATTACTTTTTATTTTTTATTTTAATTTGTAATTAATTGGAGATTCCCGACTATACACACTCTTTTAACTCTATGTAAGGACCACGAAACTTTATTTTACATCTTATTTTATTTTACTAACGAACTATTTTCATACTTATAAATTAATTTTTAATTAATTAACTGACATTCCTGATTATATGCACACATCTATTCTATGATAGGACTATAAAACTTTATATTATAATTTAATTTCATCAACGGACCATATTCATATAATTTTGAAAATTAGATTTTTGCACTTATTTCTTTAGGACAATATTGAGAAATAATGTCTCTATCTCCGAAACTTACGAGGAGCAAACGAATTACCAGAGGTATGCCTACAACGAAAACAAAATTAAATACTAGCGGTAAACCGATGGTGCTAAAACAAAACCCTGATAACTTGAAAAAACATAAGAAAAATAAAGATCGGGAAGATCTACCCAAAGCCACAAGCACGGCAAAAAAAAATGAAAAAAGCAGCCGAACAACACAAAATGTGTCAGCGGTGGCAATACAGAATAATACCGATTTAAATTCCGACAGTTTCAGCGACTGCCACTCTGATTCTATCCTGTCAACTACGAGTTTGAGCAAGTTCAATCTCACACGCCGTTCTAGCGCTCCCAACCTCACACTCTACGACGACAAATCATTCGACAAAACTGCTATCTACGAAAAAGTAGCATTAATGGAACTCGAGTTGCAGAGTGCCCACAATGAGGTTTCGCTACTCAACGAAGAGGTCTGCCAATTGAAAAAGAAGTTAACCCAGTCTGACAACAGAGCACAAAAGTACAAAAATATGGTTGTAACGCTTTTAAATGGGAAAAACTCGAATGAGAATAAGCAATCCTCAGATATTAGCAGTATTACAACCTCATCCTTACCAAAATATACAGTTAAAAGTAATGAAATTACTATTAATACTAACAAATCCTTATCACATGATATAAAGACTGATAAAACCGAGGAAAACATAATAATAAACATCTTCAAAGTGTCCGAACCTCTAGCAAATAAACAATCATCGAACAAAGAAAGAAAAATCATTGTCATAGGAGATCAGCAGGCCAAAGGTATTACAATCGGCCTAAGGAATTTGTTAGGTAAAAAAAAACATATGCTGTCACTGGGTATATAAAAGAAAACGCCACTTTCGAAACCATCTCAAATGACATTGAAAAAATCGCTCAAAACATGACGACGAGAGATCATCTCGTAATATTGGGAGGAAGTAATGACAAAAATCCTTTTAAACTATTGACTGAGCTGTCTTACAGACTAAAAACGTCACATAAAACTAACGTCTACCTTACTGAGGTTTTATATAGTAATTACCTAAGAGAAATGGAAATAAATCGTAATTTTGAGTGCTATTCCAAGTTATTCCAACACTGTACCTTCATCAAAAACCTGGGATCTTTTCAAAATAAACCATGCACTGAATCAATCTGTCAAAATATTATACACAGCATACAGGTCACCGAATACAGAAAGGAATACCTAGGCTATACTGAAAATAAAAACCTACCAGTTTTTTATGATAATTCAAAAATACCAAACTATCACATTAATCCTATCAACGCAGGTTACGACGAAGATATTCCAATTTACGAAACACGACGTTCTACTTACCAACCGACAAATCAGCAAAAGTCGCATTTTTTTCGTTCAACGCGATACTATAATTGAAAAGCCTGACTCTTCTTACAATGCGAAAACTTTATTAAACTCCGGAGATCTTTCAACCTTCTACCAGAATATAAATAGTCTAAAAAATAAGTTGATTGACATGGAACTACTTTTAGAACTTAATAAAAATATTAATATTATATGTATGGTTGAGCATTGGGGGAAGAAAAATGAAGACATTTCACTAAGTTTACCTGGTTTTTATATTGGAGCGTACCAACACAGGAGTATTTTTAAAATGGGGGGGACTATGGTACAACTCAAAAATAATCTTGGTAGTGAACCATTACTGCAGTGTGCTGATCTCTGCCTGGATCGACACTTTGAATGCTGCGGAGTAAAATTGACGCAAAGCCGTATTCATATTTTTTCGTTATATCGATCGCCAATCGGAAATATTACTATATTCTTCAAAAGATTCTCACGGCTATTAGAAATATTTCAAAATAAACAAATCGTCATATGCACGGACATAAATATAGACTTCCTAGTTGACTCAGTAGCCAAATATAATTTGTGCAGTATTCTGAATATATATGGCTTAAAATCATATGTAGACACCGCAACAAGGATCACAGGGCACTCAGCCACATTAATAGATAACATATTCTCAAACCTATCTACTGACCTACTTTCTTCAAAAATCTCTTCTACTGGCCTCTCAGATCATGAAGGTATCTTTGTCTCAATTAATAACACCACAAAAAATCAGGTATATTATAAAAAGTCCCGATTGTTTTCTAAAGCAAACAAAGAAATATTTCTCAGCAAAATTATCAGTGACTACTGGGACGATATTTTTAATTCCGGAAACGAAAATGCTGATCTAATATTTACTCTTTTCTTCGAAAAATTTAAGTCTCATTTTGACAGCAGTTTTCCCGAGAAAGAAAGAAAAATAAAAAATCCTAACCTAAAGAAATCCTGGATATCTAAGGGAATTAAAGCTTCGGCTAAGAATCTGAGGTCCCTTCGTTTTATACGAAAGTTTAAATGCGATGATTTTGTTATGAAATTTATAAATAAATACGAGAAAATATATAGGCGAGTGGTTAGGAATGCCAAAAGAAATCTAATCCGAAATGAAATATTAAATTTGAAAAATAATTCAAAAGCATTATGGCAGCTTGTAAATGATAAAATGGGCAAAGGAAAAAAGTGCTACTCTAACATTACTCTTAACCGAAAGGGCCATACGGTCGAAGATCAAACAGAAGTAGCGAATATGTTCAACACTTTCTTTTCCCAAATCGGTCAAATATCACAATCAAACACCTCACAGAACAATCTAACAGGTGGGCACAATATACCTTACAGCAGACATATTTTCTTCATGCAGCCAACTGATGTTGTTGAAATAACAAAAATAGCGAATTCCATGAAAAATAAAAAATCCTCAGGAATTGACGATATCGCAATAGACATGGTAAAATTGACACTTCCGTTTATAGTTGACAAATTAGCCTATATATTCAATATATCTCTCCGAGATGGAATTTTCCCAGATCAATTCAAAATTGCTAAAATTATTCCTATACATAAAAAAGGTCCAAAAACTGAAATAAACAACTACAGACCAATAGCGTTGCTACCTGTTTTTTCCAAAGTGCTTGAAAAAATAGTAAATTCAAGGTTGTTAAAATACATAGAAAATAAAAATATCCTAACAAAATCTCAGTTCGGTTTCAGAAGAAATAAAGGTACAATCGATGCACTGAACAACGTTCTGAGAAAAATGTACAATGACATGGACAAAAAACTTTATTCAAGTACCGTATTTTGCGATTTATCAAAAGCATTCGATATGGTAGACCATCAAACACTGCTAACTAAACTCGACAGATATGGAATCCGAGGAAATAGCTTAAAATGGTTCAGCAGCTATCTCTCAAAAAGAAAACAAGTTGTACAATTAGACGACTGCACAGGTGGCGTATTGAAGAGAACCATTTCCGATGAGTGTGAAACGAAGAGCGGTGTTCCTCAGGGAAGCATCCTGGGACCGACCCTTTTCATTCTATATATTAATGATCTCCCATCTATAGTAGCTCACTCAAATATAACTTTGTATGCAGATGACACCAGCATAAGCTTTGCAGATGCCAAAATAGAGAATGTAGTGAAAACGTTAAACCATGAATTGGCTCTGTTGAATACCTGGTTCGAGAAAAATAATCTGTCTCTTAACACATCCAAGACAGTGTCCATCTTCCTATCTTGTAGAAAAAATAAGGTTATTAACAGTCAAAATTTAATTATCGGTGCAAACACAGTAGCCAATATTAAAAGCCATAAATTTCTGGGTTTAGTTTTAGATGAAAATTTAAGGTGGAATGCTCACGGAGAGGAATTAAGCGACAGACTATCCAGCGCCTGTTTCTTACTAAGGCAAATAAGGAAACTAATCAGTGTTAAACACACCAAAATAATATACTTTGCCTATTTCGAGTCAATTCTTCGTTACGGGATTCCCTTCTGGACACAGTGTACAGTAGTTTTAAGGCAACATATTTTCTCTCTCCAAAAACGAGCCATAAGAATATTGATAAACCTAAAACATAATGAATCATGTCGTGGTCACTTCAAAAATCTCAGTATTCTAACGCTACCATCACTATACATATTTGAATGCATAAAATTAATATTAGAAAACATAGGAAAAATGAAGACCCAAAACGAAATTCTCTCGCATTTCACCAGATGTAGGCACAATTTAGCATTACCCCGTCCATCTCTGGAATTATTCAAAAGGGATCCAAATTACGTTGGAATGGCGTGTTACAATAAACTGCCTGAGAATATTAAAAGTATATGTAGAAACGGAAATATCACCCAATTTAAATCTAAATTAAAAGGCTACCTTATTGCGAGAGAATTATATAATATTAACGAATTATAATTAGATTACTGACAATTTCCATCTCGATTTTTTTTTATTTAACTTGACATTTGTACCATTTTATTAATTATTATATTATTACTATTATTTTTAATTGTCTCCCATAATCAATTATAATTCTTACTTACAGGACCATTTAATTTTAATATTATAATTTCATGACTATCTGTAGTTATAAATATCTAATATAACTCAATTATGTGGTGAGTCTCTAATGAAATATTTAGTATACATTTTAAAGTTATTTTAACATTAAGCGGCTATAAAAAATGTCTAAACAACTATGTAAAGTTTTTTGAAGACAATAAATGCGATTTGATTTGATTTGATTTGAGTACAAACTCCTTTTAAAACAATGGTTTGCAGCTTTTAGTCCTCGGAACTCCACATATAATTCGTAAGCATCATTTTTGTACGATGAATATTTCCTCTACGTTTACCGAATTACCCCAAAGCGTAATTCCAAATTTCATACAGGCGTAAATATATGCATAATATGCCATAAAGGTTGTTTTTTTTATCTGTAGTTCGTTTTAGAATCCTTAGCGCGATATAAGTAAGGAGTGAAATATATAAAATAAAATGAAATATATACTAAATTAAATATATAATTTCAACAGTTATGATTATTATTTCAATAGTTTTCTACAAAGATTGTTTAGTCTTCTACAAAGAGTATGTTACAATCACGGATTAGATGGCTGATTCTCTCTAAGCTGTGAAATTATTTCACGGTTTCTTGTACCGCTGCAAAGATTCAAGGCATTTGAACTTCTATCGGGAACAGGAGTATTTTTCATTGGTTTAGTTGGTTGGTCCATTTAGTTTACATCGCACTTAGTTAAATCACATGAAAGTAACCTTATCCAAGCTCCTTGTATTATCGACGACATAGTGTATACGAGATTATTGCGGAAATTGAAACCACTATACGAGGTCCCGTCCCACGTGACTATGCAGGGGAATTTCCCATTACGTTTAAATGGCTGGCGACAGTTCTTTGAGAACTTATCTCTTTCAATTGCTGCGAACACTAATAGAGTGTTAGTCCGTAATGAGTTTGCTCGCCTACGAGCTGGAAAAGGCGGCTCTGCTAACTCTAATGGCGAGATTCAAAGCCACGATTATCTTCTATGATTATTCGAATATACACCGTCAGTCAGACTAAGCATTGATTAACAATATATTAGTTCTTTAGCTATATAATGAGGTAGCCTTCTATAACGAAACTCTATTTTTTATGTCGGCAACATAAAAATTAGAACATTATAAGCTCATTTTACATTTGGATTTTTATTAAAATACCTTATAATAACGAGAATAATAATATAAGCTGAGAAAGATGTGATATTTTGTAAAACACATGAGACATTTTTTTTGTGGGGCACATGTCTCGACTCGCGCCCCGTACTAAAGTCGCTTGTTAGTCATTCTCTCGTGTGAACATACTGTGTGAACAAGAACAATAATTTAAAAAAATAACACGACTGCCCTTACAAAAATTGATTTTGTTGGATTTAGAATTATTAGAAAGAAAATTGTCCTAGCTGAAAATAACGTTTTGTAAGAGAATAAAGTTCGTCCTACGCCCTGCGGCAGGTATCCTTAAACGATCGCGCGCCGCTGCGCCGCCGCCGCAATTTAGTCGGTTGCCCTCAGTGCTCAAGTAATAAAAAGGTTTTTTAATAAATATTTGTGGTTTGTGTAGTTTTCCCTATAGTTTTACATATATTACATATATATTTCCGTCTCATGTTTTACATAAATATTTCCGAAATGTACTCTATCAGACTTTTATTTGATACTAAGCACGATATATTTATCTTAATTTATTGACATTTGGACATTTTCGATATGTATTTATTTTAAAATTTGATTTTTGGTACCTATGACACTCGGGATGGTATAGAGATTATAATAATATGACTCGCTTCTAAATCGGTTAAAGCGTTTAGAAGTTATAGTGGAATAAAGAAACGGAAAATATTCATACATGAATCCTAATCACATACTCCTTTTTGTGGGCAGGGGCAGCAGACCCCTTTAGGGAATTCCACTGTGGATATCACTAAAACCCATTTTTAAAAATTGCAGCTGCATGTATTTGATAAAGGTAGTACGAGAAAAAGAGGAGTAATAACTTAAAAAATTACACCAATCGATGATACATAAATCATATATACGAAAACGGCAAAATCGCCAGACCTAGTATTTCTCTGAATGCTATATTTTAAGGGTCAGCGGACTAATGGGAGCTGTTAGCTCCCATTACCATAGCCCAGTGCAGTTGGGCTATTATGACCCAAATGTTAGGGTCGGCCTAACTCACAGGTCAGCACCCATCCGGTAGCCTCTACGCAGAAGTGCGAGTCCGGGTAGGACTCTGTGCCTGCAGGTCAGTTTTCCTCGGAATCGTTATTCGGGCACTCCTGGACGGTTTGCGCACCGTGTGGCTTCATCCAATCGACTGTGTATTCCGACAGATAACGAGGGGAATCTGGGAACGGCTTTGTTTTATATAGAGCAGGGACGGCTGTTAACCTAATGACAGCCTCTCTGGAAACGACCAATTGGCCACCCGATCTTGAGAGAAAGATGGGCAACACCATAGTCCGCTATGATTAGAATTGAACGGCCGCTTACATTAGGTAGAGGACCGCGCAAGCGACCTAGAACCTATAACCAGTCGGGAGGCCATATAAACCTGGCCATAACTTGAAGCAAGGGTGTTTAGACTGCCCGCTTGGTTAACTACCCTGTGCCGGGCGGTAAGGGTTGGTCTCTCGCGGGCTATTTGGCGGAGCTAGATTGTGGATTGTCATTGTCTAAGTTTTCTACGCTCATCTCACGGCTGAAAGAAAGATCAAATATCATTATACCAGCCTGGGATGACGGGTTCACCCGTTGTAGTTGACACTGCCCAACTGTGTCTATGCGCCAGCGCTGTTCAGCGGGTTATCTACATAGGTTGTCTGTTTGTTCAGCTGGTGGGAGTAATCTGATCTGAATAAGAGAAAAAAAATATATTTTATTTTTATTTTATTTATTTGTTATTTTATTAATTTTAGGAATCTTACAGCTAGGTATACGGTTATTACAAATTAATATGTATATAAGGCCAATTACAAGGTTCCACAAGTAAAAATGTATGAATAGATATATAAAAGGGGGAGAAAAAAAAGAATAACAAGTAGACTAAGAAAAAACTAAACAAAATAGAACAAAGGATTAGCCAAAGAAGGCGTCAGCCAGTAACTTCTTGAGCTGCTGGACTGACATATTAAATAAGTCTGACATATTAATACAATAAGGACTGACATTAATACATCATTGAAACTTTGGCTTGCTCTCAATAGATAACTGTTTAGCCTGTAATTGGTGTTAGCTCTGGGGATAAACAGGGTGCATGGTCTTCTGATCGGATCAGCAGAGACCCTCAACCCAACCTTCTCCAATAAATCCGGGCAGTCAACTGAGCCATTTGCTATCTTCAATAGGTAGGCGACATCTGCAATATGGCGTCTTGTGGCTAAAGGTAAGAGGTGAAATTTATGACAACGTTTAGTGTAGTCTGGAAATAATTTTTTTACTTTAAATTGTAGGTGTCGTACAAAACGTCTCTGAATTCGCTCAATGCGGGTAGTGTAAGTGTTATAGCTGGGGTTCCAGATTTGTGATGCATATTCCAAGTGACTACGTACATATGCACAATAAAGAATTTTAATGGTTTTAATAGATTTAAACTCAGATGATAAACGCAGAACAAAACCTAATGTTCTTGATGCTTTGCTGATGACACTATTGATGTGCTTATCAAAGAGTAATTTAGTGTGAAATACCTAAATCACGGATTGAGTTTACTCTAGTAATATTGATATTCTTAAGTGTATAAGAAAAAAGAAGAGGTTGTGGCTTACGAGTGAAGGAACATAAATAACATTTGGATACATTTAAGTCCGATTTGTTCAACAAACAGAAACGGTCAAAACGATTGAGATCTTCTTGCAAACGTTGTGCACTTTCTTGTGAGTTAATCGGACAGAGTATCGACAGCGTTTTAGCTTGTGTAGTTGAACAAAATCGGCAGAAATACAAAGAGCTGGGTGTTGTGCTGCGTCTATTTTAAACAAAGGGTGTCGACACGGGGCAACTGTGATATCATTATTGGAAAAAATTAAGTCAAGTATTCTGTTGTTAGAGTTTAGAATATTGTTGTATTGTGATAAATTACACAGGTTGAGATCATTAAAAAGGTTTTGTTGCACAGTGCCCTGAATATTATCGGCAATATAAAAAGAGTTTTCGTCAGACACATTCCAAGTTAGGTTTCGCATGTTAAAGTCACCAAATATTAAAAATTTATCGCATGGGTTTTTCAATACAATGTCTGACATATTATCAGAGAAGTATTGTAACTGTTCTGACATAGAATTACCTGTGTTTTCGTCACAAATGTATACAACGCACAAATGCAACTCATAAGCTACCCTCGGCCTCTGGCAATGAAGCGTTAATGTTACCCACAAATCTTCGGCAATCGAACACCAGTCACTGCGGGCCTCGGCCATAATCTCCCGACGAACAGCTAACAACACACCGCCTCCCTTTGTTTCGCACGTTTTATCATAATCCCTATCACGTCTAAATACGACATAACGATCGTCAAATAGTTCACTACTTCTTATACCCTCCAATAGCCAAGTTTCAGTCAAACAAATAATATCATAACTATATAAACGTAATGACTTTATACAAAAATAAATACACTGTGACGTATTAGTGAGCCACTTGACATATACGCGAAAACACAGCCCACTTACGAAGTGACATCATATTAACATCATGACTTCGAAAACAATTGAAATAATAAAATCAATGGAAATACATAGGAATTGACGCCATTGTGGTCCATAAATGATGCACTCGTTTGCGTATGTCTCAAGAATAAGGCCCATTAGATGCGTTACGCACGGCGATAAAGTAAAAACTTTAGCGCCGTGCGTCCAGTTCTAATCAACAAAATACTTGGCTTCGAAGCGCCTGTTCCGATATAGGATAACGTGCCGAACGAGCTCGCTACCCTTATGCCCGCCTTCCACTGCTAAAGGGTAATGAGCAGGAAATAGCTGAGCGGAACGGAGTGAAATAGTCTTGGCCTTCCACTGCGAAAGAGTTTCAAAAACTAATGCTATTTGCCTTCCATATCCAACGAGCACGACGGAGTGAGCTAGGCGGGAAATGAGATGGGTCAGATGAGCGAATTGTTTGCCTTCCATACAGCGGGCTTTGCCGAGTCAACTAGTCACTAAATTGTGTCAGAGCCATTGACGGCAAACATGTTTCGATTAAATATCCTCCCCATTCAGGAAGTTCCTATTACAACTATAAAAAAATATATTCTGTTATTTTATTGGCAGTGGTTGATGCTAACAAAATATTTATAGTAATTGATGTTGGGTCCATGGGCCGTTTCAACCATGGTGATATACTTAATGATAGTGTGTTTGGCAGGAAATTTAATAACAATGAGGGAGATTTACCTATTGATTGGCCTTTATATGATAATGGTCCAGGTGTGCCTTATGTATAGGAGGTCCAGGTGTGCCAGGTGTATAGGAGATCAAGCTTTCGCACCACGTAAGAACTTGCTTCGTCCGTATCCGACACGCACCACTATTGAAAACCAAGCGAAGAGACATTTTAACTATCGTATCTGCAGAGCATGCAATGTTGTTGAAAATACTTTTGGTATATTGTCCAGTAGATGGCGTGCTTACCGCCGACCATTTGAGTGTAAACTTCAATTGATTGATAAAATAATTAAAGCGACATGTATACAACTATTTAATGTCATCGCTATTTACATCCACCTATAATGAAGAGGAAGATAATACTAACAACTTTTTACCGATAAATAACGACACATTACGAGCCACGAGAGTAGCTATTTAATGTCAGAAATGTATTTTGTAATTATTTTAATACTATTGGTGATTTTTGGTGACTAAAGGGACTATTTTAATATACTATTGGTGGACACGGTGGCGTAGTGGTTAGTTCGCCTGATCTTACATTGTAAGGTCCCGGGTTCGATTCCCGGCTGGGTCACCATTTTCCGTTGGGATCAAATTAACGGAATTGCATTTTCAATTCTGACGAAGAAATGCAATAACAAGACACACACTTACACACATTTTCCATGCACACATATGTACATATAAACATTTCATAGTAGGGTTGGTTGTAAGAGATTGTCATATGACAATAAACCCGCCCATTGTGAAATTTCACAATAAAGAGTAGAAAATAAACAAACAAACTATTGGGATTATTTTAATACTATATATTTAATTCTATTAATATATGCGACTTTAACCTCAACAATCGGACATATGAAATTGAATAAATAAAAAAGATTATCTACTTAATATCTACTTATTCTCTGTATACTTAAATATAGGGCACTGCGTCGCAGAAACAACTGCAACAACCCTACAAATTTTGCACATGTACGCGGTAGGAATAGTTGGAGGGGCGCTGGGTTCTAGCGGAGTCCGTTCAAAACTAGCGGCCGACACCATGACACAGCGGACTCCTTTTTACTCGCTCAGTCCGCTCCGCTCCTCGCTTACGATGGAAGAACTTCTATGAAATTTACTGTTGCGAGTCGAGCGGAGTCCGTACGGAGTCCGCTGGAAATCCGCTCAACTCTACGACCACTTTTGTGCCTCTTTGTACTCGTTCAGTCCGCTCCGCTCAATCATTTATAGTGGAAGCACTTCTATTAGGTTTTCCATTGCGAGTCAAACGGAGTCCGTACGGAGCCAGCTCCGCTCGCAGTGAAAGGCGGGCATTATCCCGTTCTGTTTCGGCTATTCATCTTCTCGGTTATTGGTGTTTAATGGTCATTGGAAAGAAGGTGCCTGCAGCCGTAGTGCAGCCGTAGCAAGGCGTGACTGGATGCGGCTCCGATTACATGCTGATATGATCTTCACAGAGCTTTTTATTCTTAACAACCTTTTTTCTTTCAGCTCAGATTCAGTTGCCTCATGCCTCTGTCGTCTGAGGCGCAGTACAACGTGCGTTGGCCCGCCGCTCGTACAATCCGTCAGACGCCGTTGACCACCGTGGCTATGCCTTTGTCGCCGATAATTTCTAATATGCTGTATCTGTGTATAACGGCACTAGGGCAATTTTGCTGGTCTGCGAATACATAATAATGTGGTTTTGTGTTGTTTGCATGTGTGTAAACAAAACAATATTGTTTGTTTTATACAACAGATATGGACAAAGGTATATTTTGTAGCTATAAATTAGGCCAGTTCTAAATAAAAGTGCTAAACCAATTTCGATAGGAAAAAAAAAGAGATATAAAATGATGAATTCGCTGCTCAATAACCTATCATTTAGATGGAAATTAGCAATTGTACATCTATCAGTAGAAAGGCAGCAATCGCGGAGCGATGGGGAAGTGAAATAATAGGATATTGTGCGAGAGAGAGGAATAATGGGGCACGCGGGTGGAAGAGGGTAGGGGGGAAGGTTACTCCGACACAGTTTGGCTAGTTGAGTAATTAATAGACAAAAAAGATTAATGAGCAGTCGGGCACGTACGCGGCGCGCCGCGCCGCGAGGCCTTCGGAAGGAAGTAAACTTTGGGGCTTAGCTCGTGCCTCACGGGAAATACCTCGAGATTTCCTTAAACTTACTTGTTGCTTATGAACGTCGCGCTGGAATTTGACCTAATAAATTATGATCGTTATCCGGCATCCTCGTATATGCGCGGTTTGCATATTTTGCTTTATGGGCCCTCGCTTAATAACGTCAGAGCCGCGCACCAAAATAACATATTCTATCGCAAACGACGTGTTATATTACATGCACTCTTCTATTTATTTATTTAATACTAATAGAGGAAGATATACTCAGATGAGTAAGTACAATTTGTGCCTGTCTTCCCCAATATTCAGCAATATTCGCAAATGTAGCTACAATTTCGCTTAACCGGAGAGGGAGGGGAGAAGGGGGACTTAGCCACTACTACCAGATTTTGACTGATTTGTCCATCCGGTCTGGGCATAGATTCAAGGTCGCTTGCGCGGCCTCTACTGGACGTTAGCGTTAATTCATAAATAGAATTTGTCGCGGATCCGTAGCGCCCTTTGCCGGTCAAGCTCGCTCGGAATCGGGTAGCCAATGGGCCGTTTCTACGGATATGGGGGCGACAGGTCAACAGCTACCCCCCGATTATAAGGAAACGTACGTCTCCAGACTTCCTCTGTTATTTGCCAGATCGCGCAAGCAACTGGCTGACACATCCTTTTGTGCAAGCCGCCAAGTTCCGCCCAAGGTGTTCCCCCGGATCCGCAATTCTGACTAGCACTGCAATTTACAGCCGCAGGCGGAGTTCACAGCGGCCCTTCCAGTTTAAGTTCCTCTTCGAGTAGGCTACCGGATGGGAGGTCAACTGTGAGTTGGGCCGACCTAAGGAAACACAAACAGCCCATCAGGCCCAAGCTGCATGAATCAATAGAAATCAAAGACAGTCAGAAAAACCGACAGACGCTTTTGGGGGCTTCGCTTTATAATTGTTTAGATTACTTGATTATAAACCAAAGCGTGGATTTTTTTCCCGTTATTTCGTGGACGTTATTGTGCTTTGTTCCAGCTTTACCACATTTAAAGCCTTAGTTACTTATATCCGAAATTTTAGTATAGTTAGGCCCTTACCTATGAAGCTGCCGTTCTTGTTGACCAAAATTGAGATCAAACATTTAGTAGAAAGTTAGTTAATGCCTCTGATGTAGAACTCTAATGAAATCAATAAAGGCCTTTTTCTTTGATAAATAAAGGCCTTTGTGAACTGTAAAAACGATCAAAATGCGAAAAAAGGAAATCTGTTGCAACAAGTTATGGCGAGTACGGTAGGAGACAAACACTATTTACTGTAAAGAGTGTGATCGGGCATTGTCACGCATAAGAAGAGGCGAAAAAACATTACAATAGGCTAGGTTGTTTACTCGAGCTTCTCCGTTATTGTTTGCAGTTCTTGATATGACATATTTGCGTTAACAATAGTTCCAGACGGTAGAAAGCTGTAAATCAATTAAATATGGCCACCAGACGGCCACCGTGACTTTCTTATTACTAATCTTGTTTTGGTTTTGGCTTAGTAAAACAATGAAAACGTTGACACGTTTTTGCCAATGGGCAAGTCCACTGCATCTGGTACAGAAAAGCAACGGTGAATTCCGTCCATGCGGAGACTACAGACGGCTGAACAGCATCACAGTGCCGGATCGGTATACTGTTCCCAGAATACACGATTTCACTCACGCTCTACAAGGAAAAACGATATTCACGTCACTGGACCTGGTGAAGGCATCCACGCAAATACCAGTAAGGCCCGAAGATATTGAGAAGACCGCCATTACCACCCCGTTCGGATTATTTGAAATGACCCGGATATCCTTCGGACTCCGCAACGGAGCACAAACCATGCAACGATTTATGGATCAGGTACTCCGGGGCCTACCGTTCGCATACGCCTACATTGACGATATCCTTATAGCGTCAGAGGACGAAACGACCCATAAAGAACACATCACAGAGATACTGGAGAGACTGGACAAACAAGGCATCACCATAAACCTACAGAAATGTCAGATCGCACAGCCAGAGCTAGACTTCCTAGGATATACAGTCAACTCAACAGGAATACGACCAAAAGCCGACAAGGTGGAAGCGATAAAAAACTTTCCGAAACCAAAGGATGTCCAGGAACTTCGACGCTTCCTGGGCATGGTCAATATCTACAGGCACAGCATCCCAGAAGCAGCACATCGACAAGCCAAACTAAACATATTCCTGAAAGAGACAAAAAAGAACGACCACACAAAAATAGAATGGACAGAAGAGAGCAACGAAGCCTTTAACCAATGCAGACAGAGCATAGAGGAAGCGGTTCTACTGGCGCATCCAATCGCACATGCACCGTTGGCACTAATGACGGATGCGTCAAATACATGCGCGGGTGCAGCACTGCAACAGAAACAAGGAGAAAAATGGGTGCCATTAGGATTTTTTTCAAAAGCCTTGTCACACGCGCAACAACAATATGCGGCATACGACAAAGAATTACTGGCGATATATGTACCTGGCAGTGCGACACTTCCGGAAGATGGTAGAAGGGAGAGAGCTGATAATATATACAGACCACAAACCGCTCATTCACGCATTAAAAAAATTAAACGATACGCCAACAGAAACGCCGATACGCATTAGACACTCATCGTACATCGCACAATTCGCAACGGCAATCGAATATCTCCCGGGAAAGAAGAGCGTCGTAGCAGACGCCTTATCCAGGATCGAGGAAGTAGGATGCCCTGAGACTTTCGACTACGACGAACTGGCGAGACAGCAAGAAACGGACGAGGAATTAAAAGCACTACAACATAAAGAAAAATTTAAATTCAAATTACTCAAACAAGGCAACAAAGAAACTGAAATCTGGTGCGAAACTACGGCAAACAGACCAAGACCATACATAACAGCGGCACTACGGCAAACAGCGATAAAAATAATCCACAACCTTAGTCACCCGGGAATTCGAACGACAAGAAAGATGACAGCTGAAAATTTTTTCTGGCCACGCATGAACAAAGACAGCGCAGATTACGCCAAAACATGCATCCCGTGCCAACGAGCAAAGGTGTACATACACACGCGTACGCCAATAGGAAAGATCATGGAAGCCGACAGATTAGAGCTCGTACATATCGATATCGTGGGTCCGCTCGAAATATCCAACGGATATAGGTACCTATTAACGATGTTGGATAGAGGTACAAAATGGCCGGAAGCGATACCTATACGAGATATACAAGCCGAGACAATCGCAAAGAAATTTTTTGAGGGATGGATAGCAAGATTCGGCGTTCCTGCAAGAATCACGACCGACCAGGGGAGACAATTCGAATCGGAACTTTTTACAAAACTCGCACAACTACTGGGTGCAAAAAAGATTCACACCACGCCATTTCACCCACAGGCGAACGGACTAGTGGAAAGATGGCATCGATCTTTAAAAGCGGCATTGATGGCAAGGATGAATGCGAAAGAGTGGGCAAACGAGATTTCAACCGTCATGATGGGTCTAAGAGCAGCCTTAAAGGAGGATATCGACGCCAGTCCAGCAGAAATGTTATACGGAACCAACATAAGATTGCCAGGCGAATTTTTCAAAAATGGAAAAAAAACGACAGTACCAGAAGTCCTCCAGCAATTAAGGGAAACATTCGAACATCAAAGACCAAAGAGGGAGCGGGAAAACACAACAAGGATATTTGTTCACCCGGACTTGAAGGAAGCAACCCACGTCTTCATAAGAGACGATACTGTACGACGGCCATTACAAGCTCTATACAAAGGACCCTTTAGAGTGGTGAAGAAACTCGAAAAAACGTTCGACATAGAAAAAAACAGGAGAATAGTCACTGTCTCTCTGGATAGACTGAAGTCTTGTTACATGTCTAGGGAAGACGAAACCTCTCAGGCAACAACGCAACAAAAAGAAAATAAAACAACTGTATCGAGATATGGAAGAGTCATACGGCACACACGGCAATTAAATACGATGACGTTTCGTCTTCAAAACGGGGAAAGTCATGTCGCGGAGCAGCAAACATGCACAAAACCCACCTACTCAAAATACTATAAAAGGAAAGGACCGGAAGAAGACTCCACCCGAAGGCGGCAGGAAATAGTATCGCCGAGGTGCAATGGCGACACCGGAATTAAGGATATGGCGATGTGCAATGCCATCACTAGGATTACCTACCTCGAACGCCCAATAATCAAACACGTCTTAAGTGCCTCCAACGAGGCGTTTATTTTATCACCACAAACAAGCCGTCAACGAGAAGCTAAAGCAAACATCGAAATAAATGGGAGAGAAAAGTACAAACCGTCGCGAATCTATCCGCCGTGTTTCGCACGCAAAACGTCACGAAGAAAACAAACAACGAAAACCACATCGCAGCGACTTCTCAGCAGAGAGCTTTTCATCTTATACCACGGCAGTCCGAAGACTGGTGGCGAAGGGGAAGGTAACAACTGAGGGCGCCGCAAAACAGTGTAAACTCAAAAAAACACGAAAAAACTAACGCGCAAACACGAATCACTTCTGGCGACTTTCCAGTCCAGAGCCTTGCATCCGGTGGCTACTCGAAGTAGGTCGGGGGAGGGGTCAACCGGTGGCGCCAGAAGCGATAAACGTGCGAAACACGACACAACTGAAGCTCAAGCGCCGCCCGCGGGACGTCAGCTCGCGGGGGCAGACGGCGGGCGACTGAGGTGTGGCGCCCCGAGCAGGTGTATATCTGGAGACCGGCCGGAGTGAAGGAGACAGCGCGAGACAAGAGGGAGACGAGGCGACCGCCGCCACGGCAAATAATATATATAGGCGATAGTGTGTAAGGAGAATCAATCAATTTGTACGCGACATTTTTGGAGAAATAAACAACTACTGCAATTCGAATATCGATCGCGAGTTTTCATTCTAACAACGGAAATCCTCGCGACAATATATATATATATATATATATATATATATATATATATATATATATATATATATATATATATATATATATATATATATATATATATATATATATATATATATATATATATATATATATATATATATATATATATATATATATATATATATATATATATATATATATATATATATATATATATATAAATTATATATAAAGCTTCAATATCCACACTAATATAAAATGTAACTATTGGTGTTTTCTTGAAATTACTGATTTACAATAAATGAAATGAGTTATAATTATCGTAATTCTATTCGAATTACGAGATATATACTCGTAGATGACAAAATATTGGAAAATATTCGTGAATTGTGTTACTTCAAATAACGACTAGATCTGAAGATACGTAGATATATATAAATTGTAAACCCAATTAGGTACATTATAGTTGAAGTTTTCACGATGTAGTCAAAATAAACGACTACTTAAGAATATAAAGTTCGAGAAGAAATGTAATTTGAAAATGATTAACATTTAAAAACATCGGTCAAAAGAATGTAATTGTTTACATTTTTCACTAAACATAGTTACCATTGAAGTGAAATGAATGTTTTATTGTTAATTCATCATAAAATGTGATAGTTGCAAATTTTATTATATTTGTCTCTAATATTACCCTAATCTTATATCTATCAAAATATGAAAACAGTATTTTCGGATGAGAAGCTTCGGATGGGACCGTGGGGGTTGGGGGGGGGGGGGGGGGAGGATATATATTTCTTCAATACGTTTTCGATCACTTCTCAGACAGAGGTAAGAAAAATGAAGGTGATAGTGTTAGAAATTAAGAAAATGAGTCTTTCAAAGATATCCAATTCGACTGGTAAGGAAAAAAACGACACTTTTGGCCGCTCTAATAAGTAGAATAAATTATTTTTCCTGTTTAGGCTCTTAGAATAGATAAGCGCAACTACTTTGCCAATGTTCATATCCATAGCTTTGAAACTGGCCGAGATAATCGACAGTGATTTACAGAAAGACAGACACTTGACAGTCAACGGAGCCTCACCGAAAAGGATCCGTTTGTATACTGATCCTTTTCGCCACAGCACAGCCAGAGACAGACCTTCTAGGTCTAGTTGGTTGTGCGATTTCGCCTCATTCGGATATGCTAGCATATTTATATGCATAGCGCTATGTTTTTCGCTATAATAATGTTTGTTCTTAATTATTTCTCATGTACAACAGTATGCATGTCATTGTATTTTTTTTTCTTGTACGTTATAAATAAATAAATAAAATAAATACTTTAGTTGGAACCCTAAAAACTGGCGCTCACCTTGGCTTTGCAGGGCGTTTCTAGATTGAAATGTCTATTCTCCTTCAATAAATCTAATTAATAATATTACTAGGCGAAGCCTTCTATCTAATTATGTTAGGTAAAGCAAGGAATATTTTGCATGTTAGTGTAGGGCGCTCAATCTCACCGGGAGTTGTTATTTCTAGGGAGTATAGTGGCTGGCGGGCCGCAGCTAACCAAACAGAGGGTTATGCGACGACAGGAAATGCGTCCATCGCCGCGTCGACTTCCGCTCCGGAAGCAATATAAGCAATGCATCCGAAGCATGTTTGCACAAGCTGAGTTACACTTACTACGGTGTTATAAATAATTTTTTTGAATTGTTATTAATTATGTGTGTAGGCACATTTGACCTCAGACCAATATACTGCATTTACAAGAAAAACTACCGTAACTACGATTTTTACCAAAAATAAACTAAATATGCAGAAATGTTCTCGAGGTGGTATTGTGATAATTGTTTTTTTAAGTAATAGTTTTATATTTTATGCAGTAAAAACACAAATAAAATTAGGGAGGTTTTTCTGGTAAACCAGAATGGTTAATAATGCTAATAATAAATAAAAACGCAGTAATTGTCGGCAAATAAAAACTATTTGCCGATGATAGTAGCTACAATTTATTTTACGTGTTGTTAGATGCCTTCGATCTTATTTGGGCGATCGACGAAGATCTAGCGAATTATCGGGTTGACGGGCAAAACATTCGCTTAATCAAGTATTTGCGAGATAATGCCAAAGCCTACGTGAGTCAGCATGAGAAGACCAATGTATTTCAACTAACTAGCAGAGATAATACTGGGGGTGTCTAACACAATGGGTGAATGTGTCACCCTAGGAGTTTTAAAAGCATTAGGTTTTAAAAGCATTCTATCTCCAATGGAGTGAAAGTGAAAAACTTCAGAGGACAAAAGACAGTCCTCTCCACCGACAAACCCGCGAGAGTCCAACAGCTTACCGCGAAACACTAAGCCCAGCGGGCCGACCACACGCCTCACTATCAGATTTAAAAAAGGGTTACTCGCAAAAAAAGGTTACATCGCACCTTCACTAAATTATGTGGTCCGAGCGTTTGGCAAAAACTTTTTAAGCGCCATTATTAAGAAAAACAAACAATAATTTATAATGAGCCTCATTTTGAAAACTAAACTTATTTTTTAGTAAAGGAATTATGCACAAATAAAAAACTAGATAAATGAAATACCAGTACACACAAATAATCTGGGCTGGGGTAGGCTACATAAAGAAGAAAATTGCGCCTTTTTTGCCGAAGCAATAGGTTTATTCAAATAAAATCTACAAATTAGTTCTACAAATTCATTTGTTGTGAATTCAGGTTATTATCGGTATCCTCCCAAAAGAGCTCGCGATTTCAAGCAGAGCAGAAATCCGACAAAAATATTCAAGATGCGAAAATGCCCAGTGTTATACAAAAATATACAGAGATTACGCCGTGTTTATCCGGCCTGTTGACCTCGCGAAGAACCCGTTGTTGTGCAGATATAAGGCTGGTGCCTGGAATTGTGGCTGAAATACATGAGATATTTTGAATAATGGAATGGAGCAGTAATATAGGAAAAACAATGTAAAAATGTGCAAAGCTAAAGACGAATCGCTGTCCTCTAATTTACAATAAAAATTATAAAGATACGGCCTGCGGCTTCTCGGAAGGGCTCTGAGACATTTTTATAAATGTCCCCCTATGCCTCCTTATGGAGGCTTGAGGTCGATAAAAACCTTCCGCCCCTGAAGTGCTTAAAGGGGAAAAATTGATAATGGAAAGTCCCATTAAACCATAATCATTATCCTTTCGGATGCGCGTCATGTCTACCAGGAATGTATATATTACCATATTTGGAAGGTGTGGCTATGGTGCGACATTGGGGAGTCGCGAAGGTCGCAGTTTCTTTTTCCTTTCCTTTCCTAACAAAATTAACATTATCGAGGAAATCAACATTTACTTGTGAATTTAATTCAGATGCCTACAGTTTCGAAATGAGTGAATGATTACCATACAATTTGAAACACACATAAAAATGAATCAATATGCGACTGCTCGAATAAGAGCTGTGTCGATTCAAAATTAATGCGTATATTTTCCTTTTAATTATGTGCTGTTGCATATTCATAAGTATTAACGTATTTACAAATTGTTTACCGATGAGCATTACTTTGAAGATTTCAATTTCATCTTTTTTATATATTCTCGGTCGCCTTGCCTTCAGAAGCGATTTCAGTTCTTTTAGAGTTTTTTTCGCTTGCTTTTATTTTAGCGACCGAAACCTTTCCTAAACCTTTATAATTTTCAATTTACTATTTTCCCCCTGAGAGCCTTTCAGAGGCGTAGGATTTTCATCGACTCCGGGTCTCCTTATAAATGTTTCAGAGTCCTCTCGAGCTGCCGCAGACCGCTCCTCTAAAATTTCGAAATTAGAGGAGAGCGATTCGTTTACGCGTCCAGTTTTTGACCATCTCCTTCCCTTTCAAACTTTAATTTTGAATAAAATCACTTTTCTGTGCATTTTGCACATGGATTTCCTGTATCATGGATTACCTGCGTTTCCTGTATCATATTCCAATTTATAAAAAAAAATAGAAATCTATTCGACAGTTCATTGTCAACTGAGAGTATTTCCGTGCAACAAATAATAATCAATTTATTAGATAAATATTACTTTTTTTTTTTTTTTGCATAAATCACATGTTTTAATACCTCAATCATTATTCCATTCCTTCTTGTTTGCTGCTGCTGTTGTGAGACCAGATTTTTTCTGTTTTATTAATAGTCTGCTACAAAATTAAAAAAAAAAAATAAAAATAAGGATAAAGTTTTTTAAGTGATATTGTGATAATATAGGTAAGTGTCGCTCCATTCTTTTGAGATAGCGGATTGATACCAAGATCAGTATTTCCATGCAGTTTTTTACATGCAATTCAGCCATAATTTCAGGCACTTTATATCTGCACTGCATCGAGTTGCTCGCGCGAGCTCAACAAGCTGGATGAATACGGTGTAATCTCCAGTATATTTTCGCATAACACTAAACATTTTTACACCTTTCGGATTTCTGCTCGTAAGCTGGATTACCAACAAGTGGATTTGCCGAACTAATTTGTGTGTTTTGTTTGAAAAACCTATTTCTATGGGAAAATGCATCATTGCTGTGTTACAATATTATAATCAATCATAGCAGCTTTGTCAAAAAACAGACAATTTCTAGTAAAAATATCAAAGAAAGAAGAAACAAATGATTTTTATGCATATTTTCTAAGTAAAAATATTTTTTGATTGAAATCAAGATTGTAAGTAATAGTATTTATTTTCTATTTTCCAAATGCAAGTAATCTGATGTGATTTTTTTCTAAAAAAAAGTCAGTAGCTGGTACCCTCGTTCTACTCTCCAAAATTAATTGTTTAACTAACATATAATAGCACGTATGTATCTTTGGCAAGTTTGAACTTTATTATCTTTTTTTACCTCGATGGACTCACAGAAGATTAACACTACTCGCAGGTAGCAGAGTAGGACTATGAAATAATCGACTTTGTTTAGGGAATATAAAAATCCTTCTTAGGTTATATAGGCTCCATTGGTATCATATAATTGCTACATCTGCAACATCATCGTATTTACTTTTTAGCCTCGGTCTGCTTAGTAAGGCGTTCACAAAGACGATTTGTACAGAATGTACTGCGTGGTCCTCATATTTTCCCTTGTATGCTTTATAATATTACATTCCATAACTTCCATTCTACAGCATAAAATTCAGCTGAACTCGTAGCCAGTTCCTTATTAAATTGAATTTATGTATTAATTTGTGAATCTAGCGGAGGTAGCAATGCGGCCATTGTCACTCCCTACTGGTCGCCTGCCGCTGAGAGAGTAGTTAGATTAAGTCGATGGCTCGCCATTCCTGAGCGAGCTACTCGTCAGCCAACCGAACGGAATAATTTATCGTGTTTACCGCCACTCTCGTTATTTGCAGTCGGTTATTGAAAGTCAGTCCATCCTCGCCGGACTTGCCGTGGGGTTTTGTCTAAGAGGATGTATTACAAATGAGCTGAAACAAGCGCAATCTGCATTATGACACTGACATCTAATTTTCTCGCCCGAAAAGTTGGAGCGGGGCTTGTTTCGGCTATTTTTGGCTACTTAAGGCTGCACACGATGACAACCGAAACAATTAAAATTTTAAAATCCGAGCGCATTCGTGTTTTTCCAACAGCCATTAAACTGGAACAATAATTAAAATATTAAAAAAGACGACTGCCGTTACAAAAAGTGAACTAAAAAGAATTAAAAGCGGCTGAGGGACTTTTCAAAATATGTTTCATAAACAAAACTATCGCCCAACTGCAGTAAAAATTCATATGACCAAAAAATACTTTACAAAACTTGTATGTACCTACGTAAGTAGATGAGATGGGAAACTCTTTTTTCGTTTGGATCAATGTCGCATTGAGTTTGACGCATTGTCAAATGATTTTTTTCTGCCAATATCTTGTCCATCCTAAGTAATAAAATGTTTTGAACTTGTTAGTTTTAAGAGAATATTTTTATAAACAATATTCGTTGAAGCAAAATTCAATTTACGGAAACTCCGTTACGGTCCCGTTGATCGGGATTTACGAGTGTAATCTCTATAAACATCCAGCGCTATGGACGATCGCGCATTCTGTGAGTCAGTCGACGGGCCTTGTCCAAGAAAAGTAACGTTTTTCGCTGGGAAATTAGCAATAGCGAAGATTTAAGTGCGCCGTGCCCATTGATCCAGCTTTTTGGTGTCGCAGGGCTGGGTGCCCTGCGGATCGCGCGCCGCTCGTGACGCTAAATATTTATAGCCTCCCGCTGGCAGCGCCGCCCCACGCTGTTGCTGCTTGCTCTGGTTTATTGGTAATTTTTTTTTTGGAGATGCATTTATCCATATAGACGCCTGTATATTTTTTCAATTTACCTAATCAGACCTTTCATTTGATGTAATTGTATTGTATTCACTTGTATTTCATTTGATGTGTTTGTATTAACACGATGTATTTGTCATTATTTATTGGCATTAGGACATTTGGACAACTATTTATTTGACATTTGGACAGTTTTGGTACTCTATGACATACCGATTCTAACAATATCACACACTTCTAAATCAGTTTAAGCATTTACAAGTTATGGTGGAATAAATAAACGGGATAAAATACATTCGCGTCAAAAAATTAAAAAATCTGGTTGATACACGGAATCATTAATTTTTCCAAATTTGCTCTTGATAAAGCGACTTATAATGTATTCCTGTTCCTACTAAGTGCGATAATTTGTTTGCATTCGATTTTATAGTAATTTTGTTTTCTCGTCGATTTAATTGATTTTTTATCTGCATAATAATCGTGTTTTTACAGATTCCAAATTTTTACGCCTAATTTCAAAATTTCGTTATTAAACTCAAAAACTACTAAAAATATCATAAAATAACTTGTAACGCCTTATTCTCAGGATTCTAATATGTTTTGGTTTTCCATTCCAGCATCAATAGTAACAGAGTATTATTAATATACAGTTTTCAGATTTTATAATTTTCATTTCGAAACCAGCTAATAATGTCCAAAGAGGCTTAGATTAAATAAGAGATTTAGTCAATGCCATCAGAATTCTAAGTCACAGTAATATTTTTTTTGTGACCAGTAATAAATTAACGGATTTATGATTTAATTTTTTAATCAAAAGTCCGGCATAAATAAAACGGCTGATATCTCTCATCAGCTTTTTCAAATCGTCATTACGATGAAATAGTTTTGTACGTAATTTGGTTTTAATTTATCGCGTAAATACCTATATAGTGGGTACAGAAAGACACATTCAAATACACACCCAACACACACATACACACACATACACAGACATACATTTCCTAGAAATACCTTTTTCGTATCTTAAGATCTCTACGGTCAATCTATCTCAAAACGTGGCGATCACGAAATATAAACTTTGCTCAAAAGCGACTTTTCCTATTTACATACTTTGTGAAACACGATGTATTTATATTGTTAAAGTTTTTCTTACATAATAGTTAGTATAATATTACAACTTTGTCAGGGCGGGAAAAAAGCATTCTTTTTTAAATCATAGCATTTCAAATTTGTAAAATTTCGATAACCTAAAATTGTAACTAAATCTATATGTGAGAGATTCGGATATTTAATAAAGATTAGTCGTCGTTGGTGTGTTACTTGGCGCGTCCCTGCTTAGAGCTCGTGCCAGCAGCCCTCTCAGACAGGCCTTCGTCCCTCGCAATCATATTTTTTCCTTCGGTGAACCATCCATATAGTATTTGGGCTCAGACCCTCGTGGACACGCCTTCAATTTTATGATCCACATTTCTTTTCACCACTTCCTTCTACGCAGTATTTTTAGGTAATGAGGGCCTACGCAGTAGTATTAAGAAGAAGAACGAAAAAATTAAACTATTGATGACTGTCTAGCAAGACCAACACGTAACACGGCGATTTATATCGAAGACGCTGCATTTTCCTTATATGAAGGCAAGGGGTCGTCGCACGTATTCTTTGGACACGAGATGACATAGCGATTTTAATATTACCACACTCTTATATATCGGTTCAATCGTTTAGAAGTTATGGTGGAATATACAAACGAAAAACCTACATACATGAACCCTTAATACATTACACTCCTTTTTTGTCGGCGGTCGTGCCCACAAATAAAGCCATTCAGGGTTTTAACGAAAGCTTACAAACGAAACGTTTAGATGAATAATAGACGTTGACATACAGATACAGACGTACGAATGGAAGACAAAATCACCATATTATCGTATGTTTGTATGCATTGGTTGTAAGTGTAACCTAACCCTCCTAAATTTTTCCATACTTTGACTTTTACATTGATTGTTTTTTGGATCGACATAAATAATATGAATAGCCCTGCGCAGTAATGACAGACAAACCATGTCGGTGAAATAGAAAATTTCTTAATTTTTATTTCTTTATATTAAGAGTATTTTTCTTTTTAGATTCTATATTTCTTGCACTATTAGAACTTTATTATATACAATCACGTGATTTTAAATTTCGATGGCTAGAAATGTTTTCGCCATTTTAGCATCCGACGCGTTTTTGTTTTTCGGTGTAGTTTTTTTAGTTTCAGCGTCTTTTTTTATATATTGTGTCGTAATATATTCTGTTACCGACGGTGGTAATAATCGGTGTAAATTATACAGCTTAAAAATCCAAACCGGGGTTGATTGTGGCTTATTTTCAACCAAAACTGCAACGACGCGTTGTTTTTTTTGCAATACCTATCTTTACGTTCGCTTTAATTGTAGCTGTGTATTTGGTCAAAATACTATAAAAATGAAATATATTATACATTTGGTAAGAATGCACAAATATCATATGATTTCGTAGCAGACAATGTGGTAAATAAAATATTTCAACTTCAAATTATATACATTTATTTATTTCTGGTTAAACAATACAACAAATTTAGTTATAGAAATTATAACGAGATAACTTGTCGATTTCTACAAAATGGTAAATTGAAAATTCTAGATGCTTTTGTTTATGGCGGTGGAGGATTCTTTGCCCTGTTAAAATATTGATATTATTCATGTGTATATGATATTATTCATGTGTATTTGATATATATGTATATATATATATTGTTCAATAATTATTTGAAATATTTTATAAAAATAAATAATTTATTTAACATATCAAGCCTGATCTAGAATTAATTATTTTCTCCCACCTAGGTTGAATACGGGCAAGGGCGGGAAATGCGTAAAATTTTACGTTTTTGATCGAAAAACATCCAAAATACAATACAAAAAACCGCCAGACTAGTCTGTAAAGGGTTTTGTACTATTTTCCGTCCTTTCGTTAAAAAACAACAAAAACCAAATGATTTTTATATCAAATTTTCCGATACGAAAAAAGACATTTTAATTAATCATTTTGGTTTTTCTTGAACATTGCTCATTATAAGCTATTTATTTAACCCAAACAGCGCCTCGACAAAGGAGCGTTTTTTATAGAGTAGGATTGCGATAAGTCTGGCGAATATCTGAGCGCGCCGGATATAGATACGTTTATCGAACAGATTCAGTAAATTTATAAGAGTTAAATAAAACTAAACCTTTTAAGGCTTTGATTGTGTAAATTTTAGTAAGGTCTCAGTCGTGTCCGAGCCGTAGCACTTAAAACGCCACGATCTCCATTTGCTTTACTGGATTTAGTCGTAGGAATACAAGTTTTAATGGAATTTTGTTCTGATATATTTTTTTTCTCACTCGGCTCGGTGTGCCCACCGTCAGTCGAATTTGTCTCCTCCGCTAGTCTTTTTTGGTCCTCCTCTATCTCTATCGATTTCTGTGTTCTTGTCGTTTGGGGGTTTTTGGATTGCTCTCAATCCGTTTTATCTTCTGATTGATGTTTACTTGGAATTTGTTAATATTTCAATTATTATGTTATGATATTATAGATAGTATGTTGTCATTTGTATCGACATTCTTGGAAAAAATATATTTTTCAAATTTGCCGAGGTCAATATCGCTTTAGGTTCAGGGAAACCCATGAATCACTCTCTAATAACACCACAATATGCACCCTAGGTAATATTGCTAGGATGCATATAGAGGTGTTATCTATGCGTACGCTATATAGACTGCCTGCAAGGTATGCCCACCCTTATATTTCCATCTCGATTCTTCGGCCACCATACACAAAGATTGTAAAAACAAAACTACAATACAACTATTCAACTCTTAGTCACAATATGTAACTAAAAGCCTCATCGAGGCATGTCAATCGAAACCATTGAGGAGTTCCTATGTTCACCTCCCATCTTCATCATCATACAAGCTCAATGGTACCATATTATCATATTGTCACTAGAATTGCAAGTGAGAAAAGATTAAATTATATACTCTAATTAGAAGTGGATGAAAAGAGAGATGAATATTGCATTACATTGTTTCAGGTTAAGCTAATAAAAGTGTTTTAATAGCTAAAAGTGCTTCCTAATAAAAGGAGAGATGGGATAGGATGGGAGGGGTGGGTAGGGAAAAGAAAGGGGTGGAAGGGGGGGGGGGGGAGAAGATGGGGAAGGGATTGGGGACTAGGATTTATAAGGTAAAATTGACCTGTGAGGAGAAGGGCATTGATGAACTTTTATTTACTCGATAAATGTAATTTCAGTTATTTTTAAAACATGCTGAGTGCAGCAGCTGGCGAAGAGTCAGAGAATTCTACTGACGGGCCTTTCTGCAAAGTACTTGGTGAAAGGGTCGAGAATGCTGAGGTATTGCCATCTCATCTCATTTCGCCCTGGACCGTGGCCTCCAAGTAGATGTTATATACTTGGACATGCCCAAGGCATTTGACAGGGTTAACAGAGACATCCTCTTACAGAAGCTTTTTGACTTCGGTTTCTCTAAACATCTTGTGAAGTTCTTCGCAAGCTATTTCAAAAACAGGAGACAATTAGCCAGCTTTGGTTCCTCCGATTCAGCCCTCTTTAAGGTTCATTCGGGGGTGCCGCAAGGTGCGAATCTCTCTACGATTTTGTTCCTCATTTTCATTAATGATTTACCTAAATTTGTAAAATATAGTCACTGCTCACTATTCGCTGATGACGTGAAAATTTTTCATCAAATAACAGATGCTCGAGAAGCGGAAATATTACAGCAAGATATAGATGCACTTTCAAGATGGGGCTCTGTCAATGACATGGAATTCAACACTAACAAGTGCTCTGTTTTAACCATCACTAAGAAGAAAACACCTTGCTTTTTCCCATACACAATAAACGGGTCAATTTTAAAAAGGTCAACCGATGTGAGGGACCTGGGAATTACATTTGATACGCAGTTGAACTTCCGTGCACACATTACAAATATTTGTAATCGTGCTAGCAAAATGGTCGGTTTTGTTATTCGCATATGCAAACAGTTTAATAATATTCATGTAATGTTTCTACTATATAATTGTTTAGTCCGTAGCATACTTGAATATAACTCGGTCATCTGGTGTACAAGTGAAAACAAATACATTCAGATGGTAGAGCGTATTCAAAGAAAATTTTTAAGATATATTTATTACAGAAAATACAATATTTATCCATACTTATTTCCGTCAGATTTTGTGCTAGGAATGGTAGGATACAACAGTCTTGAAACTCGTCGATATATTTCACTAATTATATTTGCATATAAACTTATTCAAGGAACGATTTATTTGCCAGAGATACTATGTAAGTTTGAATTGTACGTACCGGTAAATTACACAGCGAGGAGATCGCATCTATTGTTTAATGTGCCGTACCACCGTACAAATATTTTTGTAGACAGGCCAGTGGGAAGGGTTATAGCTCTTCTTAATTCCTTACCCACTGAAATAGATATCTTTTGTACATCCCTTTGGCAGCTAAAAAGGCATCTCCCTGCTATCTCATGTTTATCATAATCTGTCTTTTATTTAGTTTTATATTTTTATGTTTTTTTTCTTGTTCAATGTTAGCATTAATTTAGTTATATAGTCATTTATTTTTAGACTTACACTCCAGCTTTAATATTCAAGGGCGAATTGGATTCATCTGTAATGCCCTTGAATACTATTTGAAACTAATTAATAAATAAATAAATAACAAGTAAATACGTGCAAGCCTTTTTTAACTCTAAACGCAATACACACCATTGCCTTTTTTCAATGAAGGGTAAACAATATACACGGCTATGACAAGCCTGTGCTGCGTCCAATATGCGGCGGGATTAAAGCGACGACAGACACGCTTTAATTATATTTATCGTTTCCTCATAAAAGCTCCACGTGAAACTAAGGCCTTGAATAAATTGGCGCCCCGCGCTCTTTTATATGCGGGACACCTAGGGAGTATTGAAAAAAAACATAATAAAAAAGTTATGGGGATATAGTCCATATTGCAGCTAGAAAACCATCAGTTTTAACGAATATAAAATTGTACATTATCATGGTTCCAAAATTACATTATTTATTTTACGAACTACTAACATCGAAATTATCATGCGGTATGGCTTCTGAGTCATTGAAACTATGATGCTCGTTATGGTCTCAGTTAGCAGTACGGCGGTGTCGACTCCAGCGGGCGAACTCGTCACCCCAGGCTAGTATAACGATATGTGATCATTCTTTCAGCCGTGGGATGAGCGTAGAAGACTTAGAGACAAGACAGTCTACCGTCTAGCTGCCCGTCAGAGGCCAACGCCTTAAGGCGAGGCACCGGGAAAGGTAAAAGCAGGTAGCCTCGCCCCCTAACTACCAGTTTTGGTAGGATATCTCCGTCCAGAGTTAACCTTCAGGATACCTCCATCCTTCCGACTGGTTACGGGTCCGTAGTCGCTTACGCAGCCTCTAACTGTTGTAATTACAGCAGTAATTCAATTTGAATTTATCGCAGACCTGGACGTTCTTTGCCCGTATTTGCCACACGGGATCGAGTAGCCTAAGGTTATTTTAAAAGTGGCATGACAACAGGTCAACATCGACCCCCCCTGCTTAGTAGTAGTAGTAGTAGTAGATAGAGTGGGGGGCTTGATTCCAGCCCTTGATGTCACCTAGATCTGTAAGGTCTTTTGTAACTACCCACTGTGTGGTTAGGTCAGTGGTCACCTAGTAGCCCGGTACTTCTTACCAGTCCAAGTAGGTCACTGACCTTCAGGTTGAGCAGATCGATGGGTTCGAGAAAGGCTCGTTCAGTAAACTGTGTCTTTTGGCGGCGAGCCCTGGACAGCGACCAACAATGTGTATGCTGTCTTCAGGTTCCTCGCCACATATTCGGCAATCCTTGCTCTGAGTCAAGCCAAGGTTGAATAGATGAGCTCTAAGGGTCGTGTGTCCGGTGAGGAGACCGATAGTGGTTCTAAGGTTCTTCTTGCTCATGTCAAGTAGGGCCTTGGACCCCCGCTGCTTAGGAGACAGTATATTTCCAAAGTCTCCAGACTCCTTCAAAAATTATTCAGAGTGCTCAAGCGATTGGCGTTGCCGAACGGTGCGCAAACTGTCCAGTAGCGCCGGGATGAAATCCCATCAGGAGAAACCGGTCCACCAGCTTATGAGGCCCGAGAGCCGGGAGCCTTACCCAGGGAAGCCTTCCGCACTAGGAGGCTTCTGAATAGGAGCTGATCCGTGAGTTGAGCCGATCTGAGATTAAAATGGATCTTGTGGCCCAAGCTGCACGAAACCGTTCGCTTCCAGTCTCAGTTAGCTGTTATGTATGGTCGTAATTCCAGGGGGGGGGGGGGACCCCCAACCTGGAACCCCCTTCTTCCCTGAAAACATCCTCACTCCTTCCCGAAAACCCCTCCACCGCAAAACCTTCCTCGTAACCGCCTTCTCCCCACAATTCACCCCCCACCTCTCCCTCCCCCCAGAGGCAGTCTGGTACCAGCATCCCGGTGGGGATCGGTATCGGTATCCTGATATAAGCCCAATGCCAGCATACGGGTGTTAACATGGAGCCACCATCCTGGGGCTCGCCTGGATGGAGCATACTGGAGCGAAACTAGTGCCAGAATCCTGGTGTGTCACCAGTACCATCATCCTGGCGCCAGTTTCGTGGTGCCAGGCTAGTGCCGACCACCTGGCGCCAGCATTCTGGTGTCAGCCTGATGGCAGCATCCTAATGACAACCAGTAATCCCCCTAGTAACCCACAATAACCCGAACCCCCACTTTTTCTTCCTATTACATTTATATCACATTTTGTATGAAGGAAACCGACTTATAAGTTGTAACTGATCGGTTCGATCCACTGGTATCGCTTAGATATTGAAACGCAAAAAGTATTGTATATTTAGCAAACCGACGGTTTTAGGGAAACCGATACCGGCAGGTATCCGTTGCTTAATTGATTGATTTTATTTATTTTCAAGGAGTATACACAAAGTCCTCGACAAAGCTTTATTCAATTACTTAAGCTTTATATAATTTGATTTCATGGCTTTATATATATATTGATCACTTCGTTTAATTTTTTATTTTTTCGCTTAATTCGTCTCAATTGAAGGCATTTTGTGTTGCATAAGGATAAGCCCTATTTATGAGATATATGGATGAATAGTGATCGTTAGTCGACTGCAAAAGGACCTTTAAACTTACATTGCACCGTCGAAAGTCGTGCACATCCGTAAGTATATCTCATTCAAACATAAGCATTTCCCAATACAAGCTGGGATTTCCTTCGCTACTTTTTAAGTAGCTTTTACTAATTTTATTTTAAATAAAAACATCATCCTATAAACGGATTTATTTACAAACCTTATCAAATATGACAATATATATATATATATATATATATATATATATATATATATATATATATATATATATATATATATATATATATATATATATATATATATATATATATATATATATATATATATATATATATATATATATATATATATATATATATATATATATATATATATATATATATATATATATATATATATATATAGTTGGTAGCATTCGAAATATGAATTATTTCGTAATGTCACTTTAATTTGGAAAACGGCTTTGCCGAAGTGATCAATAGTTTAATTTTTTTATTTTTTCGCTTAATTCGTCTCAATTGAAGGCATTTTGTGTTGCATAAGGATAAGCCCTATTTATGAGATATATGGATGAATAGTGATCGTTAGTCGACTGCAAAAGGACCTTTAAACTTACATTGCACCGTCGAAAGTCGTGCACATCCGTAAGTATATCTCATTCAAACATAAGCATTTCCCAATACAAGCTGGGATTTCCTTCGCTACTTTTTAAGTAGCTTTTACTAATTTTATTTTAAATAAAAACATCATCCTATAAACGGATTTCTTTACAAACCTTATCAAATATAACAATATTATACTGTTTTCTACAATATTTCTTTACAATTTTTTGATATTATACAATTTTATATAGGTTTACCCTATTTTGATAACATTATACAATCTTTATTATAAACTCCTCTGCCAGAAATTAGGATTGAGGTTTCTTCTTTCATTTCGTTGAGCATATTATGAAGGTTTTTTAATTTTTATTTCGATTTAATGGCTCGTTGATAACAAACTCAGCCAATTGTATCATATTTTAAATGTTGGTAGCATTCGAAATTTGAATTATTTCGTAATGTCACTTTCATTTGGAAAACGGCTTTGCCGAAGTGATCAATAGTTTAATTTTTTATTTTTTCGCTTAATTCGTCTCAATTGAAGGCATTTTGTGTTGCATAAGGATAAGCCCTATTTATGAGATATATGGATGAATAGTGTTCGTTAGTCGACTGCAAAAGGACCTTTAAACTTAAATTGCACCGTCGAAAGTCGTGCACATCCGTAAGTATATCTCATTCAAACATAAGCATTTCCCAATACAAGCTGGGATTTCCTTCGCTACTTTTTAAGTAGCTTTTACTAATTTTATTTTAAATAAAAACATCATCCTATAAACGGATTTCTTTACAAACCTTATCAAATATAACAATATTATACTGTTTTCTACAATATTTCTTTACATTTTTTTTTAATATCATACAATTTTATATAGGTTTACCCTATTTTGATAACATTATACAATCTTTATTATAAACTCCTCTGCCAGAAATTAAGATTGAAGTTTCTTCTTTCATTTTATTGAGCATATGGAGGTTTTTTTATTTTTATTTCGATTTAATGGCTCGTTGATAACAAACTCAGCCAATTGTATCATATTTTAAATGTTGGTAGCATTCGAAATTTGAATTATTTCGTAATGTCACTTTCATTTGGAAAACGGCTTTGCCGAAGTGATCAATAGTTTAATTTTTTATTTTTTCGCTTAATTCGTCTCAATTGAAGGCATTTTGTGTTGCATAAGGATAAGCCCTATTTATGAGATATATGGATGAATAGTGTTCGTTAGTCGACTGCAAAAGGACCTTTAAACTTAAATTGCACCGTCGAAAGTCGTGCACATCCGTAAGTATATCTCATTCAAACATAAGCATTTCCCAATACAAGCTGGGATTTCCTTCGCTACTTTTTAAGTAGCTTTTACTAATTTTATTTTAAATAAAAACATCATCCTATAAACGGATTTCTTTACAAACCTTATCAAATATAACAATATTATACTGTTTTCTACAATATTTCTTTACAATTTTTTAATATTATACAATTTTATATAGGTTTACCCTATTTTGATAACATTATACAATCTTTATTATAAACTCCTCTGCCAGAAATTAGGATTGAGGTTTCTTCTTTCATTTCGTTGAGCATATTATGAAGGTTTTTTAATTTTTATTTCGATTTAATGGCTCGTTGATAACAAACTCAGCCAATTGTATCATATTTTAAATGTTGGTAGCATTCGAAATTTGAATTATTTCGTAATGTCACTTTCATTTGGAAAACGGCTTTGCCGAAGTGATCAATAGTTTAATTTTTTATTTTTTCGCTTAATTCGTCTCAATTGAAGGCATTTTGTGTTGCATAAGGATAAGCCCTATTTATGAGATATATGGATGAATAGTGTTCGTTAGTCGACTGCAAAAGGACCTTTAAACTTAAATTGCACCGTCGAAAGTCGTGCACATCCGTAAGTATATCTCATTCAAACATAAGCATTTCCCAATACAAGCTGGGATTTCCTTCGCTACTTTTTAAGTAGCTTTTACTAATTTTATTTTAAATAAAAACATCATCCTATAAACGGATTTCTTTACAAACCTTATCAAATATAACAATATTATACTGTTTTCTACAATATTTCTTTACATTTTTTTTTAATATCATACAATTTTATATAGGTTTACCCTATTTTGATAACATTATACAATCTTTATTATAAACTCCTCTGCCAGAAATTAAGATTGAAGTTTCTTCTTTCATTTTATTGAGCATATGGAGGTTTTTTTATTTTTATTTCGATTTAATGGCTCGTTGATAACAAACTCAGCCAATTGTATCATATTTTAAATGTTGGTAGCATTCGAAATTTGAATTATTTCGTAATGTCACTTTCATTTGGAAAACGGCTTTGCCGAAGTGATCAATAGTTTAATTTTTTATTTTTTCGCTTAATTCGTCTCAATTGAAGGCATTTTGTGTTGCATAAGGATAAGCCCTATTTATGAGATATATGGATGAATAGTGTTCGTTAGTCGACTGCAAAAGGACCTTTAAACTTAAATTGCACCGTCGAAAGTCGTGCACATCCGTAAGTATATCTCATTCAAACATAAGCATTTCCCAATACAAGCTGGGATTTCCTTCGCTACTTTTTAAGTAGCTTTTACTAATTTTATTTTAAATAAAAACATCATCCTATAAACGGATTTCTTTACAAACCTTATCAAATATAACAATATTATACTGTTTTCTACAATATTTCTTTACAATTTTTTAATATTATACAATTTTATATAGGTTTACCCTATTTTGATAACATTATACAATCTTTATTATAAACTCCTCTGCCAGAAATTAAGATTGAAGTTTCTTCTTTCATTTTATTGAGCATATGGAGGTTTTTTTATTTTTATTTCGATTTAATGGCTCGTTGATAACAAACTCAGCCAATTGTATCATATTTTAAATGTTGGTAGCATTCGAAATTTGAATTATTTCGTAATGTCACTTTCATTTGGAAAACGGCTTTGCCGAAGTGATCAATAGTTTAATTTTTATTTTTTCGCTTAATTCGTCTCAATTGAAGGCATTTTGTGTTGCATAAGGATAAGCCCTATTTATGAGATATATGGATGAATAGTGATCGTTAGTCGACTGCAAAAGGACCTTTAAACTTACATTGCACCGTCGAAAGTCGTGCACATCCGTAAGTATATCTCATTCAAACATAAGCATTTCCCAATACAAGCTGGGATTTCCTTCGCTACTTTTTAAGTAGCTTTTACTAATTTTATTTTAAATAAAAACATCATCCTATAAACGGATTTATTTACAAACCTTATCAAATATGACAATATATATATATGTATATATATATATATATATATATATATATATATTTATATATATATATATATATATATATATATATATATATATATATATATATATATATATATATATATATATATATATATATAAATCATATATATATATATATATATATATATATATATATATATATATATATATATATATATATATATATATATATATATATATATATATATATATATATATATATATATATATATATATATATATATATAGTTGGTAGCATTCGAAATATGAATTATTTCGTAATGTCACTTTAATTTGGAAAACGGCTTTGCCGAAGTGATCAATAGTTTAATTTTTTTATTTTTTCGCTTAATTCGTCTCAATTGAAGGCATTTTGTGTTGCATAAGGATAAGCCCTATTTATGAGATATATGGATGAATAGTGATCGTTAGTCGACTGCAAAAGGACCTTTAAACTTACATTGCACCGTCGAAAGTCGTGCACATCCGTAAGTATATCTCATTCAAACATAAGCATTTCCCAATACAAGCTGGGATTTCCATCGCTACTTTTTAAGTAGCTTTTACTAATTTTATTTTAAATAAAAACATCATCCTATAAACGGATTTCTTTACAAACCTTATCAAATATAACAATATTATACTGTTTTCTACAATATTTCTTTACATTTCTTTTAATATCATACAATTTTATATAGGTTTACCCTATTTTGATAACATTATACAATCTTTATTATAAACTCCTCTGCCAGAAATTAAGATTGAAGTTTCTTCTTTCATTTTATTGAGCATATGGAGGTTTTTTTATTTTTATTTCGATTTAATGGCTCGTTGATAACAAACTCAGCCAATTGTATCATATTTTAAATGTTGGTAGCATTCGAAATTTGAATTATTTCGTAATGTCACTTTCATTTGGAAAACGGCTTTGCCGAAGTGATCAATAGTTTAATTTTTTATTTTTTCGCTTAATTCGTCTCAATTGAAGGCATTTTGTGTTGCATAAGGATAAGCCCTATTTATGAGATATATGGATGAATAGTGTTCGTTAGTCGACTGCAAAAGGACCTTTAAACTTAAATTGCACCGTCGAAAGTCGTGCACATCCGTAAGTATATCTCATTCAAACATAAGCATTTCCCAATACAAGCTGGGATTTCCTTCGCTACTTTTTAAGTAGCTTTTACAAATTTTATTTTAAATAAAAACATCATCCTATAAACGGATTTCTTTACAAACCTTATCAAATATAACAATATTATACTGTTTTCTACAATATTTCTTTACAATTTTTTAATATTATACAATTTTATATAGGTTTACCCTATTTTGATAACATTATACAATCTTTATTATAAACTCCTCTGCCAGAAATTAAGATTGAAGTTTCTTCTTTCATTTTATTGAGCATATGGAGGTTTTTTTATTTTTATTTCGATTTAATGGCTCGTTGATAACACACTCAGCCAATTGTATCATATTTTAAATGTTGGTAGCATTCGAAATTTGAATTATTTCGTAATGTCACTTTCATTTGGAAAACGGCTTTGCCGAAGTGATCAATAGTTTAATTTTTATTTTTTCGCTTAATTCGTCTCAATTGAAGGCATTTTGTGTTGCATAAGGATAAGCCCTATTTATGAGATATATGGATGAATAGTGATCGTTAGTCGACTGCAAAAGGACCTTTAAACTTACATTGCACCGTCGAAAGTCGTGCACATCCGTAAGTATATCTCATTCAAACATAAGCATTTCCCCAATACAAGCTGGGATTTCCTTCGCTACTTTTTTAAGTAGCTTTTACTAATTTTATTTTAAATAAAAACATCATCCTATAAACGGATTTATTTACAAACCTTATCAAATATGACAATATATATATATGTACTATATATATATATATATACATATATATATATATATATATATATATATATATATATATATATATATATATATATATATATATATATATATATATATATATATATATATATATATATATATATATATATATATATATATATATATATATATATATATATATATATATATATATAATTTATTTATATATATATATAGTAGCATTCGAAATATGAATTATTTCGTAATGTCACTTTAATTTGGAAAACGGCTTTGCCGAAGTGATCAATAGTTTAATTTTTTTATTTTTTCGCTTAATTCGTCTCAATTGAAGGCATTTTGTGTTGCATAAGGATAAGCCCTATTTATGAGATATATGGATGAATAGTGATCGTTAGTCGACTGCAAAAGGACCTTTAAACTTACATTGCACCGTCGAAAGTCGTGCACATCCGTAAGTATATCTCATTCAAACATAAGCATTTCCCAATACAAGCTGGGATTTCCTTCGCTACTTTTTAGGTAGCTTTTACTAATTTTATTTTAAATAAAAACATCATCCTATAAACGGATTTCTTTACAAACCTTATCAAATATAACAATATTATACTGTTTTCTACAATATTTCTTTACATTTTTTTTAATATCATACAATTTTATATAGGTTTACCCTATTTTGATAACATTATACAATCTTTATTATAAACTCCTCTGCCAGAAATTAAGATTGAAGTTTCTTCTTTCATTTTATTGAGCATATGGAGGTTTTTTTATTTTTATTTCGATTTAATGGCTCGTTGATAACAAACTCAGCCAATTGTATCATATTTTAAATGTTGGTAGCATTCGAAATTTGAATTATTTCGTAATGTCACTTTCATTTGGAAAACGGCTTTGCCGAAGTGATCAATAGTTTAATTTTTATTTTTTCGCTTAATTCGTCTCAATTGAAGGCATTTTGTGTTGCATAAGGATAAGCCCTATTTATGAGATATATGGATGAATAGTGATCGTTAGTCGACTGCAAAAGGACCTTTAAACTTACATTGCACCGTCGAAAGTCGTGCACATCCGTAAGTATATCTCATTCAAACATAAGCATTTCCCAATACAAGCTGGGATTTCCTTCGCTACATTTTAAGTAGCTTTTACTAATTTTATTTTAAATAAAAACATCATCCTATATACGGATTTCTTTACAAACCTTATCAAATATAACAATATTATACTGTTTTCTACAATATTTCTTTACAATTTTTTGATATTATACAATTTTATATAGGTTTACCCTATTTTGATAACATTATACAATCTTTATTATAAACTCCTCTGCCAGAAATTAGGATTGAGGTTTCTTCTTTCATTTCATTGAGCATATGGAGGTTTTTTTATTTTTATTTCGATTTAATGGCTCGTTGATAACAAACTCAGCCAATTGTATCATATTTTAAATGTTGGTAGCATTCGAAATTTGAATTATTTCGTAATGTCACTTTCATTTGGAAAACGGCTTTGCCGAAGTGATCAATAGTTTAATTTTTTATTTTTTCGCTTAATTCGTCTCAATTGAAGGCATTTTGTGTTGCATAAGTATAAGCCCTATTTATGAGATATATGGATGAATAGTGTTCGTTAGTCGACTGCAAAAGGACCTTTAAACTTAAATTGCACCGTCGAAAGTCGTGCACATCCGTAAGTATATCTCATTCAAACATAAGCATTTCCCAATACAAGCTGGGATTTCCTTCGCTACTTTTTAAGTAGCTTTTACAAATTTTATTTTAAATAAAAACATCATCCTATAAACGGATTTCTTTACAAACCTTATCAAATATAACAATATTATACTGTTTTCTACAATATTTCTTTACAATTTTTTAATATTATACAATTTTATATAGGTTTACCCTATTTTGATAACATTATACAATCTTTATTATAAACTCCTCTGCCAGAAATTAAGATTGAAGTTTCTTCTTTCATTTTATTGAGCATATGGAGGTTTTTTTATTTTTATTTCGATTTAATGGCTCGTTGATAACAAACTCAGCCAATTGTATCATATTTTAAATGTTGGTAGCATTCGAAATTTGAATTATTTCGTAATGTCACTTTCATTTGGAAAACGGCTTTGCCGAAGTGATCAATAGTTTAATTTTTATTTTTTCGCTTAATTCGTCTCAATTGAAGGCATTTTGTGTTGCATAAGGATAAGCCCTATTTATGAGATATATGGATGAATAGTGATCGTTAGTCGACTGCAAAAGGACCTTTAAACTTACATTGCACCGTCGAAAGTCGTGCACATCCGTAAGTATATCTCATTCAAACATAAGCATTTCCCAATACAAGCTGGGATTTCCTTCGCTACTTTTTAAGTAGCTTTTACTAATTTTATTTTAAATAAAAACATCATCCTATAAACGGATTTATTTACAAACCTTATCAAATATGACAATATATATATATGTATATATATATATATATATACATATATATATATATATATATATATATATATATATATATATATATATATATATATATATATATATATATATATATATATATATATATATATATATATATATATATATATATATATATATATATATATATATATATATATATATATATATATATATATATATATATATATATATATATATATATATATAGTTGGTAGCATTCGAAATATGAATTATTTCGTAATGTCACTTTAATTTGGAAAACGGCTTTGCCGAAGTGATCAATAGTTTAATTTTTTTATTTTTTCGCTTAATTCGTCTCAATTGAAGGCATTTTGTGTTGCATAAGGATAAGCACTATTTATGAGATATATGGATGAATAGTGATCGTTAGTCGACTGCAAAAGCTGATTCAAACATAAGCATTTCCCAATACAAGCTGGGATTTCCTTCGCTACTTTTTAAGTAGCTTTTACTAATTTTATTTTAAATAAAAACATCATCCTATAAACGGATTTCTTTACAAACCTTATCAAATATAACAATATTATACTGTTTTCTACAATATTTCTTTACATTTTTTTTAATATCATACAATTTTATATAGGTTTACCCTATTTTGATAACATTATACAATCTTTATTATAAACTCCTCTGCCAGAAATTCGGATTGAGGTTTCTTCTTTCATTTCATTGAGCATATGGAGGTTTTTTTATTTTTATTTCGATTTAATGGCTCGTTGATAACAAACTCAGCCAATTGTATCATATTTTAAATGTTGGTAGCATTCGAAATTTGAATTATTTCGTAATGTCACTTTCATTTGGAAAACGGCTTTGCCGAAGTGATCAATAGTTTAATTTTTATTTTTTCGCTTAATTCGTCTCAATTGAAGGCATTTTGTGTTGCATGAGGATAAGCCCTATTTATGAGATATATGGATGAATAGTGATCGTTAGTCGACTGCAAAAGGACCTTTAAACTTACATTGCACCGTCGAAAGTCGTGCACATCCGTAAGTATATCTCATTCCAACATAAGCATTTCCCAATACAAGCTGGGATTTCCTTCGCTACTTTTTAAGTAGCTTTTACTAATTTTATTTTAAATAAAAACATCATCCTATAAACGGATTTATTTACAAACCTTATCAAATATGACAATATATTTATATATATATATATATATATATATATATATATATATATATATATATATATATATATATATATATATATATATATATATATATATATATATAGTTGGTAGCATTCGAAATATGAATTATTTCGTAATGTCACTTTAATTTGGAAAACGGCTTTGCCGAAGTGATCAATAGTTTAATTTTTTTATTTTTTCGCTTAATTCGTCTCAATTGAAGGCATTTTGTGTTGCATAAGGATAAGCCCTATTTATGAGATATATGGATGAATAGTGATCGTTAGTCGACTGCAAAAGGACCTTTAAACTTACATTGCACCGTCGAAAGTCGTGCACATCCGTAAGTATATCTCATTCAAACATAAGCATTTCCCAATACAAGCTGGGATTTCCTTCGCTACTTTTTAAGTAGCTTTTACTAATTTTATTTTAAATAAAAACATCATCCTATAAACGGATTTATTTACAAACCTTATCAAATATGACAATATATATATATGTATATATATATATATATATATATATATATATATATATATATATATATATATATATATATATATATATATATATATACATATATATATATATATATATATATATATATATATATATATATATATATATATATATATATATATATATATATATATATATATATATATATATATATATATATATATATATATATATATATATATATATATATATATATATATATATATATATATAGTTGGTAGCATTCGAAATATGAATTATTTCGTAATGTCACTTTAATTTGGAAAACGGCTTTGCCGAAGTGATCAATAGTTTAATTTTTTTATTTTTTCGCTTAATTCGTCTCAATTGAAGGCATTTTGTGTTGCATAAGGATAAGCCCTATTTATGAGATATATGGATGAATAGTGATCGTTAGTCGACTGCAAAAGGACCTTTAAACTTACATTGCACCGTCGAAAGTCGTGCACATCCGTAAGTATATCTCATTCAAACATAAGCATTTCCCAATACAAGCTGGGATTTCCATCGCTACTTTTTAAGTAGCTTTTACTAATTTTATTTTAAATAAAAACATCATCCTATAAACGGATTTCTTTACAAACCTTATCAAATATAACAATATTATACTGTTTTCTACAATATTTCTTTACATTTTTTTTAATATCATACAATTTTATATAGGTTTACCCTATTTTGATAACATTATACAATCTTTATTATAAACTCCTCTGCCAGAAATTAAGATTGAAGTTTCTTCTTTCATTTTATTGAGCATATGGAGGTTTTTTTATTTTTATTTCGATTTAATGGCTCGTTGATAACAAACTCAGCCAATTGTATCATATTTTAAATGTTGGTAGCATTCGAAATTTGAATTATTTCGTAATGTCACTTTCATTTGGAAAACGGCTTTGCCGAAGTGATCAATAGTTTAATTTTTTATTTTTTCGCTTAATTCGTCTCAATTGAAGGCATTTTGTGTTGCATAAGGATAAGCCCTATTTATGAGATATATGGATGAATAGTGTTCGTTAGTCGACTGCAAAAGGACCTTTAAACTTAAATTGCACCGTCGAAAGTCGTGCACATCCGTAAGTATATCTCATTCAAACATAAGCATTTCCCAATACAAGCTGGCATTTCCTTCGCTACTTTTTAAGTAGCTTTTACAAATTTTATTTTAAATAAAAACATCATCCTATAAACGGATTTCTTTACAAACCTTATCAAATATAACAATATTATACTGTTTTCTACAATATTTCTTTACAATTTTTTAATATTATACAATTTTATATAGGTTTACCCTATTTTGATAACATTATACAATCTTTATTATAAACTCCTCTGCCAGAAATTAAGATTGAAGTTTCTTCTTTCATTTTATTGAGCATATGGAGGTTTTTTTATTTTTATTTCGATTTAATGGCTCGTTGATAACAAACTCAGCCAATTGTATCATATTTTAAATGTTGGTAGCATTCGAAATTTGAATTATTTCGTAATGTCACTTTCATTTGGAAAACGGCTTTGCCGAAGTGATCAATAGTTTAATTTTTATTTTTTCGCTTAATTCGTCTCAATTGAAGGCATTTTGTGTTGCATAAGGATAAGCCCTATTTATGAGATATATGGATGAATAGTGATCGTTAGTCGACTGCAAAAGGACCTTTAAACTTACATTGCACCGTCGAAAGTCGTGCACATCCGTAAGTATATCTCATTCAAACATAAGCATTTCCCAATACAAGCTGGGATTTCCTTCGCTACTTTTTAAGTAGCTTTTACTAATTTTATTTTAAATAAAAACATCATCCTATAAACGGATTTATTTACAAACCTTATCAAATATGACAATATATATATATGTATATATATATATATATATACATATATATATATATATATATATATATATATATATATATATATATATATATATATATATATATATATATATATATATATATATATATATATATATATATATATATATATATATATATATATATATATATACATATATATATATATATATATATAGTTGGTAGCATTCGAAATATGAATTATTTCGTAATGTCACTTTAATTTGGAAAACGGCTTTGCCGAAGTGATCAATAGTTTAATTTTTTTATTTTTTCGCTTAATTCGTCTCAATTGAAGGCATTTTGTGTTGCATAAGGATAAGCCCTATTTATGAGATATATGGATGAATAGTGATCGTTAGTCGACTGCAAAAGGACCTTTAAACTTACATTGCACCGTCGAAAGTCGTGCACATCCGTAAGTATATCTCATTCAAACATAAGCATTTCCCAATACAAGCTGGGATTTCCTTCGCTACTTTTTAGGTAGCTTTTACTAATTTTATTTTAAATAAAAACATCATCCTATAAACGGATTTCTTTACAAACCTTATCAAATATAACAATATTATACTGTTTTCTACAATATTTCTTTACATTTTTTTTAATATCATACAATTTTATATAGGTTTACCCTATTTTGATAACATTATACAATCTTTATTATAAACTCCTCTGCCAGAAATTAAGATTGAAGTTTCTTCTTTCATTTTATTGAGCATATGGAGGTTTTTTTATTTTTATTTCGATTTAATGGCTCGTTGATAACAAACTCAGCCAATTGTATCATATTTTAAATGTTGGTAGCATTCGAAATTTGAATTATTTCGTAATGTCACTTTCATTTGGAAAACGGCTTTGCCGAAGTGATCAATAGTTTAATTTTTATTTTTTCGCTTAATTCGTCTCAATTGAAGGCATTTTGTGTTGCATAAGGATAAGCCCTATTTATGAGATATATGGATGAATAGTGATCGTTAGTCGACTGCTAAAGGACCTTTAAACTTACATTGCACCGTCGAAAGTCGTGCACATCCGTAAGTATATCTCATTCAAACATAAGCATTTCCCAATACAAGCTGGGATTTCCTTCGCTACATTTTAAGTAGCTTTTACTAATTTTATTTTAAATAAAAACATCATCCTATATACGGATTTCTTTACAAACCTTATCAAATATAACAATATTATACTGTTTTCTACAATATTTCTTTACAATTTTTTGATATTATACAATTTTATATAGGTTTACCCTATTTTGATAACATTATACAATCTTTATTATAAACTCCTCTGCCAGAAATTAGGATTGAGGTTTCTTCTTTCATTTCATTGAGCATATGGAGGTTTTTTTATTTTTATTTCGATTTAATGGCTCGTTGATAACAAACTCAGCCAATTGTATCATATTTTAAATGTTGGTAGCATTCGAAATTTGAATTATTTCGTAATGTCACTTTCATTTGGAAAACGGCTTTGCCGAAGTGATCAATAGTTTAATTTTTTATTTTTTCGCTTAATTCGTCTCAATTGAAGGCATTTTGTGTTGCATAAGTATAAGCCCTATTTATGAGATATATGGATGAATAGTGTTCGTTAGTCGACTGCAAAAGGACCTTTAAACTTAAATTGCACCGTCGAAAGTCGTGCACATCCGTAAGTATATCTCATTCAAACATAAGCATTTCCCAATACAAGCTGGGATTTCCTTCGCTACTTTTTAAGTAGCTTTTACAAATTTTATTTTAAATAAAAACATCATCCTATAAACGGATTTCTTTACAAACCTTATCAAATATAACAATATTATACTGTTTTCTACAATATTTCTTTACAATTTTTTAATATTATACAATTTTATATAGGTTTACCCTATTTTGATAACATTATACAATCTTTATTATAAACTCCTCTGCCAGAAATTAAGATTGAAGTTTCTTCTTTCATTTTATTGAGCATATGGAGGTTTTTTTATTTTTATTTCGATTTAATGGCTCGTTGATAACAAACTCAGCCAATTGTATCATATTTTAAATGTTGGTAGCATTCGAAATTTGAATTATTTCGTAATGTCACTTTCATTTGGAAAACGGCTTTGCCGAAGTGATCAATAGTTTAATTTTTATTTTTTCGCTTAATTCGTCTCAATTGAAGGCATTTTGTGTTGCATAAGGATAAGCCCTATTTATGAGATATATGGATGAATAGTGATCGTTAGTCGACTGCAAAAGGACCTTTAAACTTACATTGCACCGTCGAAAGTCGTGCACATCCGTAAGTATATCTCATTCAAACATAAGCATTTCCCAATACAAGCTGGGATTTCCTTCGCTACTTTTTAAGTAGCTTTTACTAATTTTATTTTAAATAAAAACATCATCCTATAAACGGATTTATTTACAAACCTTATCAAATATGACAATATATATATATGTATATATATATATATACATATATATATATATATATATATATATATATATATATATATATATATATATATATATATATATATATATATATATATATATATATATATATATATATATATATATATATATATATATATATATATATATATATATATATATATATATATATATATATATATATATATATATATATATATATATATATATAGTTGGTAGCATTCGAAATATGAATTATTTCGTAATGTCACTTTAATTTGGAAAACGGCTTTGCCGAAGTGATCAATAGTTTAATTTTTTTATTTTTTCGCTTAATTCGTCTCAATTGAAGGCATTTTGTGTTGCATAAGGATAAGCACTATTTATGAGATATATGGATGAATAGTGATCGTTAGTCGACTGCAAAAGCTCATTCAAACATAAGCATTTCCCAATACAAGCTGGGATTTCCTTCGCTACTTTTTAAGTAGCTTTTACTAATTTTATTTTAAATAAAAACATCATCCTATAAACGGATTTCTTTACAAACCTTATCAAATATAACAATATTATACTGTTTTCTACAATATTTCTTTACATTTTTTTTAATATCATACAATTTTATACAGGTTTACCCTATTTTGATAACATTATACAATCTTTATTATAAACTCCTCTGCCAGAAATTCGGATTGAGGTTTCTTCTTTCATTTCATTGAGCATATGGAGGTTTTTTTATTTTTATTTCGATTTAATGGCTCGTTGATAACAAACTCAGCCAATTGTATCATATTTTAAATGTTGGTAGCATTCGAAATTTGAATTATTTCGTAATGTCACTTTCATTTGGAAAACGGCTTTGCCGAAGTGATCAATAGTTTAATTTTTATTTTTTCGCTTAATTCGTCTCAATTGAAGGCATTTTGTGTTGCATAAGGATAAGCCCTATTTATGAGATATATGGATGAATAGTGATCGTTAGTCGACTGCAAAAGGACCTTTAAACTTACATTGCACCGTCGAAAGTCGTGCACATCCGTAAGTATATCTCATTCCAACATAAGCATTTCCCAATACAAGCTGGGATTTCCTTCGCTACTTTTTAAGTAGCTTTTACTAATTTTATTTTAAATAAAAACATCATCCTATAAACGGATTTATTTACAAACCTTATCAAATATGACAATATATTTATATATATATATATATATATATATATATATATATATATATATATATATATATATATATATATATATATATATATATATATATATAGTTGGTAGCATTCGAAATATGAATTATTTCGTAATGTCACTTTAATTTGGAAAACGGCTTTGCCGAAGTGATCAATAGTTTAATTTTTTTATTTTTTCGCTTAATTCGTCTCAATTGAAGGCATTTTGTGTTGCATAAGGATAAGCCCTATTTATGAGATATATGGATGAATAGTGATCGTTAGTCGACTGCAAAAGGACCTTTAAACTTACATTGCACCGTCGAAAGTCGTGCACATCCGTAAGTATATCTCATTCAAACATAAGCATTTCCCAATACAAGCTGGGATTTCCTTCGCTACTTTTTAAGTAGCTTTTACTAATTTTATTTTAAATAAAAACATCATCCTATATACGGATTTCTTTACAAACCTTATCAAATATAACAATATTATACTGTTTTCTACAATATTTCTTTACATTTTTTTGATATTATACAATTTTATATAGGTTTACCCTATTTTGATAACATTATACAATCTTTATTATAAACTCCTCTGCCAGAAATTAGGATTGAGGTTTCTTCTTTCATTTCATTGAGCATATGGAGGTTTTTTTATTTTTATTTCGATTTAATGGCTCGTTGATAACAAACTCAGCCAATTGTATCATATTTTAAATGTTGGTAGCATTCGAAATTTGAATTATTTCGTAATGTCACTTTCATTTGGAAAACGGCTTTGCCGAAGTGATCAATAGTTTAATTTTTTATTTTTTCGCTTAATTCGTCTCAATTGAAGGCATTTTGTGTTGCATAAGTATAAGCCCTCTTTATGAGATATATGGATGAATAGTGTTCGTTAGTCGACTGCAAAAGGACCTTTAAACTTAAATTGCACCGTCGAAAGTCGTGCACATCCGTAAGTATATCTCATTCAAACATAAGCATTTCCCAATACAAGCTGGGATTTCCTTCGCTACTTTTTAAGTAGCTTTTACTAATTTTATTTTAAATAAAAACATCATCCTATAAACGGATTTCTTTACAAACCTTATCAAATATAACAATATTATACTGTTTTCTACAATATTTCTTTACAATTTTTTGATATTATACAATTTTATATTGGTTTACCCTATTTTGATAACATTATACAATCTTTATTATAAACTCCTCTGCCAGAAATTAGGATTGAGGTTTCTTCTTTCATTTCGTTGAGCATATTATGGAGGTTTTTTAATTTTTATTTCGATTTAATGGCTCGTTGATAACAAACTCAGCCAATTGTATCATATTTTAAATATTGGTAGCATTCGAAATTTGAATTATTTCGTAATGTCACTTTCATTTGGAAAACGGCTTTGCCGAAGTGATCAATAGTTTAATTTTTTATTTTTTCGCTTAATTCGTCTCAATTGAAGGCATTTTGTGTTGCATAAGGATAAGCCCTATTTATGAGATATATGGATGAATAGTGTTCGTTAGTCGACTGCAAAAGGACCTTTAAACTTAAATTGCACCGTCGAAAGTCGTGCACATCCGTAAGTATATCTCATTCAAACATAAGCATTTCCCAATACAAGCTGGGATTTCCTTCGCTACTTTTTAAGTAGCTTTTACTAATTTTATTTTAAATAAAAACATCATCCTATAAACGGATTTCTTTACAAACCTTATCAAATATAACAATATTATACTGTTTTCTACAATATTTCTTTACAATTTTTTGATATTATACAATTTTATATAGGTTTACCCTATTTTGATAACATTATACAATCTTTATTATAAACTCCTCTGCCAGAAATTAGGATTGAGGTTTCTTCTTTCATTTCATTGAGCATATGGAGGTTTTTTTATTTTTATTTCGATTTAATGGCTCGTTGATAACAAACTCAGCCAATTGTATCATATTTTAAATGTTGGTAGCATTCGAAATTTGAATTATTTCGTAATGTCACTTTCATTTGGAAAACGGCTTTGCCGAAGTGATCAATAGTTTAATTTTTTATTTTTTCGCTTAATTCGTCTCAATTGAAGGCATTTTGTGTTGCATAAGTATAAGCCCTATTTATGAGATATATGGATGAATAGTGTTCGTTAGTCGACTGCAAAAGGACCTTTAACCTTAATTGCACCGTCGAAAGTCGTGCACATCCGTAAGTATATCTCATTCAAACATAAGCATTTCCCAATACAAGCTGGGATTTCCTTCGCTACTTTTTAAGTAGCTTTTACAAATTTTATTTTAAATAAAAACATCATCCTATAAACGGATTTCTTTACAAACCTTATCAAATATAACAATATTATACTGTTTTCTACAATATTTCTTTACAATTTTTTAATATTATACAATTTTATATAGGTTTACCCTATTTTGATAACATTATACAATCTTTATTATAAACTCCTCTGCCAGAAATTAAGATTGAAGTTTCTTCTTTCATTTTATTGAGCATATGGAGGTTTTTTTATTTTTATTTCGATTTAATGGCTCGTTGATAACAAACTCAGCCAATTGTATCATATTTTAAATGTTGGTAGCATTCGAAATTTGAATTATTTCGTAATGTCACTTTCATTTGGAAAACGGCTTTGCCGAAGTGATCAATAGTTTAATTTTTTTATTTTTTCGCTTAATTCGTCTCAATTGAAGGCATTTTGTGTTGCATAAGGATAAGCCCTATTTATGAGATATATGGATGAATAGTGATCGTTAGTCGACTGCAAAAGGACCTTTAAACTTACATTGCACCGTCGAAAGTCGTGCACATCCGTAAGTATATCTCATTCAAGCATTTCCCAATACAAGCTGGGATTTCCTTCGCTACTTTTTAAGTAGCTTTTACTAATTTTATTTTAAATAAAAACATCATCCTATAAACGGATTTCTTTACAAACCTTATCAAATATATATGTATATATATATATATATATATATATATATATATATATATATATATATATATATATATATATATATATATATATATATATATATATATATATATATATATATATATATATATATATATATATATATATATATATATATATATATATATATAGATATATATGTATATAGGTATATATATATATATGTTATTATTTCTTCTTTTTACCTAATTATTTATTAAACCTACAGTGTACCGTCGAAAGTGGTACTCATCCAAGAATACATCTCGTTTAAACAATAAGCATTTCCCAGTCCAGTCCGGGAAAACCTTCCAGCTATGTAAGTGGCTTTTATTATTTTTATTTTTTCATCAAAGTGTCATCCTTTAAACGAATCCTTTAAAAAAAGATTTTACAAAAAACCAATCAAATATTAACAATATTATACAATTTTATCTTATGTTTTGAACTCTTGTAAATATCATATAGCCTTAAGTATAAACTTCTCGACCAGAAATTACGATTTATATCTTATTTCATGGGAACGAGCAAATGAAGTATTTTATTTTTATTTTCATTTAATAGCTGGCTGATAGCGAGCCCAGCAATCGTATATCGTCCTTTTAAAGAGTGGATATATTCGAATTTCATATCGAATTTACGAAATGTTATTCCGCATTTAAGAGACGATTGATTGTGATTTTTTTCATTGTTTTTTGCTTAAATTTGTCTTTAATAAAGACATTTTATTTTGGTTTGCAAAAGGATACGCTTTGTTTTTGAGATGTGGATGAAGGGTGATCGTTCGCTAGCGATAAAGGGATCCCATTAAACCTACAGTGTACCGTCGAAAGTGGTACTCATCCAAGAATACATCTCGTTTAAACAATAAGCATTTCCCAGTCCAGTCCGGGAAAACCTTCCAGCTATGTAAGTGGCTTTTATTATTTTTATTTTTTCATCAAAGTGTCATCCTTTAAACGAATCCTTTAAAAAAAGATTATATATATATATATATATATATACTTTTTAGAATTGATCAATAAGATGATTATAAAGTAAATAATTATAAAAGCCACTTACATCGTGACGAAGCATTCCCTTGATCGGATTCGGGAATGCTTTAGGTGTTAACGAGAATGATGAATGCTTTCAGCATTCATCATTCTGAATTCAGAATGATGAATGCTGAAAGCATTCATCATTCTCGTTAACACCTAAAGCATTCCCGAATCCGATCAAGGGAATCCTTCGTCACGATGTAAGTGGCTTTTATAATTATTTACTTTATAATCATCTTATTGATCAATTCTAAAAAGAATATATACACAAAACTATCAAATATTTCAATATATATATATATATATATATATATATATATATATATATATATATATATATATATATATATATATATATATATATATATATATATATATATATATATATATATATATATATATATATATATATATATATAAAATATGTGTATGTATATTTATTAATTGGCGAATGCGACTAAATAAATAAAAGTCATTCATAGAGTAGTTCAAGGGTCGGGTTTTGGAATGCTTGTTTTTACATTTCATGAATAGATGTCCCTCACTTTTGACGAGCAGTATAAGCTTTGTTTTTATGATAAATGCATGCAGGTGGACATGGACATATGATGAATGCAATGCGTGCATCTCCCTCCATTCATTAATCGTAAAACAAAGCTTTCACGCCTTGAAAATAAAATCAGTTTATTCATGTTGAAATCAAACAAAAAATGGATGACAAAATAATATAAAGGCACGGTATTACATTGGCGAATGTTGTCGCCTTATATTAGTATGAATTTTTATCAATAAATTTGGAAAGTCATCCATTTTAAAACAATCGTATCATCAAAAGTTACCAGCCAGCCATGTAAATAACATTAGGAAACAAACATTCTTACAAAAAATCAAAACAGAATATATACATTTATCCAAAATGGTAAAACTTAAGAGAACAACCAACATTGAAAGGAGATTATTATTATTATCCTATTATTATGATTATTATAATAATTATTAATAATTATTATCCTAACAATCAATCAATTAATACATTAAATGAAAATAATCAAATAAACACGTATAATAAAATTTAATATGTGGAAAAATATTATTGCATATCAAATTAAAAACATGGAAATAGTATTTTTTTCTACTAAAATTGTATGTATGCCTACTTATGCCTCTATTACAAAATATTAAATGACCTATAAAATATCCTATAAAAACCTATAAAATATTATTTCGCTAAAGCAGTCAGTTGAGCATTGGCAGAGGTAATGGCTGCGTAGCACTGTGTTGAAAACCAACTTAACAAATCGAACATATTTTGCTACTACATAATGATACTACTAAGCAATATTATAATCGATATCGTCATTTATAATTTTTTTCCAATTCTTTGATAATTTGAATACAATGATTAATATTATTTTGCGTTTGAATAGTATTAAATTCGGTAAAATTATTGTCGTCTTTATTTTTAATATTATTACAAAATATTCGGAACAACGTGAGTGATTTTTCAAAATATGCCGAGGCTCTTTATAATATCTGAGTACAAAACAATATTTTTTCGTCTTTAGTGTGATTTTGGCTAAATATATTAATTCAGTTACCGCGGTTCTTATGACATTTCTCAGACGTATAAACTTTGTTCTTGTTCTAAAATAATTCCAAGTCTTTTAGGAAACGTAGTACAATATCTTTAGTACAACTTATTACAGTAGTTTCATAGAAGGTGATTTCTGCACTTAATTTTATACGGTAACTATTTTTTTCACAGGGTCTTGTTAAATCGCCATCAGAAGTTAATTTCTTCTGCTTCACGTATTTTTATAAACTGTTCTATTGACATTTTAAAACCATTTAATCTTATTTAAATTTCCACCTATCTGGATAATTTGGAAAACAACCATTCTTTTAGGTATTTTTTTCCTCTTTCAAAAATTTTAAACCAAAACCAACGGATGCCTAAAATTGCAGCAGATCTAACAAGTCCAGCAACCGTCGGCTATTACGCGAGTTAATGCTATCCTATTTTTATCAAATTTATCAATAGCGTGTTCTGCTTCTAAAAGAGCATTTTGATTATTAATTTACCATCAGTATCTATATTCCCACTAGTAGAACACTTTCGTGGGTACTTTATAATAAATCGAATTAAGACAGGTGGCGGACGTTTAATATTGAGCTTATTTGTGTCACATTTAATAATCCTCCCCCAATACTAGTAATTCCCACAACTACAATGTCATTGTGATTCCTTCTAAGTTTTTTAATGGCTTTACATACGTTAAAGTATATTTATTTTTAATCGCTGCGAAATTGCTATATTATCATCATCCTTACTTACACTGGGAATCATGGTGCCCTTCTTCAATGAAGAGTTTGATGTTTCTTTTTCTTTAAACTTCTGCAATTCTCCATAACGATCGTTCACCCTAAAACAAAATAATATTACTTATTTATTTAAAATAAAATCCCTAAAAAACTCTGATAAATGTCATAAAATGAACTCTGATAATAATGGGTTAAAATGCCCTTTTGCTTAAACTTGAACTGATTTCGCTGACAGTAATTAAATCGTTAGTTACGTTTAATAACTTCTTGTTTGATCGGGAGTTAAAAATAATATATGTGGCAGTTAGGTCAATTTAGTTCGGTCCACTCTTTTTTGACTAAAACGTGATTCAGAACGAACTTAGACTTGGACCCTTTAATATAAAAGTAGTGTCATACAGATAGCAATGGAGAGAGACAGGATAAAAATAACATTGCAAAATTACAATCGTTACTTTATTTAGATGTCGTAATAAAGCTTTAGACATCAGAGGCTAAATTATAAGATGAAAATGGAAGCAGGTAGGTGACATCAGTAGACAAGAGGTGAATAAATATAGCGCCCGCGAACATATAGGCATCTGGAATATAAGGAGGTATTGATCAAGATGAGTCATGTACCCGTATTATGTCGAATGGGCTGGCCGAAGGACTGGTCCTCAGTGGATGAGAATAGCTGGTCAGGTAAAAGTGACCGCCTCTCAGCAGTAGGAGAGACTGGTAAAAAAGAAGAAGAAACAACAACGAAATGCAACGTTTTATCTTTCCTAAAACCCACAAGTTTGACTGATAGGTGTTTTATATAGTCTACCTACTTGAAATAAAACTTAAATGGGCTTCTCGAAAATCAGTATAAATATTTAAGACGTTCCTCATCGTTTTTAAAAAAAAATACGTGTGGCACTCGGGGACTGCCGCGGTAAAGCTATTGCATAGCATTTTTAACAACTTATGCAATTATAATTATTTATTTATTTTATTTTGTCTGATATCAGATACCTGCGCTCTATCGGAAAACGTTAAAATAATTAGTGCGCCGCGCACGAATTTTTTATTTGATAAAGCAAAAAAACCGGATTATTCGAAAATATTCGTAGATAAAAAGATAGATAATTAAATTATCTTTAAAATGGTGCAGGTTTCATAATAATACGCCAGATAGTATTTGCGTAGTAGTCGTTTTTGTGTTCGGTTAGACCTAATTTCACAAATTAATTACACTATGTAATATAAACAAAATCTAAAATATTCAAAACTAAGAATATTAGGAAAATGTTCTTGTTTAACATATATTTTTTTCGAATCGTAAGCAGTACTCCTTTAGACGTAATGATCAGTTTAAAATCATTATTTTCGTTAGGAAATTTCTTCATTCGGTCGCCGCGCTGGCCTAGGCCCGCGATAAAAGCTATGCAATAGCTTAAAAATAATGATATACTATTAGTCTGCATCTACCACTGTTGTGTCTGCATCTTAAGTTGTATTTAATATTGCGAAAACTCTGTATTCCATATTGTTGTCGGTGAGAATGAATAAATAAATAATATGTACAATATTATGCCAATCTCGTAAAATACTCGTAATAACTGCCATCGTGGGTGCCGACTGAACGTGTCCGGCGTGTGACGCGCCAGCGAAATGCCATCATCGTAGTAGTCTGGGACAGTAGCAAAAAATATTAGTCATTTTATTATGTAATAAATGCCTTACTCCCTCAATGACAATGGGCGGTTTCGTCTTACTCCTTGTATACTTATGACTCATACCAAAACATACTCCTAATGGCGGAACGAATATACAGCTTTTCAAAGCTTGGAGATTTTATTGAATTCGCTCTTTTGCGTAGCGGCGTGGGTGTGCACGCTCTATATATCCCGCTTGCCAATGCGCCGTAATTGAACGCCATACAATTACAAATAAGAATACTATATAATAAACATACCTTTATTTCCATATCTTCGTAAAGCAGTGTAACTTAATAGAAAATAAATAAATCTGATATATTATTTCATTCGAACTTACAAAATCGTAGATACATAAACTATTCAACTAGGCATGTAAAGGTTTAAATCGTTATATCTTCTAAACAATATCGAACGATGGCATAATATTTTTAACGAATAGCGTTGTATATGTATACTTATAGAAAACCTCCCATACAAAAACTACCATCGATAATTTTATTTCAGGATTATTTAAACGGCAATCTGGCTACCGGGAGCGGTTGCGATTAACGAGAATTTGTAGTTGAAATAAGTCAAAAAGTAGTAAATTAGTAACTTTACCGTAGAATGCAGTGACTATTCTATAAATACAGTTGGTGATTAACCTGTTGGCCAGGCTTGCTATAGAACGATAAAGTCAACATAGAATAAGTACTGCGCAGAGTGAAATGCTCGATTCCGTCAGAGACGAATACTTTAATATCGAGGTCAAAATAATGCGCACATAATAATTAAAGGCAAAGAAGGATTTTCCCGTGGGATGGGGATTATGTGAATGCATCCAAAATAGAAATCATCTGTTTTAATATATAGCTGTTTAATAGCTGCTTTATTATATAAAATACACCATAATGATATTTTTGTTAAATATATAGGTACGACGTGAACATTCAAAATAGAGCATAATCGGCATAAATTGGTGATGATAGCCTTAAGTTGGTCTGAGCGCGATTTTCGCATAAGATATCCTGAGCCAGAGTCACATCTTCTCTCTACTTACCAACGCCTTAAGGCGAGATACCGGGAAAGGTACCAGCGGACAGCCTCGCCCCCTGACTACCAGTTAGGAATGATATCTCCATCTGGAATTAACTATCAGGATACCACCTTCCTTCCGACTGGCTACAGGTTTGTGTACCAAATGATCGTATCGGGGGTACGATATGGTTTAGAACCTAGTCTTATCTGGTCGGCATGACCGTGCTGGAGGAGTATTGTCCGGGCCGTAATTGGTCACAATAGGTAGACGCTTGCATAAGTGACTTCTTGCTGTGACTTCAAATGACCATTGTCGCCTGGTGGAAGTAGAAGTCTTTTCAAAACTGTAAGCAAGGGAGACGGTACTGGCTTCCAATTGCCGTAGCTGTTTGAGGCAGGTCTTTGCTGGGCAGTGGCGTAGTGTCTATAAGATTTTGCTACTGATCTCAAAATAAAAAGACGACAACAATCGCAATAACATGCTGAGACAGCGGATTCGCTAACAACATCTATTAACTCACAACAGTCAACTATGTAACCCTGTCAGATTTCGTGCCGTATCTCCTGATCTTTAAAATATTCTGAGCGATCTTGATGTGCGCTCTTCCTTGCTGGTAGATATTAGTAATGGTTCGCAAGTCTTTGTCAAGTATACCTTCTTACTGGAAAATTACGACCATCCTGTTGTGTCTGTCGAAGAAACACATGTGAACCGTGTGGTTAATATATTTACATCTCTTAATCAGAAACTGAATGTTAATAGCGCTTCTCTGCTTCTTAGGTTGGATCGGTTGAACATTATTACATACAAAGGTCTTTCTAAATCCACGAGTGTAATGTACTGACCGATTATATTGCCGTGTAGGTGGTAGGGCGTAATTGAATTACAGGGCGGAGCGTTGATATATAAAGATGTGCTCTCGGTCAGACGCACATTGTACGCCACAACAGGCACGGCGTTCGTCCAGTTAGTGATTGCTGGCGCCCGTGCCATTAGCAGCAAATGAGATGGCTCAAAGTGAATGTTGAATGTGGTTTTTCATGGGGCGGTCGCGTGACTGGCGCTCGAAGCACGACGACACGCGACCGAGCGACCGACGCGGCGACGCGACGCGACTCTCGCGGCTGATTCACAAATGCGATTTGTTTAATGAGTAATGCTGAGGGGTCGAAACCGCGGAGTCGCCACTGCGTACTAACACGCTGTGATCTCGCACAACGCATGCAGTCCTATTTTAAAACCATGAATATTAAAAGGTTCACATAACATATTATAAATGTTATAAATAGGATATAAACGAATTTACCGTGTGAAATTTGTAGCACCCGACGTTTCGGTGACGTTGCAGCCGCCGTTGTCCAGGGTAGACTACCCTGGACAACGGCGGCTGCAACGTCACCGAAACATCAGGTGCTACAAATTTCACTCGGTAAATTGGTTTATATCCTATTTATAATGTCAAACAACCGCGATAGTCTTCGATTTTATATTATAAATGTGTTGACGCTATGAGATGATAAATTTAATAATTTATTTATTTATATAAGTACAGTAAAACCATTAACTATTATAATTATAATTATATACAAAATTTAGCAATAACTAAGTAAAACAGCATTAACTATTATAATTATAATTACATACAGAATTCCTCAAAAACATGTCCTTATGCCGATTATGATTTACCACATGAGAAACAATTTCATAAGTACTTTATTAGATTAAATTGTTATTATTTAGTTATATATAAAATCGAAGACTATATATATATATGTATATATATATATATATATATATATATATATATATATATATATATATATATATATATATATATATATATATATATATATATATATATATATATATATATATATATATATATATATATATATATATATATATATATATATATATATATATATATATATATATATATATATATATATATATATATATATATATATTTATATATTATGACTATATACAAGACTATATACAATTCGTTTTCAATCCTCTTTATAATATTTAGTTATATATTAATACTTTACACCCTTATTATATATGATACTAGCTGTTGCCCGCGGCTTCGCACGCGTTAAATTTGGGTTAAGATAGATCCGTTTTTCCCAATCAAGTGGTAACTTTTGCGTGTAATATATAAAGGTATCCAACGTCCTTCTCTGTACTCCTGTCAATATTTACTTCATGATGATCAACCAAGTAATTAAGGCGTGAACATTTGACGATCGCGGTGCTTGCGCTACGCATGTTATTGAGACAAATGATGAATTTATAAGATTCTAGCGCCTTCTCGCGTCCGGGAACCGTCAGGCGCGACTCAGATTCTATTTTGATTTTTAGCGTTATTTACCCCTTCCTACCCCCTTAGTGGTAAATTTTAGAAAAATATGAAACATGCATTTGCTTATTTGTTTAATATCATTTAAACCCCTTTTTCGCCCCATTAAGGGTTGAATTAAAAAAACGATATACGTATTTGCTTAAATGTTTATTAGAGTATTCCTACAAATTCCATCTAATATCGTTTCTCCATAAAAAATTTAAACCCCTTTTCACGCCTTTAGGGGTTGAATTGTGAAAAAACACAAAAGACGTATTTGATTATTTGTTTATTAGAGTAATCCTACAAAGTTTCAAAATAAAAAGTCCATCTAATATCGATAAGAACTTTAAAACCCCTTTTTACGCATTTAGGGGTGAAATTTCAAATAAATACGAAGTTCATCTAATATCATTTTTCCTTACAAACTTTGAAACCCCTTTCCACCCCTTTAGGGGTTGAATTTTAAAAAAATATGAAAGACCTATTTGCTTATTTGTTTATTAGAGTAATCTTACAAAGTTTCAAAATCATCCAAAGTTTTGAATTTAAAAGTCCATCTAATGTCGTCCATCCAAACAAATTTTGAAACACCGTTTCACCCCTTTAGGGGTTGAATTTTTGAAAAACATAAAATACCTATTTGCTTATTAGTTTTTTAGAAAAAACTTACAAAGTTTCGAATTAAAAAGTTAATCTAATATCGTTTATCCAAAAGAACACAATATGTACACTGTTTCACCCCTTTAGGTCTAGAATATTGATAAAACATGAAACACTTGTTTCCCCCTCAAATTTATTAGAGTTTCTTTTCCCCCTTAAATTTAGTAGAATTTATTCTTACAAAGTTTTAAATTAAAAAGTTCATCTATTTCGTTTCTCCATACAAATTGTATAACCCCTTTTCACTCATTTTGGGGTTGAATTTTAAAAAACCACGAAGGACGTTTTTTCTTATATTTTTTTACTAGAGTAATCCTTCAAAGTTTCGAAATAAAAAGCACATCTAATATTGTTCATTCATACAAAGTTTGGAACCCTGTTTCACCCCTTTAGGGGTAGAATTTAAAAAAAATATGAAACACCTATTTTCTTATTTGTTTAATAGAGTAACCTTACAAAGTTTCGAATTAAAATGACCAGCTATATCGTTTCTCAATACAAAATTTATAACCCCTTTCCACCCCTTTAGGGGTTGAATTTTGGAAAAAACACGAAAGTTTCAAAATAAAAAGCACATCTAATATTGTTTATTCAAACAAAGTTTTGAACCCTGTTTCACCCCTTTAGGGGTAGAATAAAAAAAAAAAATGAAACTCCTATTTTCCTATTTGTTTAATAGAGTAATCTTACAAAGTTTCAAATTATAAAGACCATCTATATCGTTTCTGCATACAAATTTTATAACTCCTTTCCACCCCTTTATGGGTTGAATTTTGGAAATACCACGAAAGAAGCAGTTTGTTATTTTTTTATTAGAGTAATCCTACAGGAATTCGAAATAAAAAGCACATCTAATATTGTTCATTCATGTAAATTTTAACACCCCGTTTCACCCCTTTAGGGGTTGAATGTAGAAAAAACATGTAACACCTATTTTCTTATTTGTTTATTAGAGTAATCTTACAAAGTTTCGAATTAAAAAGTACATCTATATCGTCTCTCCATATAAATTTCGAAACCCATTTTCACCCCTTTAGGGGTTGAATTTTCAATATCCACGAAATACGTATTTTCTTACCTTTTTATTAGAGTAATCCTTCGAAGTTTCGAAATAAAAAGCACATCTAATATTGTTTATTCATAAAAAGTTTGGAACCCTGTTTCACCCCTTTAGGGGTAGAATTAAAAAAAAATGGAATATCTTTTTTCTTATTTGTTTAATAGAGTAATCTTACAAAGTTTCGAATTAAAAAGACCATCTATATCGTTTCTCCATACAAATTTTATAACCCCTTTCCACCCCTTTAGGGGTTGAGTTTTGGAAAAACCACGAATGAAGCATTTTTTTATTTTTATATTATAGTAATCCTACAATAAAAAGCACATCCTACTAATAGAAAGCACATCTAATATTGTTCATTCATACAAATTTTGAAACTCCGTTTCACCCCTTTAGGGGTTGAATTTTGAAAAAACATGAAACACCTATTTTCTTATTTGTTTATTAGAGTAATCTTACAAAGTTTCGAATTAAAAAGTACATCTATATCGTCTCTCTATAAAAATTTCGAAACCCCTTTTCACCCCTTTAGGGGTTGAATTTTGAAAAAATATGAAACACGTGTTTCCTTATTTATTTATTAGAGTAATCTTACAAACTTTCGAAATAAAAAGTCCATCTAAAATCGTTTGTCCATACAAATTTTAAACCCCCGTTTTTCCCCTTTAAGGGTAGAATTTTGAAAAAACATGAAACACCTATTTCCTTATTTGTTTATTAGAGTAGTCTTTCAAAGTTTCGAATTAAAAAGTACATCTATATAGGTTTTCCATACAAACTGTGAAACCCCTTTTCACCCCTTTAGGGTTTGAATTTCGAAAAATCCAGTGAGCGTTTGCGTCCTAAAAGGAACCTATGTTAAAAATTTCAGCTTCCTAGGTCTAAGGGTTAGGGCTGGGCGTTGATGAGTCAGTCAGTGAATGAATGAATGAATGAGTGAATCGGAACTTCTCTTTTTATATACGAGATTGTAACGTCTATAACATATGTATAGAAAAAGTATAATTTACCCTATGAGAAATGATTTCATAAATACTTTATTAGATTACATTGTTATTATTTAGTTATATATATTATTACTTTACACTTTATTATATATGACATTTTAAAGTCCATGACATATAGACTAAGTATAAATACAAATGTATAAATATTTAAATACATGAATAGCGATATAAATAAATTATCGTAACACATTTATAATGTAAACAAATTAGATTGAGGTTTTTTTTTTAGTTAAAAGAAAACGGATTTTTATGGCGTGCAACCAGACGATAATCCTCCCAATGTTTGTAGAAAGCAAATGTAACGTCCAGTTTCACACGGCAAGGATTCGTCCTCTCCCGATACTGCTTTTTATTATTTTCCCAAACTTAAGCACTTACTCTTCTTTGTAGTCGTTACTTCATAACTGAAGATCGTGTAGATCAGCGGCACGCAACGTATTTATACTGTTAACCCAAACCCCCGAAGTTTTTTCCCCCGACCCTATGTTGGAGAGGGTGGAATTCCGTCTCACACAAAATGTAGATTATTGAAGCAAACGGCGGTAAATGCAGCTGACTATATAGTAGCTTTTATTCTATATAGTGAGATATTCAAAAAGACGAATTTGTATTTACACTGTATAGTGGGATAAAAAGGTAATCCACTGCATTTAAAAATGTTCATCCGATATTCTATCTTTTAGGAATGACAAAACAAGAAATCTTCGGAAATCTCGTCATCATGTCAATACCTAATGATGTATACGAAAATATAAACTAGCCTAATTTCATACGACTGAATAGCATTCACCCGAGATATCAGTTGTTTTTTTGTCATCAGATAATAACCATTGCGACTGCTGGAAGTTTTTCTTTCAGTGGAAGAATCGAAGCTACCGTCGCATCGTCCGAATTCGGACACGATACTAGAAGAAGACCGTTTTCGGCTATTTATTATTTCAATATTATAATTTACTAAATATAATCGGTTGCCTCTTCGTCTCTCCAGACGTGTGGCCATGCGGCATATATGTCCTCAATATACTCGTAGATCATACCCTGTATACTGAGGGGCAAGTAGGATGACGACTCGCGTTCCGGAGGAACAAATAGCATTGGTTGGAGCTCGGCAAAGAAACGAGATAGGTAAACTTTTGTTGAGTGTACGTGTAAATCTCAACGAGTTCTATGAAGTGGCTCTGGTGCGAAAATGGTCTCGGTTCTGATTTCACAAAGGAGGTGTGATAGAAAATTGCATAAAAAAACACATATTTAACAATGAAGCCACATGATGGAAAAGGTAAGGAAAAGGTAGAGAACCAGTTGAGATAGAGAGAGAAAGATCAATGAGATAATTTAAGTTCCGCATCTTGACTTTGGAACGTGTCAGATGAATTCCAGAGCGCCACAAAGTGGAGGCGTCGGGTGCAGTGCGCGGTCGCATCTATGATCAACTGCGGAGGCAACGGTGATAGATCCGAAGAAAGACGCGGTTATCCGAATGGAGCTCGACGTAGTGGACAAGCTGGGGGTGATTTTTTTATCGACAGAGAAATTGTCGTGTCTCTATAACATCTTATCTCTATAACTTTCGCGTTCCACGTTCGAATCTCTAATTAATATGTGACCTCTCTCGAACGAAGCGCACGGGTCAACATGAGTGTTGCGGACGTTACGGATATGAGCAAGCAGGAGAGACCGTAAGCAGGACAAATATGAGAAAAAAGGAGATAACGCGAAAACAAGCAACGGCGCAACATGTGTTAGGAATCAAGGATTTAGAGAAAGGGAAGACACGGAAACAAGCAACGGAGCGAAGTGAGCGAGGAGTCAAGGTGTACGAAAAGGACACCACGCGGATCAGCGGGCGACAGTGCAATCGTTATTGGTCTCATCGAGATACATATGTTCTATTTAATAAGGTCACCTTGCTGAGAAATCTTTATTTCGGATTCGGTAGCCGGAAGCGATATTAGTTTATAAGTTATTTTTGTAAATTCGTTGTAATTAAAATATTGCCGTATTTTTTAAAAACGGTATTTCTTCGTGACGACTTCGTTTCTTCAGGCAAAATGGTCTACTTGATGAGCTATCGCGGTGCAGCTCGGTCTGCACCATCGGAGTCTCCGGCGAACTTTGCTGTAGCAGTTAAAGATGTCGATTACAACGGGAGAAGCAGTCAGCCCAGGAAATTTTAAGGATAATGATCGATATGTCTCCAGTGAGGTGAACATAGAAGATTTAAGGACGAGTGCAAACATATCGTGCAGCAAAGCCAACATGCCCGTCAGAAGCCAACGCCTCGCGGCAAGGCCCCCAGAAGGTAACTCAGAGGGCAACCTCGCCCCACTACCAGTTTTGACAGGATATCTCCTCCTGGATTTAACCATTGGGACACCTAAGTCCTCCCGACTGGTTACGGGTTCGGGGTTACTTAAGCGGCCTTCCACCTGGAGTATGTTCAGCCGTGACTTAGTAATCTTTGCCCGGCTCTGAACTCAGGATCAGGTAGCCGAAAAGTCATTTTAAAAGTGCAGAACGACAGGTCAAAATCCACCCCCGCTTCTTAGGAAACAAAGCCGTTCCAGACTCCCCCGGTTATCTGTCGAAGTGCACAGTCGATTGACTAACACCGCGCGGTGCGCAATTGGTCCAGGAGCGCCAGGAGAACGATTACCAAGGGAAACTGACCCAAGTTTATATATAAAACATTGATTTTGCTTACTAAACTAACAAGAATCGAATGGAAAACCTTAACCTTTTGCTTATTTGATTTTGTCACCCAACTAAGACTATCCCGTTTTAGGGTGGACAGCAGCGTAGTATCTGTAATACCACCCTTCCAATTTTCTTTTTTTGATCAGTCAATGGATTTCCTCTGCATTAGTGAAAGCCACTTGCATGGGCGTTTTTCTCGTTGTACCGCCACCGCCGCCCGCGCTGTGGTTTTCCTTTACGTCGCATAAAGCTTCACCGTAGACTAGCAATTATAGCTAGAGTAACGCTTCTAGGAATTCTCGTATTTACGGGTTATTAGCAATGAAACACCAGTCTGGCTTTTAGTCTTGGTAAGCGATAGTAATCCCCCAGCTAAGATCGTGGACACCGCGCAGTCTACGAAGGTTTCTTCCCCGTCGTTATAGTAGGTAAAATCTCGCTTCGTAGAATCTTTGAGAGTTTGGGAGAATTAATACCTTAAGCTTGATTGCTTTAGTTCCCTAGAAACCTATAGTGCTCCCAACGGCATTGTGGCGTATTCTCGAGGTAGTGGAACCCGCAAAAACGCAGCACACATGCAAAGTGATAAAATTTGTATGTGATGCGTGAGTAAAAGTCGATAATTATACAATGACATCAATACGATAACAAAAACAAACACAGTCGTGCGCGTCTACCTAGGCAATAACGCCCACAGTAGACTGTTGACTTAAATGTTAAAGCCTGAAATATTGATGCTTGTTAATAACCTTAAAGTACCCATTAATATCTATCAGAGTTTTTTTCAAGTTTTGCACAGATTTGAGTTAACATTTCTTTGCACTCACTTCTACTTTTGGTCATGAGCCACTTTTTAACGTATTTATTCAGAGTCACCAAAGTCACTCAAATCTAGAGTATACACTCCTTGGTGGGCTTGCTTACTTTTATTTCGAGTATCATGTGAGTGGTTTAGGGAAAAATGACGGTCAGTGCTTTTATAGAAATGCGTAATAATATTCCGCACATATAATTGTCTCCCATCCAATACGTTAATATTCTAAAAAGTTTATCGGATGGATATACTTAAAGTACTGTTTATAAAGCAAACTGTCGCCTTTTGAACTTTAATAAGCGGGTCCAGGTGAACTATGGCCGCACCACCCTATCCAATTTGCCCGTACAGGATAAGTGACTAGGCTTAGGACCAATATACTGAACGTTGGATTTTTATTTCTACTTAATACATTTCTGACTAATTTCTGAATGTCTTCGTATCCTTCCTGAAATATTATTAATATGTACCAACAGAGATGATGATCAATCTGAGTTCCTAGATATTTGATGGAATTGACTCGTGCTATTGACTTATAGAAATTGTCTTTTTCCATATTTTAATTTAGATTGGGAGTTAGTTACTGTCGGGAGTCTATGTTGTAGGTCATGTGTTTTGTTTTACCTATATTTAGCATTAGCGAGTTGTTATCTAACCAGTTTTTTACCATTTTCAACACGCTTGTAGCCATATTGTTAACATTTTCCAAACTGATTGAAGCAAGTATGATGGTTGTATCATTAGCGTATATCAAGAGATCTACGTAGTACCTAGTTCACATCAATCTTTTTGACAAATCAGAAATAAAGTAGGTCCAAGTGTGCTATCTTGCGAAATGCCATAATTATAACATCAGTTATCATTGACTGTATAACTAACCCGGAACTCGTTGTTTTCTCTCGGATAGATAGCTGCTAAAACATTGATGCTTTCCGCCTTTGATATTTATTAATTTTCTATGTACAATTTTATGGGAGATGTCTTTGAAAGATCTAAAATGATAGCAAGAGTTCTGGCAATATACAACAGCTAACCCATGGTAGTTTATCGATACATACATGGAAGTGCAGCAAAAGGATAAAAATCCATTTAGTTATAGCTATTTAAATGCGTATTTTTATAATATTCTCTACAAAGAAGATCAAGTTCATTAACCAAAGTGAAGACTTATTTGCTATGGAATGCATAAGAAAAGTAAAGACTCGGAATTTTTAGTGGTGGTTTGAATATAGTAAGAAGATACATACCGAGAAAAAAAGCATTTTGTCATAATTGATCACCGGTTTTATTCCTTTGCTTCGAAGATTTGTTTAATCATGTTTTGATTACCCACATATAGCTGTATGTTACAGTCGAGATTTATGGGCTGGATGCCAGAAATCATATACCACGTTAACCAGCAACTACCTGAGCACAATTAAAATATTTTGCGCCAGTCAAAGCCGCTTAAAAAACACATTTAGAGAAGATTATTCAGGAAATCTTTAAAGTATTCCATGTTTTTTTAAATCAAAAGAGACGAAATCCATGAAATTATTATATTAGTTCAGATTACAATATTTATAATGAAAATACCCTTCATTTTCCAAAATTTGTTTACAAAAAATTAAAGCTCCCAAGAAAAGATGTTTATTTATAGTTCTGTGTCAATATTCCATTAATCGGTAAAAGTACAGCGACATGAAAAAATATAAAAAATACATACATAAATACCAATAATAACAAAATTAATATTCTTGGGGGTTGTTAATTTTATGATTTACTCAACACCATATATGTTCTGGATCCTTTTAAAATATAGTGGTTTAATTAATTTGGTATTTTTGTATCATAGTTCACTTCGTATCGACATATGCCTCTATTATCCACATCGAATTTTTACCCGATTTTGGTGCTTACATGGATTTATTGTATTGGAAATCCCAAATGGTCATGGTATAATAGGAGCAGCTATAATCGCTATTGCGTGAGTCACGGTGTACAGTATTTTATGACGTTATTGCGTATGCGTAATGAAGTGATTGTGCGGGGTCGCCTGCGCCTAGGGGATACAGGGAACAGCCGACAGATTGTGAGGCGATAGAGGCCACGTACTCGCCGTAAAACATTGTGACTCAGCGCGCATCAAAAGTTCATGTTACGATTATGAGACACGAAACGCATTTGCGGTGAAGGCGAAGGGGAGGATCACCTCCCTCTTTTTCGCCCCCCACGTGTCATCATTCCAGAATGCTCCACGTAGAAACATGTCGTTAGTGTACCTACTGTAATACGGAGTTTATTCTATTCGGAGGAGTGGCTTTAAAAATAAATTTCTGCGTTTTTCCTTTTTAGAGTTGCGTAAAAAAGCATACAAACCCAACACTATTTGTGAGACAGGTCGTCTGGCCGTACATCTTTTTAATTGTCTAGATATAAAAAACATAAATTAAATAGATTAAATTAATATAAATTAAATAATTAAAAACAAAATTAACTTGCATTGACGAGAAAACATGTATAATGTGTACTAAGACTAGACCACCCGGAGGAAGCTAAAGGAACATAAATATGAGACAGGACGAAATTTACGCAACTTATGGAAGATGCGTTACTGAAAAAAAAACGAATTAAACGTCAAAAAGGAATAAAAGAGACTCACGATCAAAGGAAGAGGATAAGCAATTCTGAAGTTTTCTCCTCAAGGGCGTATACTAGAATATCTTACCTAATCTTAAAGACGCCAGTTTAAAATTCTACTAAAAATATATATACAAATATGTGGTTTTCCAAGAAATGACGATGATAATAAGAAGGTAGGTATTTGGGCCTTTCCCTTTTTTAACTCCCCTGCTCCTTCGGTTCTCCCTTCTCCGGCGTGCCGCGGAATGGCGCGGCGTGGCGCTCTGCTGCTGACAGTGACGTCCGTCTCCCCGCAGTCCTTTTATTGCTATCGTGTGGCAATGTCTATTATTGCATTGTTTGCCGTCAGCACGGGAGCCTAAAGAATTCAATGATAAAGGTCTACTGTCGAAAAACAGGTAGAATTTTATTCGGCACGATAACGCTCGGAGCGAATTACGCGCGAGACTAGCATAGAATTGAAGCAGGACCTTTATTAGGGCGCTACATCCACGTATACTGTATTTATACAAAAAGGAGTTTGTATATAAGGATCATACTGTATACAAATACAATAAATTGCATTTATAAACATTTGTACATAACGTTGATATTAATTCATATATTATTCATAACGTTGATATTGATATCAATATGCGTTTTGATATCATATAGCGTATATATATATATATATATATATATATATATATATATATATATATATATATATATATATATATATATATATATATATATATATATATATATATATATATATATATATATATATATATATATATATATATATATATATATATATATATATATATATATATATATATATATATATATATATATATATATATATATATATATATATATATATATATTATATATATATAAATATATATATATATATATATATATATATATATATATATATATATATATATATATATATATATATATATATATATATATATATATATATATAAATATATATATATATATATATATATATATATATATATATATATATATATATATATATATATATATATATATATATATATATATATATATATATATATATCTTCTTCTTCTTCTTCTTCATCAGCGCGTATTCGCCCACCGTTGGGCATACGCCTCTCCAATTACTCTCCACCCGGATCGGTTGTCCGTTTCCCTCATCCAGACTGGTCCAGCTATCTCCTTGATGTCATCTGACCATCGGGCCGGTGGTCTGCCCACACTTCTTCTGCCTAGCCGGGGTCTCCACTCCAAAACGCGCTTGCTCCACCGTTCGTCGTGTTGTCGGGCCACATGGCCGGCCCAAGCCCACTTCAGCTTGGCCACTCTTTGACCCACGTCGACCACCTTCGTGCGCTGTCTGATGAGCTCGTTTCGGACTCGATCGCGCAACGATATGCCAAGCATGACTCGCTCCATGTTACGCTGCACCACCTTAAGCTTGTAGATCATCCCAGCAGTCAGTGTCCATGTCTCACAAGCATACGTCATAGCCGGTAACACACACTGATTATACACCTTTGTCTTGAGCGATTGGGGAATTCTGGACTTCAGCACGAAGCTCAGCTTCCCAAAGGCTGCCCATCCCAATTGTTTTCTTCGCTTTATCTCTGCCATCATCGAGTCCCGGCCGAGCTTTATCACCTGTCCTAGGTATGTGTACTCCTGCACCTGCTCCAGCGGTTGTCCATTCAATGAAATGGGATTCGGTGTGAGATCGGCTTTCGCCATAACCTTTGTCTTGTCCATGTTCATCTTAAGACCCGTTCGCAGGGACGCGTGATATAGTTGCTCCAGCATGAGTTGTAGGTTTTCGGCACATTCAACGATTATAACTATATCATCCGCGTAGCGCAGATGATTGAGATACACGCCGTCAACGTTGATTCCCTTGCCACTCCAGTCCAATGTCTTGAATATATCCTCCATAGCGTTGGTGAACAGCTTAGGGGATATAACGTCACCTTGTCGGACTCCTCTTTGGATTGGTATAGGGTCTGTTAGTTCTTTCAGCTGTACGGTCATTGTAGCCGCTTTGTACAAGCTCTTCAGGATCTGTATGTACCGGTAGTCTATATGACATCGATGTAGCGATTCGGTGACTGCCCAGTGTTCTATGGAGTCGAATGCTTTTTCATAATCGACGAAGGCTAGATAAAGGGGCCTATTGTATTCTTCGGACTTTTGGATAACCTGCCGAAGTGTGAAGATGTGGTCGATCGTTCCAAAACCCTTCCGAAATCCTGCCTGTTCCCTGGGTTGATATTCATCCAGTCTTTGTGTCAAGCGGGTAGTCAGGATTTTGGAGAATACTTTGTACACCTGACTTAAAAGTGAAATAGGACGATAATTTTTCAGAAGGGTCTTATCGCCTTTCTTATGGAAGAGCACAACGATGCTGTTAGTCCAATCCTTGGGTACTTCACCAGTGAACAAGACCTCGTTGAATAGCAGACTTAGCTCCTTTACGATAGCTCTGCCTCCAGCTTTTAGTAATTCCACAGTAATGCCGTCCTCACCCGGAGCCTTGAACTTCTTGGTGCGCTTCAGTGCTTGCTTCACTTCATACGTACTAATTTCAGGAATATCTTCCGTGTAGTGTCGCTTGATAGGCGCACGCCTGTCGCTTAAATTAAGGGCAGTGGGCTGTTGTGTGGTGGTTGAATATAGATCACTGTAGAATTTCTCTGTGATTTTCTTGATCTCACAGATGTTACTTGTCGGGTTGCCGCTGTTAACTCTCAGGGTGTTTAAGTCGTTTCCTCTGTTTATTTCGCTGGAACACTTTTAGACCCCGATTTTTCTCTATGAGCTCCTGGATTTTTAGTGTATTCTTTTTACGAATTTCACGCTTGAGAGTCTTGTGAATTTTTCTGTTTAGCTCCCGGTGTGCATTGCTATTGAAGTCATCGGCTGCGAACTTACGGCGTTCCTTCATCATGTTCGCCACGCTTTCTGGAAACCCAGATGATGGTTTTGTTACTCGCTTAAACTGTTCTTTTGCTGTATCCGTCAGGATCTTTGTAAAACGGTTGTATTTCGATTGGAGGTCATCTTCGAAATGTTCGATCGCTGTTCTTTTCAGGGATTCTTCGAGGGATTTCTCAAACCTTTCGTTGATGCCATCTGGAACATACAGCTTGCTAAGCTTTTTTCGAACAAGTTTGGCCCTTTCCAGCTTCGTGTTTAACACGATCGTTCCTCGGACAAGTCTGTGATCGCTGCCTGTCTGGAATCGATTGAGCACTGTGACATCAGTGAAAATGTGCTTGTTGTTGGAGATAATGAAATCTATCTCGTTTTTCACATTTCCGCCCGGGCTCACCCATGTCCACTTTCTTTTGGGCTTCTTCTGGAAGTACGAATTCATCGCAAATAAGTTGTTTGCTGCGAGATAGTTTAGTAGCGTTTCTCCACGTGGGTTCCGAATGCCTATTCCATGAGGCCCTATACAGGTATCTACCCCCTCTCGTCTTGTGCCAATCTTAGCGTTGAAATCACCCATAATTATAACGTAATGAGAGCGTCCTTTTTTCATCGCTTTGGATATGTCTTCGAAGAACGTCTCTACTTCTTCGTCACTATGTGTGCTGGTTGGTGCATACACCTGGATGATTTTGAGGGAGTACTTTTTGTTAATTTGTACGACAGTATAGGCTACGCGAGATGAAATGCTGCTAAGTTCGGTTATGTGTTTCGCAAGATTGCAGCTTACTATAAATCCCACACCGCCATATGCCGAGTTTTCCTCACCTCTGTAGTAAAACAGGTCACCCGACTGGAGCCTTATGGTGCCTTCTCCCTGTCGCCTAGTTTCGCTCAGTCCGACTATGTCGTAGTTTATAAGTGCTAGTTCTTTCTGTATCTCCTCTAGTCTTGCTTCATCTCTCAGAGTTCTTACATTATACGTTGCCAGTGTCAGTTTGGTTTGGCAGCCTGATCGTACCCAGAGATTCTAGCACCCCCTGCCTCACCGTTACCGTAACCGCTGCCGTGGCTTGGGCCAGTGGGGATGCTGGGGACTAGGGGCCGTGGTAAGGTTGTACTGTTCATTGTGATTGGAGGTATTTAGCCCGATACCCGCCACGTCGGCCACACGTCTTGGCGAGCTCCACACTTTCAGAAAATATCTACATTTTCCTAGGCTTGTGGCAACCTGGTCTGGTTACTTAATCGTCGATTTTGCACTATATTCATATATTTATTTAATTATTTTTTATTGCTGAGAAAAAAATCAAAATATGTTGACACATAGAATTTAAAATTAGAACTTATATATATATATATATATATATATATATATATATATATATATATATATATATATATATATATATATATATATATATATATATATATATATATATATATATATATATATATATATATATATATATATATATATATATATAGATATATATATATATATATTATATATATATATATATATATATATAATATATATATATATATATATATATATATATATATATATATATATATATATATATATATATATATATATATATATATATATATATATATATATATATATATATATATATATATATATATATATATATATATATATATATATATATATATATATATATATATATATATATATATATATATATATATATATATATATATATATATATATATATATATATATATATATATTTATATTTGATAAGGTTTTGTAAATAATCCGTTCATAGAAGATGATTCGCAGTAAAATAAAATTAGTAAAAGCTACCTAAAAAGCAGCGAAGGAAATCCCAGCTTGGATCGGGAAATGCTAATATTTGAATGAGATATACTTACGGATGTGCACGACTTTCGACGGTACAATGTAAGTTTAAAGGTCCTTTTGCAGTCGACTAACGATCACTATTCATCCATATATCTCAAAAATCAAGCTTATCCTTTTGCAACACAAAATGCCTCCAATTGAGACGAATTAAAGCGAAAAAATCAAAAATTAAACAAATTGATCACTTCGGCAAAGCCGTGACATAAATGAAGGTGACATATCGAAATAATTCAAATTTCGAATGCTACCAACATTTAAAATATGATACAATACGGCTGAGTTTGTTATCAACGAGCCATTAAATCGAAATAAAAATAAAAAACTCCATATGCTTAATGAAATGAAAGAAGAATCCTCAATCTTAATTTCTGGCAGAGAAGTTTATAAAAAAGGCTGTATATTGTTATCAAAATACGGTAAACCAGTATAAAATTTTATAATATTATAAAATATGTAAAGAAACATTGTAGAAAACGGTATAATATTTTTATATTTGATAAGTTTTGTAAAGAAATCCTTATATAGGATGATATATATATATATATATATATATATATATATATATATATATATATATATATATATATATATATATATATATATATATATATATATATATATATATAATATATATATATATATATATATATATATATATATATATATATATATATATATATATAATATATATATATAATATATATATATAATATTATATATATATATATATATATATATATAT